>VZQC01007972.1:3766679-4077601 GCA_009823505.1 Rhizomys pruinosus
AACAAAATAAATAGATAAAAGCCTTCCCCAAACGGTTAAATATCACAAGCCCATTCAAAACCATTATCAAATACATCAAGCAATAAGGACTAGGGCGCCGCGGGAGCTGGGAGGCGCCCAATGGTCAGAAAAAAACAGTCCCCACAAGGGGGGGGGAAAAGGACATAGTCATAAAAAGAGTCAAAGTGCTAAATGCCCGAAACAAGATAAAGAGTGCTGAATACCCCAATAGCAAAACCAGTCGCAATTCAAGTGAAACGAACAATCAGAATACAACTGACTGACTTGGCACAGGAAGCAAGAAACCATTAAATCGAAGAATAAACTTGAGCAAAGGATGTCCAGTGTTAAAGGATATGGATGCCAACCCAGAAATACTTTTACCCTACCCAGCAAAAATGTCGATTACATTTGAAGGAGAGAGAAAAATCTTCCAATACATAAACAAGATGAATAGAATACATTGCCAGAAAACCAACTCTCCAGAAAATAGTTGAAGCAAAATTCAAAGGACAGAAGAGAGGAGTAATTATCCTCAAGCACCTAGGAAAGAAACTAAAATAAAAACATAATCATAAGAGTCAAATCAGAGACTAAAAGTCCAAATGGAAAATAAGGTGAAGGGAACCAACACCAATCTTTCAATTATAACCTTAAGTACTAAATGAGGCTGAAGGCTCCAATCAAAAGACATAGAGACTAGGGAGAATGGATTAGGAAACAAAAATCCAGCTATAATGCTGTTACAAGAAACCACATCATCAATTTCAAGGACAGGGCCCAATTGTAAGTAGAAAGGGATGGAAGACAAAGTATTTCCCAACAGCAATAATGTGTAACTGCCCAGCCCGTCGGTGTTGCTATTCTAGTATCAGACAAAAAATCGAAGTTCCAAGCCACCGAATCAAAAGCGACCACGAGGGGGCCCTACATGTTATCTATCCACGCCCATTACACGATGCCGCTCCCCCCTCCTGCATAGTCAATCTGCACCTACACACGGCGCAAAAAAACCAAACTTTGTACAAGAGCCCAATGCTGCATGGCTTTCCAAGGCTCAGAAGGGAAAAATCAACAAAATCGAAACCCAGCACACAAAATCATAGATAGGTGACGTCAAATACCAACACGTCCTTTAAAAAAAAACAGATCAAAACAGGACGAAATGATAAACAGAGAGACATCTGAACTGAAGATACTATACACCACGCAATGGATCCTCAAAGACCTCTACGAAATTTCCAACCAAACAAAGAAATACACTTTCGGGGTACTCAGAGCACCCCATGGAAACATTCTCCAAATGACCAATACGTTGGACAGAAAAACCTCAACAAAGTACAAAAATGATTGGAAATATTTCATGCATTCATATTCAGACCACATGCAATAAGCAACAATAATCAACCACAATTAATACCCTACACGGCCGACAAGAACACAGAATAAACAACGACACTCTTAGAATGATTAGTTGGATCAGGAGAGAATAAAAGAAGAAAAAAATAAAAACATTCTAGAAACCTGAATGACAATGATATACAACAGCAAAAACCTTATGTGGAACCTTTAAAAGCAGTCCTAAGAGGGGAAGTTTGTTACGCCCTAAGATGTGCTACATTAAAAAAAACAGAAAGAGCACAAGTGAGATGATCTAACACTCAGCAGCTAAAAGCCTTGAGAGGCACACAACAGATGAACCCTAAACTGCAGAGACAGAGAAATAAACAAAAATAAGATGAAGAATCAATGAAAGTAGAAACAAGAAATACATACAAACAAATCAATGGACCAAAAGTTGGGTTTATGAAGAGAATAAACAAGATAGACAGACCTTCTTAGCCAGTTAACAACAAAAGAAAGAGGAGAACAACTCAGACTTGTCTAGGTTTTCAGGCTTTCACTTTTGTTTATAGATTGGATATTGGAAGTCTAAGTCACTCTTCCTTTCCTGTTCTGAGAGTTCTCCTAATCCAATCCACTGGATACTCTCTCTTCCTCAATTCCAATTGTTGGCGGGGGTGGGGGGGGAATGCCTGGCTTAGCCTGTGCCCCGGCACCTGAGTCAGGCACCAGAGCCAGACCCAAGCTCAGGACCCCTTCCAGCTGCAAGGGGGTAAGGGTGACCCGCTGGGCTTAGGGCTCCAATCTAGCCCCCGCCAGCCTCTAGGCCCTCTGCCACAGACCAGAAAATCAATTGTGCAGGACCACAAAAGTCACTCTGTCCTAAGCTTTTACCTGCCTGGAGCCATGTCGGGCTGCTCCAAGTGTTCCTATCAGGTCCAGAACCTGAATGGGAACACACGACCCAACTCTTTTTTTTTTTTTTTGGTCTTTTCAAGACAGGGTGTCCTTGTAGCCCCAGATGTCCTGGAACTCACTCTGTAGACCAGGCTGGCCTTGAACTTTCAAAGATCCGCCTGCCTCTGCCTCCTGAGTGCTAGGATTAAAGGCATGCACCACGACGCCCGGCTCACCTGCCTGGAAATACTGTGAAGCAGTGGCATCCATATGCCCGTATATCCCAAATCTAATTGGCTATTAGCTCTCTCCTTGGAGGAATGACCCACAGCTGATGCCACAAGCTTACATCCTCTAGTGATTAGGAGATGTTATAAGCTACAGTAAGACTGTCATATTTTACAGAGAAAAAAAACGTAATTCGTGGTTTAACATACCATCCAAACATTTGTTTCTATACCAAAGTAACCTACCATAACAATTAGTACGGTTTAAATACCTATATATCTAATTGCTTGTGCTTCATTAGTAGGATTGAAAGGTCAGTCCTGGACAAACTGTCTGCCCATGAAAGGAAACAGCCAGAATTGACCAGAGTCCAAGACAACAGCTCCAGAGAAAGTAGACTGTTTTGCTTCCCATCCACCTGTGACCCTTTTCTAAACATAGGAACAATCTGCAGAAGAGGGGGCAGGATAGAATGTAAGGACTGTGATTGGGGTGAATGGTGAAACTACAGCAATATATTCTGGACACTCATCTGATCAACTTGATTCAACATACAATCCTCCCCAGCTGGATGGTGGGACCCATGGGCTGTGTGGGTTTGGGCACAACTGCTTGCAAATTGGTTTTACATAAAGGATGCTTATACTCATAAATTATTACTTATTGTTAAAAAATAAAGTAATTAAAAAAATAAAAAGAAGAAAAAGAATACCTTAAAGGATAAATGGTGGCCACAAACCACTCAACAGAGGGCATAACATATGTCCACCCAAAAGTAAGAAGAAGTGACATCTGTTAAGATACACACAAAGTAGATAATTGTACTACCAAATTTAATCATGAATAATCATCTTTGAGACCAAGGTGTAGAAGAAATATTACTCTAGCAAGATGTCTTCTGACTTTCCCATAATGACCATGGTATCATATTCTCTCTCTCTCTCTCTCTCTCTCTCTCTCTCTCTCTCTCTCTCTCTCTCCTCTCTCCTTTCTCTCTCTAAATATAAGAAAGACTTATTTAAAATATAAAACAAATGGCACCAAATGCTTGTGAGGATGTGAGCAAAGATCAATCCCTTTTTACCTCTGATGGGAGTACAAACTGCTGCAGCATCTATGGAAATCAGTGTGGAGGCTCCTAAACCAACTAAAATTGGAGCTGAAGAGATTACTCAGGGGTTAAGAGTGCTGTGTGTTCTCAGAGAGGATGTATGTTCGATTCCAAGCACCCACATGGTCACTAACAGCTGCCTATAACTCCAGTTCCAGAGGATCCAATGTCCTCTTCTGACCTCATGGACATTGTGTGACATGGGTGCACTTACATACAGGCAATATACTCATATACATAAAATTTTAAAATAATAATTAAATGGAATATTTTTAAGTGATCTGAGGCTGGGAGAGAGCCAGGGCTGGTGCCTGAATGTGAGGAAGCAGTGACTTACAGACTACTGGAAGCTTTCACATGTGAACCTCTGGCAATGTTGGCATCAAGTATGGGACCATGTCAACTCAGACAAGGTGTCAGAGTGGACAGAGTAACAGGTGGGGGACTGGTCCTGAACTGAGAACTGCGGGAGACTAAATACTGCTGGGTGAGGAAGAGCATGGCTTACCTAAGATGTGGTGGCTGGACTCCAGTGGATGAATTTACACAGAAGGGGACCTGGATTCAAAAGCTTGACTGGTTTGGACTTGACATGGATGATGTAATGCATAAGTTCTGATGGTGAGTTTGGGGTAGGGGAGTTATATTTGATCAGAGACCATTGCATGAAATGTACAAATGTTCAGTAAAAAAGTAAAAATGAAAAAATATATTGTAACATCTAAACTCACCTCTACCATTTGATCCTTCCTAATTCTCTTTCTCATGTCAAAACTTGCTCTAAAATTTTATTTTGGGGAGATCTCCCAAGACCACCTGAAGCACGGGCTTGGAAAAAAAGCCTTAATTTCATTTGGAAAAAACAAAAGACCCTGAATACCCAAAACACCCCTGAGTGAAAACAGCAATATAGGGGCAATCTCTATACAAGACTTCAAACTATACTAAAGTATGTAAAAGTAGACATTTATGCCAGGAAATGCAAATGTGCCACAAGCCATCCTGAGGGCCATGAAAAGCATTCTTCTGAGAGGTGGGAGAGCCTTTTATGGGGGGCAGGGGGAGGAAATGGTAACTTATTGGAATCTGGCCAATTAAACCAGGCCAGGGGCTCAGATCTGGAGGTGAGTCTTAGGTCCAGAGGTCTCATGGAAATCTGGCCTGACCGGAAAAGGAGGGTCTTTCCTGTCTTGGCTTTGCCCCCAACTTGACCTAACACTATATTCAGAAAAACTGCTTGGTACTGGCACAAAAAGAGACCTGTTGAGCAATGGAACAAAATTGAAGATCCAAACTTGAGTACATACAATTTTAGCCATCTCATATTTGACAAAGGGGCCAAGAAGACACAATGAAGGAAAGACAGCATCTTCAGCAAGTGGTGTTCGCAAAACTGGATCACCACTTGTAGAAGAATTAAATTAAACCCCTGTACAAAAGTCAATTCCAGATGGATTAAAGACCTCAATGTGAAACCCCAAACTCTGAAGGCAATAGAAGAAAAAGTTGGCAGCAGACTACAGGACATATGTGTACGAAAAGACTTCCTAAATCAGACAGCACCTGCAGCTGCACAAGAATTAAGGTCGACAATTGACAAAAAAATGGGATCTCATTAAACTCAAAAGCTTCTGTACATCAAAGAAATTGAAGAGAAAGAAAGTGAAGATAAATCCCACAGAGTGAGAGGAAACCTTCACCGCAGAAACATCTGACAAAGCATTGATTTCCATANACACTACTGAGTCCTGCTTCTGGCTTGAGATGGAGGCTAGGCCCCTTCTGGAACATAGCTTCTGTGTGCTGACCCTGAAGAAATTCTTCCCAGAAAATTTTACCACAGTGATGCTGGTCTCTTGTTACTTACAGCTGATTTTTCACCCCAGCTAACCAGCATCAATTGTTCCAGTAAAGCAAAGAGCTCACTTTAGGTTCTGGTCTCTTGTTACTTACAGCTGATTCTTTAGCCCAGCTGACCAGAGCCCACAGATTAAACAGTCCTGATGATCTCTGCTTCCCTTTGAAACTAAAAACTTCACAAGCCAGGCCTCTATCACCTACAACTCTTTCAGCAAAACTATTCCAAGTTCCACAGCAACAATCTTGAGGCATTCAATGATTTTCTTAGCCCAAAGTTCTAAATGCTTCCACAATCCTTCCCCAAAATGCCAAGGTCAGGTCTGTCACAGCAATAGCCCACTCTCTGGTAGCAATTTCTTTTCTAGTTTCTCTTCCATTGCTGTGACAAAACACTCTGACTGACACATCTTGGGGAGGAAAGGGTTTATTCAGCTCACATCTCCTGGGTCACAGTTCATCACTCAGGGAGCCCAAGGCAGGAACTCAGAGGGGGAACCTGGAGGCAGGAGCTGAAGCACAGGCCATGGAGGAATGCTGCTTATTGGCTTACTCCACTGGCCTATGCCCAGCCTGCCCTCTTATAAGGTTCACAACATCCTGCCCAGGGTGGCACCACCCATAGTGGGCTGGATGCTCCCACATTGCTCAACAATCAAGACAATACTCCACAGATGTGCCCACAATCCAGCCCAATGGAGCAAATTCACCAATTAAGGCTCCCTCAAACCGGGTGTTTCAAGTTGACACTAAAGCTATCCCAGCACACTATCCAAGTTGGTAACCAAGCCATATGGCTATCCCTATATTGATAATATCATCAACCAAGATGGAGAGCAGATCACAGTTTCCTCCCTCTTGATGAAGTCACTAGCCATGGTGGTGATCAACTCACAGAGTGGCCTTAGTGAGCTCTACTCCATGATAAAATAAGTGCATACCCCACCAGGATAGAAGACCTTACCCAGTAAAATTGTATATTATACTTGAAAGGAAAAGAGAAATCTTCCATGACAGATAGGTTGAAAGAAATCATGTTCAGAAAGTCAGCCTTTCACAGAATACTTGAAGTATTACAAAGAGGTGAGGAAAGGAAGGGCTATACCCAAGGCACAACAGAAAGAAAAAAAACACCCCACAAAGTTATAACTGTGAAAACCCGAAGTTAGACCAACAGTGAAAACAGAAATTAAAATGATGGGAACCAATACAAGTCCTTAAATAATAACTTTAAATATCAATGAACTAAATGCCAAGCCAAAAGACACAGGCTAGTTGAATGAATTGAGAAACAAAATAGATCTTTTTGTTGTCTCCATGAAGCTCATCTCACTTTCAAGCAAAGGAACTACCTTAAGGTGATAGAACGGAAAACAATATTTCAAGCAAAAATGGTGCTAAGAATCAAATAGGAGTTAAAATTCCAATATCTAAAAAAATTAGGCTTAAAAATAATCAGAAGA
Source organism: Rhizomys pruinosus (assembly GCA_009823505.1). Taxonomy (NCBI): domain Eukaryota; kingdom Metazoa; phylum Chordata; class Mammalia; order Rodentia; family Spalacidae; genus Rhizomys; species Rhizomys pruinosus. Next base: position 3,773,580 of record VZQC01007972.1, read on the forward strand.
GATAAAGAGGGTTACTTCATTCTTATCAAAGGAGCAATGAAGAAAGAATAAACTACAATCATGAATATGTAGCCACCAAACTCTGGTGCATCAAACTTCCTGAAAATAGGATTTTGAGACACATTTTAATCACAACTCACTAGTCGTATGAGATTTCAATAGCTCACTGTCTCCATTAGACAGGACAAGGAAAGAAAGACTAAACAGACTTCTACAGAATATTTCAAGCAACAAAGAATATACTTTCTATTCAGCAGCAGAAGGAACTTTCTCCAAGATTGACCACATAACTAGGGCACAAAACTCCCCTCAATAAATAAAAAAAATGAAATAATCCAATGCATTCTATCAGATTACAATGCAATAAAGCTCATAATCAACCAGGACAAACACTAGTAACTACACAGGGAGATTAAACAACATACTCCTGAATTATGAGTGGGTCAAAAGAGAAAGTAAAAAAGAAAGAAAACTATTCCTGGAATTAAACGAATAGGACAATACAAAACAACAGAAGCTCTGGGACACATTAAATTAAGTCCTGAGAGGAAAGTTTATAACTCTAAGTGCTTACATTAAAAAGTCAGAAAGAGTACAAATAAATGACTTAACATTGCAAATCAAGACTCTTGAAAGTCAACAACATGGGGGCATCTCTTGAAATGTCCTGCAAATGTGAGTCACCAGTCATCCTGTATGGGGAGGTCTTGGAGATCCACTAATGGGAGTACAAAAAATGTCTTANTCCTTAATCTTTCCTGCTCTGACACCTTTATAAATAACATAGTTCAATATTTGGTTGGTATCATGTACGGAATGATTCCCATGTTAGGGATTCTTTTCTCTTACTATAAAATCATTTCCTCCATTCTGAGCATGCCATCCTCAGCTGGGAGGCATAAAGCCTTCTCCACCTGTGGGTCTCACCTCTCAGTGGTTTGCTCATTTTGGGGAACAGCGATTGGCGTGTATATTGGATCAGCTTTTTCAGATTCTTCCAGAAACAGTGCTGTGCCTTCTTTGATGTACTCTGTGGTCGCCCCTATGTTGAATCCCTTCATCTACAGCCTGAGGAACAAGGACATTAAAAGAGCCCTGAGAATGATCTATCTTACGATAATTTAATATCAGCATCATGTCTTCCTGTTCTAATGTATCATTGGGAGCCAGGAAAGTGAAAAATCAAACAAACAAACAAATAAACAAACAAACATCACTGTGGTAAAGAGAAAGAAAGATCCTGAGGGAAGTGAATAGTAAGAAATAGATGTTACAAGGGGGAAATAGGGAAAATGAAGCTATTCAACTGGGAAGGGATAAGGAGAGGACATTCAGGGAACCATGGTGGCAAAGGACAGAAGGAATTCATGAGAGGGGAGATAATAGGAGACAGGTATCAGTGGGAGAAAATGAGGAACATGAAAGTACTGAACCAAATGGGGGAGGAGGGAGGTTAGGCAGGGGGAGAGAAGGGAGATAAAGGAATCTTAGGTAGCACAAAAAGCCAGAGGCAAGCATATTATCTCAACCTTCCCCTGAAAAATACACATACAATATGTGAGCATGGAATGCATGCATATACCTGAAAATTATATAACCAGGAACATAGGGATAGACAGGAGAAACCTCCCTTTGAGTTGCTCTGTGGGCCAAAGAGGGGAAGGAGAAGTGAAGGCAAGAGTAGTTTGGCACAAATTCTAGGCAGGGAAACAGGAGAAATCAGAAATAGGGTGAATTTTAAATGTTCAAATCAGAGGTCCTTGATAAGGGCTTTCAAAAGCATCAAGCTATTGGGTTTCTCCTCGTTTTCTTTTTTAGTCACTTTGATAGCTGTTGGAGTGGCTAGAATCCTAGTGTGAGTTCCCTCCATTTCAGAGAGAGAGAGAGAGAGAGAGAGAGAGAGAGAGAGAGAGAGANTCCGTGGCGCACACAGCTCATCTCGCAGGCCCAGGCCAGCAGCTCTCCTTCTCCGACTCTGCCATCCGTGGCACACACAGCTCACCTCGCAGGCCCAGGCCAGCAGCTCCCCTTCTCTGACTCTGCCGTCCGTGGCGCACACAGCTCACCTCGCAGGCCCAGGCCAGCAGCTCTCCTTCTCCGACTCTGCCGTCCGTGGCACACAGCTCATCTCGCAGGCCCAGGCCAGCAGCTCCCCCTCCCCGATTCTGCCGTCCATGGCGCACACAGCTCACCTCGCAGGCTCAGGCCAGCAGCTCCCCTTCTCTGACTCTGCCATCCGTGGCGCACACAGCTCACCTCGCAGGCCCAGGCGGCTCCGTTCCACACCCACTGCTGCTCTCGGTGGTCGTCCCATGGTCCTGGTGTCTCCAAAAACCTGGGGTCTCCACTGAAACTGAGGCAGCACCTTCACCAATGGCCTCTTCTGATCTTTCCTGGTGCAAAGACTCAGCTTCTCTCCATGACACCTACAATCCTGGGGTCTTCACTGCACCCGATGTGTACTTCCACCAATGGTCTTTGCTGACCTCTCACAGTGCCAAGTCTCGGCTGCTCTCTGTGACCCCTCAAATTTCAACACCAGACCATATAGAGACTGTTATACACTACCGAGTACTGATTCTGGCTTGAGATGGAGGCTAGGCCCCTTCTGGAACATGGCTTCTGTGTGCTGAGCCTGAAGAAATTCTTCTCAGGAGATTTTACCACAGTGATGCTGGTCTCTTGTTACTTACAGCTGATTTTTCACCCCAGCTATCCAGCATCAATTGTCCCAGTAAAGCAAAGGGTTCACTTCAGGTTCTGGTCTCTTGTTACTTACAGCTGATTCTTCTGCCCAGCTGACCAGAGCCCATAGATTAAACAGTCCTGATGATCTCTGCTTCCCTTTGAAACTAAAAACTTCACAAGCCAGGCCTCCATCACCTACAACTCTTTCAGCAAAACCATTCCAAGTTCCACAGCAACAATCTTTAGGCATTCAATGATTTTCCTAGCCTAAAGTTCCAAATGCTTCCACAATCCTTCCCCAAAACACCAAGGTCAGGTCTGTCACAGCAATAGCCCACTCTGTGGTACCAATTTCTTTTCTAGTTTCTCTTCCATTGCTGTGACAAAACACTCTGACCGACACCATCTTGGGGAGGAAAGGGTTTATTCAGCTCACATCTCCTGGGCCACAGTTCATCACTCAGGGAGCCCAAGGCAGGAACTCAGGGTGGGAACCTGGAGGCAGGAGCTGAAGCACAGGCCATGGAGGAATGCTGCTTATTGGCTTACTCCACTGGCCCATGCCCAGCCTGCCCTCTTATAAGGTTCACAACATCCTGCCCAGGATGGCACCACCCATAGTGGGCTGGGCGCTCCCACATTGCTCAACAATCAAGACAATACTCCAATACTCCACAGATGTGCCCACAGTCCAGTCTAATGGAGCAAATTCACCAATTGAGGCTCCCTCAAACTAGATGTTTCAATTTGACACTAAAGCTATCCCAGCACACTATCCAAGTTCATACACAAGCCACATGGCTGTCCCTATATTGATAATATCATCAACCAAGATGGAGACCACATCACAGTTTCCTCCTTCTTGGTGAAGTCACTAGCCATGGTGGTGACCAACTCACAGAGTGGCCTTAGTGAGCTCTACTCCATGATAAAATAAGTGCATACCCCACCAGGATAGAAGACCTTACCCAGTAAAATTGTGTATTATACTTGAAAGGAAAAGAGAAATCTTCCATGACAGATAGGTTGAAAGAAATCATTTTCAGAAAGTCAGCCTTTCACAGAATACTTGAAGTATTACAAAGAGGTGAGGAAAGGAAGGGCTATACCCAAGGGCAACAGAAAGAAAAAAAAAAACCCACAAAGTTATAAATGTGGAAACCCGAAGTTAGACCAACAGTGAAAACAGAAATTAAAATGATGGGAACCAATACAAGTCCTTAAATAATAACTTTAAATATCAATGGACTAAACGCCAAGCCAAAAGACACAGGCTAGTTGAATGAATTGAGAAACAAAATAGATCTTTTTGTTGTCTCCATGAAACTCATCTCACTTTCAAGCAAAGGAACTACCTTAAGGTGAGAGAATGGAAAACAATATTTCAAGTAAAAATGGTGCTAAGAATCAAACAGGAGTTAAAATTCCAATATCTAAAAAATTAGACTTAAAATTAAAAATAATCAGAAGAGATAAAGAGGGCTACTTCATTCTTATCAAAGGAGCAATGAAGCAAGAATAAACTACAATCATGAAAATGTAGCCACCAAACTCTGGTGTACCAAACTTCCTGAAAACAGGATTTTGAGACACATTTTAATCACAACTCACTAGCAGTATGAGATTCAGTAGCTCACTCTCTCCATTATACAGGACAAGGAAACAAAGACTAAACAGACTTCTACAGAATATTCCAAGCAACAAAGAATATACTTTCTATTCAGCAGCAGAAGCAACTTTCTCCAAGATTGACCACAGAACTAGGGCACAAAAACCCCCTCAATAAATACAAAAAATGAAATAATCCAATGCATTCTATCATATTACAATGCAATAAAGCTCATAATCAACCAGGACAAACCCTAGTAACTGCACAGGGAGATTAAACAACATACTCCTGAATTATGAGTGGGTCAAAAGAGAAAGTAAAAAAGAAAGAAAACTATTCCTGGAATTAAATGAATAGGACAATACAAAAGAACAGAAGCTCTGGGACACATTAGATTAAGTCCTGAGAGGAAAGTTTATAACTCTAAGTGCTTACATTAAAAAGTCAGAAAGAGTACTAATAAATGACTTAACATTGCAAATCAAGACTCTTGAAAGTCAATAACATCAGGGCATCTCTTGAAATGTCCTGCAAATGTGAGTCACCAGTTGTCCCCTACAGGGAGGTCTTGGAGATCCACTAATGGGAGTACAAATAAATGTCTTAACATTGCAAATCAAGACTCTTGAAAGTCAACAACATGGGGGCATCTCTTAAAATGTCCTGCAAATGTGAGTCACTAGTCATCCTGTACAGAGAGGTCTTGGAGATCCACTAATGGGACTTCAACCAGTGTCCAGTCTATAAAGAGGAAAGTATGCTCATGCTTCAAAAGGGAAGCCTGGTCTACTAAGACCTAACTTTGTCCCTGAGTTGATAGAACTGGTGATTGAAAAGCCAAAAGGAGCCAGGGTCTGCCCCCCCCCCCAAAAAAAAACCTGAGTGACCATTGAGGACCAGATCCTCAAGTGATCTTGAGAAAGCAAAAACCTTGGTTAATCTGGGCTAACTCTGTGGCCTTAAACATCCAAAAGGAAAGTATAACCAGAAATAAATAAATACTAAGTCCTGTGAAATTGTACTTCAGGTATACAACTTGAGATCTTAGTAAAAAGACAAAAAAGTAAAAAAAAGGGCACTGTTGTTTTGCCTGTCTTACTGGCAAGTGCAGCTACCCTGTCACTGACACTGCTTTTGCCATCCTTCAAAGACATGAGAAGACACAGCTTTTCAACATTCCAATATGGACAGAAGACTCCTGTTTCTCCAAGAATCCTCAAAAACTTCAGTGCCTTATGGGGACTGCTGAGACATCAAACTTGCAGACTGAGTTACTACTGGTGTTTCAGCCTCTTCAGATTTTAGACAGCCATTATTGGTCTACCCAGGCTGTATCATGGAGACCAGTACAGGAAGATCAAGACAGGACATGGTGCTTATTGAACCTCATTTGGTGACCATGGGAAGGGAAAACCCTAGTATGGAGCACAAGGGAAGAACTGATGGTGGTTTGGGGTTGCCAAGGAGGAGCCATCAAACATGAGAACTTTTAGCCTTATAAAGAAAAAAATCATGAGTTGAAGATGCTAAAGCCTATGATATATGTGGCATGCATATGTGCACATTTTAGAGTGATACATAATTGGAAGGAATAACAACAACAACAATACAAAGAGTAGGTCAAAGAACTGATGGAAAACGTGAACTTCTGCTCAAAATAGTAAACTTCTGCATCGAGACTTTGAGTGAGACTGAGAAAAAGATGAAAAACATGTTTGGCAGAATGCATGAGATCTTGTGGGGTGGGAAGGAAGGAGGAGGACACGGATCTAGATTTGATTTGAAATTTTGTATGAAATGCACAGAGCTTCAATAAAAATTGGCTAAAAAAAGAAAGTCAACAACAAAAGAAACCCACACCCACTGACAAAAGTCAGTGCAAAAATTAATGAACGTATTAAGCTATAGCGCTATAGCATGTTGTTCATGCATAACTGGGGCTGCCTGCCCATCATGGACAGCCCTTTTAACCACCAGCTACAGGTAAGAAAAAAAATTAATGAACGAGAAACAAAGAAAACAATACAAATAATCAGTGAATCAGAGAGCTGGTTCTTTGAAAAATAACAAGATAGATAGGCCATTAGCCCAATTAACCAAAAAGAAGGAAAGAACAACATTAAATAAATAACATTAGAGGCAGAAGAGGAAACATCATGAAAGTCTTCAGAAGGGTGCAGAATATTAAGTGGGAATACTTTAAAAGTGTATAGTCCATTAAATTTGCAAACCTACAAGAAATGGATAATTATCTGAAGTCATGGGAATCACCAAAGCTAAACCAAGAAGAGATCAACAGCTTAAACAGACACATAACATACAAGGAAATTGAAACAATACAAACACTCCCAACTAAAGACACCAGGCTCAGATGGATTTATGGCAGAATTCTACCAGACATTTATAGAGGATCTACAACCAATGTTACTTAAATTATTAAAAAAGATAGAAAATGGGGAGAACTCCAAAATTAATTCTATGAACCCAACATCACTTTCATAACAAAACCAGGTAAAAATACTCCAATAAAATAAAAATATAGGCTGGGTGTGGTGGCACATGCCTTTAATCCCAGCACTAGGGAGACAGAAGTAGGAAGATCTCTGTGATTTCAAGGTCCCCCAGGTCTACATAACAAGTTCCATGCCAGGTGGGGTTATAAGAATACCTTGTTTCCAAACACCAAAAAATATATATGAGACCCATATCCTTAATGAATATTGATTCATTCTATATTCAAAAATTCTCAATAAATAATTGCAAAACTACATAAAGGCACACATTAAAAAAGATTATCCACCATGATCAAGTCAGCTTTATTGCAGAGATGCAGGAATGTCTCAGTATACATCAGTTAATAAATGTCATAGATCATATAAATTGACTCAAAGACAAAATCATATGACCATATCAATAGATCCAGAAAATGCCTTTGATGAAATTCAACATGCATTTATGTGAAAGGTCCCAGAGGGAACTGGATTAGAGGTAACTTACCTCAACATAATTAAAGCTATACACAACAAACCTACAGACTGGAAGCATTCCCCTTAAAATCAGGAACCCTGCAGGAGGGGGGTCCATAATCTCCATTCTTTTTTTAATATAGTCCTTGGAATTCTTGCTAGAGCAATAGGACAAGAGAAGGAAATTAAAGCACTAATTGGAAAAGAAGTAGTCAAACTATCCCTTCTTGAATATGATATTACACCTAAGGGATGCCAAAAATTCCACCAGAAAACTTCTAAAGAAATGACCAAAACTTTCAGTAAAGTGTTAATCTGCAAAACACTACCTTTTTAATATACCAGTACATGGAAAACCCCCATTCACAATAGCATCCAAAAAAATCATGGAACAAGCTTGATAAAAGAGATTAAAGGTCTTACTATGAAAATTTTAAACCTTTAAAGAAAGAGATTGAGGAAGAAAACAGTAGATGGAAGGATCTCCCATGCTCAGGGATTGAAAGAATTATTATTGTGAAAAGAGTCATCCTACCAAAAGCAATATATCGACTCAATACAATCCCAATCAAACTCCCCATGACATTCTTCATAAAATTGCAAAAAATCATCCTGAATTTCATATAGAAGCAGAAAAGACCCCAGATAGCCAAAGAAACCCTGAGCACAAAGTGCAATTCAGGATGGATTACTATACCACATTTCAGTCTACATTACAGAGTTATAGTCATAAAACTACATGGTACTGGCACAAAAATAAACCCATAGATCAATGGAACATAATTGTGGACCCAAACATGAATACATGCAATTTCACAACCTAATATTTGACAGATGGGTCAAGAACACTCACTGGAGGAAAGAAGGCATCTTCAGCACTGGTGTTGGCAAAATTGGATCTCCACCTATAGACGAAGGACACTAGACCCTTATCTTTTGCCTTGCACAAAAGTCAATTCCAAATAGAGCAAAGACTTCAAGATGAGACTGGAAACTCTGAAACTGTTAGAAGAAAACCTTGGCAATAGCTTATAAGGTATAGTTGCAGGAAAGAACTTTCTCAGTAGGACAATAGTTGATCTGGAATTAAGGTCAACAATCAGCAAGTGGTATCTCATTAAACTAAAAAGTCTGTACATCAAAAGAAACAACCAAGATAGTGAAGAGAAAACCCAGAAATTGGGAAGAAAATCTTCATCAATGACACATCTGACAGAGGTTTAACATCCAGAATTTACAAAGAACTCAACACCACCATGCTTATGAGTTCAAGGTCATCCTGGTCTACATAGTGAGCTGTAGGCCAGGTGGGACTAACGGGAGACCCTGCCTCAAGAAGACAACCCCCCACAGAAAAACGACACAAAAACCAAAAACAAACAAACCAACAAACCTAAAAATGGGAAGCCCTTCCCAATGCTCTTGGGGTAGACTCCTCTGCCCTTGGGCACAGATCAAGACATTTGAAGCCCCCCCTAAGATTGCCTGAAACTGACCTCCACATGGTGGGGAGCTTACCCAGTTGCACTGTACCCAACCCCCTACCTTGGGATAATTGAAGATCCTCTTGCTGCTCTTGGGCTAGACTCTTCTGCACTTGGGAACATATCTGGACATTTCCAACCACCCATGAAGCCAGTCTCCACATGGTGCAGGGGTATAGTTATTTTCAACCTATGTGAGAGGGCCTGCAGCTGGCCTCCCCATGGTACATGGAACCAGTTTATTGCTGCCTGCATGAGAGTGCCTGAGGCTTGCCTCTGAGAGGCGCAGGGGCCTGGATATCTCCAGCCTGCCTGAGAGTGGCTGAATCTGAAATTCAGGTGTAGTAAGCCTCTCCAATTGCCCCCTAATTTGGGATCATCTGGATCCCCTCCTGCTGCTTCAGGAATAGACAACCCCCCTCCTGCATTTTAGTAGGAGGACAGATCTTTGCAGACTGCAGAGAGCACCTGAATCAAGCCTGTGCCCAGCAAGCATCCCAAACTGTGCAGTACTGTAGGCATTCTTTTGGCAGAAGCACTTAATAGCAGTTAGCTAATAGCCAAAGCCTTGACCCCTGCTGTTATTCTCACAGACCTGTGAAGCCTGAGATGTCTGTGATCTCTTAGGAATGAACTTTGATCTGAAATATAACCTGAGGTTCCCCTCTCCCAATTTCCTGCCCCAGCCCCCAATTGTGTGTACGTGTTCCAGCACATGCATGGGTTGGTATAAAAGCCTTGAGTTCCAACACTAAACTTGAGTCTATCTACCGGATTTTCTCTGAGTCACTGTCTTTCTTTTCCCATTAGGTAACATTCCACTGTTCCTTCCCCTCTCCTTGCCAGGACCTCAGGCTAGGAACTGTTAGCCTGCCAGCAGGAAACCTCTCCAAAGCCTGAAGTCTTATAGAACTGCCAGCCTGGTCCTAGGAGGGAAGAATATTATGATGATTGTGGCCACGCATGATTAAAGGACTAACAGACGATAGAAACAGCTGACACAGTACCTGCTGGCTAGTAGAGGCCAAGACCTTAGAAGGAAGCCTGAGAATAACTGATGCTTGATGTAGCCCTCTGCAGGAGCTCCTGACTAGCTCAAAGAAAAACAGCTGGTTCTTCTAACACAAAATCAAAACAGAGAACCTGAAACCTAGATCAAGCGGAATTTCATAACTAATAAGAAAATAACCAAGGCACATCCAGAATGCAGTCAGTCTTCTTAACAAAGGAAGATGTGAATTTCAGACCAGAATCGCAAACAGCAAAAGAAATCCAGATGCCAAAATCACAATGAAAAAATAATAATATGAAAACCCCAAATAATATGTTTCTGCAAAACACCACCAGTCCTATAGAAGAACTCTATAATAAGGACCCCCTAGAAATAAGCCAGGACACAGAATTTAAAAGAACAATCATACACATGATCAATGAATTCAAGGAATGTAATAAAAATACAGTAACAGGGTGAGAAGTAGGGGTTTAATTTCATTCTTCTACAGCTGGTGATCCAGTTTTGCCAACACCACTTGTTGAAGATGCTATCTTTCCTCCAATGTGTCTTCTTGGCCTCCTTATCAAATATGAGATGGCTGAAATTGTATGTGCTCAGGTTTGGATCTTCAGTTTTATTCCATTTGTCAACTGGTCTGTTTTTGTGCCAGTACCAAGCTGTTTTTATGACTATAGCCCTGTAGTATAGTTTGATGTCTGGTAGAGCGATCCCCCCTGTATTGCTCTTTTNCGAGATGTGACCCTCGGTTTGCTGCTCCAGATCCAGCCACCACGCCTCCCGCCACAATGGGCTCTAATTCCCTGGAACTGCCAATCATAAGCTCAAATAAACTCTTCCTTTTATAAGTTCCTTGGTCATGGTGCTTTATCACAGCAACAGAAAAGTGACTAATACAAAGGGGAAAGAGAAATATTCCATTACATGAATAGGCTGAAAGAATTAATGTCCAGAAAACCAGCCCTTTGGAGAATACTTGAAGCAAACCAGAAGAAAGGAATGACTATAACTCACATTGTGACAGAAAGAAATGACATGAAGTTATAACTTTGGAGATACAAAGTTAGATCAATAATGAAAATAAAACTAAAATGATGGGAACAAATACACATGTCTCAATAATAACTTTAAATATTAATGGAATGAATGCACCAATCAAAAGACACAAGCTCATGGAATAGATTTAGAAATAAATCCATCGTTTTGTTGTCTGAATGAAACCCATTTCACTTTCAAGGACAGGTACTTTCTTAAAGTGAAAGAGTGGAAAAATGTTCCAAGCATTTTTATTGGCAATAAAAAGCAAGCAGGGGTTGCAATTCTAATATTGGATAAAATAGAATTCAAACTAAAACTAATCAGAAGAGATAAAGACAGCTGCTTCATTCTCATCAAGGAAAAGTTAACCAAGAAGATATTACAGTCATGCATTATATACACACCACACACTGGTGCACCCAACATCATAAACACAAGACTGTAAGGAACCCAACACACTTTTGTAGTGTAGGGGACTTCAGTACTCTACTTTCTCCATTAGACAGGTCAACTGGACAAAAAATGATCAGAGAGATATCCAGATTAAACAATACAATACCTCAAATGGACATCACAATAACATCAAATCTACCAAATATTCCATCAAAGCACCCAAGAATTGACTTTCTATTCAGCTGCCAATGGAACTTTCCCCAAAATCGACCACATACTGGAGCACAAAACAAACCTCAACAACAACAACAATAAAAATGATATAAACCCATGCATTCCATCAGACCACAATACAATAAAATTTAATATCAATACCGGAAGAAGCCCTAGTAACTACACAACCTCATGGAGATTAAATAACACACTCCTTAATATTGAATGGATCAAAGGATAAATTAAGGAAGAAATAAAACTATTCATGGAATTAAAGGAAAAGGACAATGAAACACAATCAAACCTCTGGGACACATTAAAAGCATTTCTAAGAGGGTATTTATAGCCTTAAGTGCCAACATGTTGGTAAAGGGAAATGCTCTTTCACTACTGATAATATTGTGAGCCATGCAACCTCTAGGGAAAACACTGTGGAAATATCTTTAAAAAACTAAAAATAAACATACCATTAGACCCAGTTATACCACCCATTGGCATACACCCAAGGGATTTACACTCTTGCAGAGATACTTGCACATCTATGTATATTGCTGCTCTTTTCAAAATAGCCAAGAGATGGAAGCAACCTATGTGTCCCTCAACTGATGAAAGGATAAGTAAAATGTGGTACATTTACACAGCGGAGTTCTACTCACTGCTAAAGAAAGATGACATCATGAAATTCGCAGGCAAATAAATGGAAATAGAAGCTTTTATGCTAAGTGAAGTAAAACAGACTGAGAAAAACAAATTACACATGTTCTTCCTCATTTATGGATCTTAGTATTAAATCATTGTATGTGAGTATATATCTGGATGTAAATGCAGGAACTAGGTAAATGAAAAGGAACCAGGAAGGGAAAGGGAAAAATGGAACCTGAGACAGAAGATTAGTAGATAACAGGGGTTACTAAGGGAGAAATGGATAAAAACAGGGCATCTAAATGGGAGGGGAGAGGAAGAGCTATTGAAGGAAATTTGGGGATAAAAGGAAAAAAGGAGCTCAAGAGAGGTTAAACCACAGGAGACTGATATTACCAGGGGAGAAATGGGTGAATGGAACACTTTAAATGGAGAAGACATGGAAGGAGGGGTTGGACATGGAGGGGGGAAGAAGAGACATCAATAATGCCTAGCTAGTGTAAAAACCCTGTTTAGCAGTCTACTGACAAATTACACATATAGTATCTCTACATGAGTCCATGTGAAGGAGGAACCTTCCTTTGGGTCATTGTCCAGAGTAGTCCAATAGACTCCCCAAATTACCCAGGCTATTGGATGAGCTCAAAGAGACTGAAGGTAAGAACCTATTGCTGAAGTCAGGACATAGCTCAGAGACTGAATTTGGAGCAATGGACCTGGAACTTATCTGGAAGTCGTCTACCCTGAAGGCTAGCTCTCACAGGTTTGAGGAGCACTACTTAGCTACTCAGAACAGCTATCAATGGTCCAAAATCAATGTTCACCACAGCATATGACATTAGTGCAATTGTGATACTTTTTAATCTTGGGGGCAATCAGTGGGTAACTAATTGGACTTAAAGACCCCTAAATGAGCCGGGCGTGGTGGTTGCTTTTATTCCTAGCACTCGGAAGGCAGAGGAGGAGGCAGGCGGATATCTGTGATTTCAAGGCCAGCTTAGTCTACAGAGTGAGTTCCAGGACAGCTGGGGCTACAGAGAGACCCTGTCTCAAAAAGACAATAAAAGACCCGTAAATGGGAGGAAATCCATGTGTGGTAGTGTAAAAATAGCCAGATACATATGGCTCGAGAGGTCATAGATCTTAGAGAATTTTCCGAGGTTGTCACATGTCTAGTTAGTATCTTCTTATTAACTGCAAAATAAGTATCCTTATATTTATAGACAAATATCCCATACACCAGTCAATAAAGAAGCTTATTTTGCACCAGATGAAGAATAGTACAGAGTCCCACAACTAGATATATACAATCAGTGTCAGTGAATTGCCCATGCCTAAGAGACACATCTACAATGCAAGATCTACACCTAAGGCTCATGCAACATAAAACAAGGGGCCAAGAGGACACTAATTAAGCTCTTAACTCTCATTAAGAAAGCTCCCCATACAACATGGAGCCAGAAACTAAAAACGTCATGAATGGCTAAACTGTGAAGATTAGGAGTCTGCAGAGTGTAGGTCCATGGACAGGTCTCCTATATTCAGCTTCACTCACCCAGAGCTCAGTGAAAATTGTGGAAGAGGGTGAAGAAAGATTTTAAGAGCCAGGGAGATGCTCCAAGACCATATGGAAATAGAATTGTACAAGCTCCTGGGACCCTGCTTATATGAACCAAAAGCATTGGTGTCAGCATGCAGAAGTCCCATGCAAGCTCAACCAGACAAAAACCCAGCAGGGATCTGCAGATATGGATGGCTGAAACCAATCTTATCTGAAGAAATATTGTCAGATGATTTCAGTTGAGTGAGGAAGAACTGACTTTCTTAATGTTAGGGACTGCGGATAGTCTGACTAGAGCTCAGTGGATGAACTTGCACTGAGTAATGACCAGGGAGATTAATTTGGCACAAGAGACCTTAACACAAATTTCAGAAAGTATGAATTCTGGGGGGTGGGGTGTGTGTGGTGCTGTGGGAGTTAGCCAGTGGAGAAGAAGGTATAAAGGTGTTTAATACTGATTGAGATGTTATGTATGAAATACACAATAATACAATTAAAAGTCCAAAAAACAAAAAAATAAACCAACCATTTGACCTGCTTATATTTCCCTTTGGCATATACCCAAAAGACTTTGCAGAGATATTTGTACATCCGTTTTGTTGCTGCTCTTTTCACAGTATCTACAAGATAGAAGCAACCTACATGTCCCTCAACTGATGAGTGGATAATGAAAATGTGGCACATTTACATGATGGAGTTCCTTTTATGCAGATGTTACAGTATTCTACGTAGGATATCCCAAATATTCCACCAGAAAACCTCCAGAAATTATCAAAACTTTCAGGAAATTGGAAGGTTTCTAAGCCAGATTAACTAAATCCCCTAAAGTAGACAGTTAAGTCCCTCTTCAGATGGTCCTCCTAACCATCTTCCCTGGCTTCTGATCTGCCTGACGAACCAGCCTACCTAGGACTCTGGTATGTCAAAACACATGAATTGTCTTTATTCACTTTCTCAGCAGCATCAATACTTTCTACCTATCCTACACCCAACCCGTCCCCTGCTGGCCTTGAACCCAGGGATACTCCAATTCCTCCACCTGAAATCTTTGGCCTAGCTCCCTAAACCACACTGGCTACCCCCCCCACCATAGATTGCTGAATTCCTCCTCAGGTGGTCCCCACACTCATCTTCCCATGGATCCTGTTCTGTGCAACAAACCAGACCACCTAGGAGTCTGGTAAGGCAGGTAGCACCCACCAAGTCTGTATTCTGTTCTTCTGCAGGCTTAACACTTCCAACAAACCCCACTCCAACTCTGTCCCCTGCTAGCCTTGAACCCAGGCCCTCTACAATTCCTCTGCCTCAGATCTCTGGACTACCTTCCTAACTGAACACCCTAGCATAGATTCCACGAGCTCCTGATCTGTCAGATCAAACCTCCTACTACACTGACCAGCTTACCTGCTGCCCTGTCCCACCAACTACACAGACTCCCCTACTACCCTGCAAGGGCCTGAAACACACACAAATTTGTTTTTCATATGTGAGCAAAAAGCAACCAAGCTAAATAAACAATATAAACAGAACAAATACTCAATTAAACAAAGGCAGAATAGAATTTCCTGTCAGACACACAACCAACAAAGAATATCCATATGCCCAAATGACAGCACAAAAACACAAATAATATGCAAAACCAATAGAATATGTCCCCAACAAAACCCACTACAGAAGTGCAGTACAATGAGAACCACCCTGAGGAACCCAAGGACACAAAATTTAAAAGAATACTTATAAAGATCTTAAAGAAAACACAAATAACCCAAAGAACTCAGAAAAGGATAGGCATAAACTTGTGATGGAAAATCAAGAATATACATTTGTATAAGGAAATAACAAAAATATCTCAAGATTTAAAAGGTGAATTCACAAAAGAGATAGAAATAGTGGCCTTTTCTGTGAGAGGTTGACCCATCCAAACATTAAGGAATGAGGAACCTCAGACTGCCAGAGTCACGGACACTGAGCATCTCTCTGAATAATATTGGGGTTGACTGTTTATAATGGGCCCTAATGAAGTTTACATTCCAGATGCTGAGAAACCTTCCTACCTCTCCCCTTTATAGGAAAAAGAAAAACATGATGGTAATGAAACCACTCCCTAACTGTAAACTAGAGCCAATTGTTACAGTGGTAATTTCCTATAAAACAGGCATAACGTATTAATTGATTGATAGGCATAGGAACTGTGAAAGGATATTTCTCTATCTAGAGCCAAATTCAATAGTAAAGTGTTTATAAGTTGTGTAATTAAGCAAAATATATTACTACAGGAAAGCTCTGACATCAGCAATGAATTATTCTGCCTAGGAGATGTTGGCTAGGGGATTCAAAACCCCCCCCCCCAAATTATAAAGGCCTTTTGCCTATAAGTGGGATATATGCAAGGAGAAAGGCAGTAAGTCCCTGTTGTCGAAGACCTGGTGTGAGCATGAAAAATGTTATGAGACGTCACTTGCTAGCGTACAACTGGCCTCTGAAATGCTAGAGAGCGTTACCAAAGGCCACTAAAGCAATACAGCAAAATATTGGTCTCCCTGAGACAAGCAAGACTCCTCCGTCAATATCAGCTACACCTCAACAGCCTGGAGATACTGTGCAACAGTGGCAGCCAAGTGTCTATATATATCCCAAATCTATTTGGCTATTAGCTCTCTCCTTGGAGGAATAACTCACAGCGGATGCCACAAGCTTGTGTCCTCTGGTGGTTGGGCGATGTTGTGAGCCACAGTAAGAACTTGTCACCCTTTATAGAGAAACCACAGTTTGCGGATTAGCATGCCATCCAAGCATCTGTGTCTATGCTCACAGCTTAGCTTGACATAATAAGTGGTACTGCTTAAATGCCTGTACATCCAATAGCTTGTGCTTTGTTAGTATGACTAAAAAGGGTATCACTGGGAAAGCTGTCAATCCATGAAGGGAAACAACCTGAACAGACTGGAGTCCAAAATGACAACTCCAAAGAAATTAGACTGTTTTCTTCTCACCCACTTGTGGCCCTTTCCCAAAGCCCAGGGAACAAACTGCGGAAGAGGAGGCGTGGTAGATTGTAAGGGCTGTGGAGAGATAGGGGTGAATCATGAGACTACAGGAATATAGTCTGAACTCCTGATTGATCAACATGCCTGTGCATACAAGCTTCTCCAACTGGACTATGGGAACCTTGGTTTGTTCAAAATTTGGACATAGATACTTGCAAAATGCACCAATTACCTAATTGTATGACATACTGAGTAGCATCAATGTTATCTGCAAACAACTGTGTCATTATATTGTAGAATCCCTTAAAAATAAAAAAAAATGAGAGCAACTGAAAAAAAAAAAAAGAAATAGTGGCTTTTTGCATGCTGCCCAGAGAGGGATCCATACTGCAATGTTTCTGATTCCCGTTATAACTTAACAGGGAAACTAACACAATGTCCGGAGCCCTTGAGGTCCTGCAAATGAAGGAAGAGGATGTCCTCAAATTCCTTGCAGCAGGAACCCACTTAGGTGGCACCAAGCTTGACTTCCAGATGGAACAGCACAAGAGGAAAAGTGATGGTATCTACATCATAAATCTGAAGAGGACCTGGGAAAAGCTGTTGCTGGCAGCTCACGCCATTGTTGCCATTGAAAACCCTGCTGATGTCAGGACATCTCCTCCAGGAACACTGGCCAGCAAGCTGTGCTGAAGTTTGCTGCTGCCACTAGAGATGCTCTGATGGCTGGCCACTTCACTCCTGGGAATTTCACTAACCAGATTCAAGCAGCCTTTAGGGAACCACATCTTCTGGTGGTGACTGACCACAGGGGAGACTACCAGCCCCTCACAGAGCATCTATGTCAACCTGCCTACCATTGCTGTGTGTAACACAGATTCTCCTCTGCGCTATGTAGACATTGCCATCTCATCTAATAATAAGGGAGCCCACTCAGTGGGTTTGATGTGGTAGATGCTGGCCCGGGAAGTCCTGGGAAGTTCTGCTCATGCGAGGCACCATCTCCCATGAGCACTCTTGGGAGGTTATGCCTGATCTGTACTTCTACAGAGACCCTGAAGAGATCGAGAAAGAAGAGCAGGCGGTTGCTGAGAAGACTGTGACCAAGGTGGAGTTTCAGGGTGAATGGACCGCACTAGCTCCCGAGTTCACTGCGGCTCAGCCCGAGGTGGCAGACTGGTCTGAATGCATGCAAGTGCCCTCCTTACCTATCCAGCAGTTCCATACTGAAGACTGGAGTGCCCAGCCGGCCACTGAGTACTGGTCTGCAGCCCCCACTGCTCAGGCCACTGAATAGGTTGGAACAACCATTGAGTGGACATGAGCTGTGCTGCAGACACTTGATGTGAAGAAGGAAGAAGATTGATGGATGGAAAATTAAGTGTTTCTAAAAAAAAATAGTGAAGAATCCCCAAACCGAAATTCATATAGAATTCATATAGAATTGAAAATTTCAGTAAGCCATGGAAACAACAGAAGAAAGTTTCACAAAGAAGAATGAATGAAATGGAAACTAGAATATCAAGATCTGAAGCAATGTAAATGTTTTAAAAACACAGGAATGGGACAACATGCAAACACCAAATCTACTAATTATAGGCATAAAGGTTAGAGAAGACTCTCAGGCCAATGTAATTGATCAGATATTCAACTAAATTTAGGAAAAGCTTAACCTATTCAGATTCTAGTAGTGCAAAGAATATCAAGTAGACATGAATATAACAAAACTTCCCTCAGTACATCATAGTAAAAACATTAAATATACAGAACAAAAAGAGGGTACTGAAAGTGGCTAGGGGATAAAATACAACACATCAAATTACAGGTGACTTTTCAGTGGAAGCCCAGTTCTTTTTTTTTTTTTTTTAAGTTTAAAGGAGGGTTTAATTTAATTAGGACACTGGGCCAACACTCAACTCGGGAGGAGTGTGGCCATGAGGTGCAGGTTACAGGGTAATTTATAAGTACAACAGCCAATCAGAGTTTAGCATCACAATTAAAGTTACCAATCAAGTACACCAGCCAATCAGAGTTTAACACCACAGTTAAAGTTACCAATCAAGGGGAAATATGTGAAGCAAGCAAACCAATCCTTTCTAGAATGACTAAGGAAAAATGGCTTAATGGTAGGAAGCCCAGTTCTAAATGACCATGGATGCCAACCCGAAATAATTTATCCAGCAAAATTATCTAAAATAGTCAAAGGGGAACAGAATACTTTCCAGGACACAAAAAAGCTAAAAGAATTCATGTCCACCAAACAAGCGCTACAGAGAATAAGAGAAGCAATGTAAAGGAACAGAGATAGGATTGACTGTACCCAAGAGGCTACAAAAAGAAAACAAAGGTATAATAACAGAAGCACAAAGTAGGGCTACAAACAAGTTAAAATTCCAGCAACCAAAACACATCTTTTTATTTATTTATTTATTTATTTATTTATTTATTTATTTATTTATTTATATTGATGCTTTGTGTATTTCATACATCATTTTCCAATTCAGTTCAGGCATATTTCCCTTTCCCTCCCCCCCACCCCATCCCAGATCATGCATTCTGCCATACTGCATGAAATTATTTCAATGCTTTTGTATCTGTAGAAGTGTTTTTGTGTTCCAGTATGTGGTCAGTTTTGGAGAATGTTCCATGGGGTG
This sequence comes from Rhizomys pruinosus, assembly GCA_009823505.1. Classification (NCBI taxonomy): domain Eukaryota; kingdom Metazoa; phylum Chordata; class Mammalia; order Rodentia; family Spalacidae; genus Rhizomys; species Rhizomys pruinosus. The sequence continues at coordinate 3,792,827 of VZQC01007972.1, forward strand.
CTGAGTAGAAAGTATATTCTCCAGTGTTTGGTTGGAATATTCAGTAGATATAGGTGAGGTACATTTGGTGTATTGAATTGTTCAGTTTAGATGTCTCTCTGTTTATTCTTTGTCCAGCTGACCTATCTAATGGGCTCAGTGGGGTATTGTGATATCCCACTAATAGTGTGCTGGTATCCATCTGTGTCTTGAAGTCCCGTAGATCTGTGTTTACAAAATTTGATGCACTGGAGTTTTGTGTGTATATATTTATGATTGTGAAATCTTCATGGTTAATAGTTCCTTTGATAAGTATTTAGTCACCCTCTTTGTCTCTTCTGATTAGTTTTACTTTGAAGTCTAATTTGTCTGATATTAGAATAGCTACTCCTACTTGCTGTTTTGGTACCATTTGCTTGGAATATTTTTTTCCATCCTTTTACTTTGAGTTGGTGTTTGTCCTTGAGGATGGGATGGGTTTCTTGTAGACAACACATAGATGGATTTCGTTCCCTAATCCATTCTCCCATTCTATGTCTTTTGGTTTGAGAGTTTAGACCATTAATGTTTAAGGTTATTATTGAGAGATGTGTGTTGCTTCCTTTCAACTTATTGATTGTTTGCATTCTTGGTCTAGGCTTGCATTTATGCTGTTATGCACTTATTGGTTTCTCTCTTTAGTTGTTTGAGGATAGTTTCTCCTTTCCTTGGTTCTTTGAATTGCTTCAAATGTTTCCTGAAGTGTTGGTTTTTTGATACATATTCCTTCATTTTGTTTATATCATGAAATATTTTTCTTTCTCTTTCAACTATAATTGACATTTTTTTAAAAAAATTTTTTTTTTATTATTATTTATTTATTTTTGTATGTGTATGAATGTACTGTCTGCATGCAGGTCTGTGCACCCATGTCGTGCAATGCTGCGGAGGTCAGAAGAGGGTCTCGGATTCCCCTGGAACTGGAGTTCTCCTGGAATTGGAGTTACAGACGGTTTTAGCCGCCATGTGGGTGCTGGGGATCGAACCCGGGTCCTCTGCAAGAGCGTCGGTGCTCTTAACCGCTAGGCTATCTCTCCAGCCCCATAATTGACATTTTTGCTGGGTATAGTAATCTGGGTCAGCATCTAAAGTCATTCAGCACTGGGAATACTTTTGTCCTTGATCTTCTGGCTTTCATGGTTTGCACTGAGAAGTCATCTGTAATTCTGATGAGCTTTCCCTTATATGTAATTTTTTTGTTGTGGCTTTCAGTATTTTGTTTTTGTTTTGAGCATCTAGAGATTTAACTAGGGCATTTCTTTTCTGGTCTTGTCTATTTGGTGTTCTATGTGCTTCTTCTATTTGTATAGGTTTGTCTTTTTCCAGTTTGGGAAAATTTCCTTGTATTATCCTCTTGAAGATCTGATCAACACCATTGTCTTGGGATTCTTCTCCTTTTTCTATCCCTATGATGTGGAGATTTGGTCTTTTCATGGTTATTCCACTCTTGTGTTTCTTAAAAAATTTTCATAATCTTCACTTGAGCATTTTAGATGTTCCATCTTATCCTGCAGGTCTCATATTCTATTTTCTGTTTCATCCATTCTGCTTCTGAGGCTTTCTCCCATTCTTTCCTGTTGATTGGATGAATGTTCCATTTCCTTTTTCATTTCTTCCTGTGATTTCTTTTGTATTTCCACATCCTTTTGGAACTTGTCATTCTCTACTTGTAGCTCCTTTGTTCGCTGGTGTGTTTCTTTTTTCATTTCAGCCTGGGATCTTTTCAGTATTTCCACTTCCTTCTGGAGTTTGTCATTCTGTCCCTCCTGTTCTTTTTAGAGTTTGTGTTTCTCTTCCTCTAGTTATTTTTGGAGTCTGTGTTTCTCTTCCTCTAGCTTTTTACAGAGTTTCTCAACCTCCTCCTCTAGTTCTTTCCAGAGTTTATCATTGTTGCCTTCTAGATCCTTCCTGAATTTTTTCATTTTCTTCCCTTACTTCTCTGATTTGTTCCTTATATTCTTTGATTTCTTTGAATATGTCTCTGTCTGTTCTTCTAAGGTCCTTATCTTGGTTTCCTTCCAGGGGGTCATTGTAGGGATCTTGTATAGTTGTGGTTGAGTTCAGTGTTGATTTTTCATGAGCTTTTCCCATGTTATTTTTTTCATTGGCTTTGGCATGTGGAATTATTTTTTGTTTGGATTCTGGTGCTAGTTTCAAATGTTATTATGGATGATTGGTTGTTCACTCACTGTAGTTCCTGCCATTCAGTTCCTCTACTTTGGGGGTGGAGGTTGCTCCCTTGGCCCTCTAGCCCATGTCAATCACTAGGAGGCATGGCGGCCTCACTGGACCCTGAGTCACGCCCTCCAGGTGCTGGTGTGTACACAGTCTCCCAGCCCACCTGAGTCCACTGAGATCTTGGATGGCTGCTGCTGCTTCCTATTACCTTATTTTCTGTTTGCATTCTTGGTCTAGGTTTGTATTTCTGCAGTTATACTTTTGCTTATTACATTCTCTAGCTGCTTGGGGGTAGTTGCTCCTTTCCTCTGACCTTTGAATTGCTTTGAGTATTTTCTGAAGTGTTGGTTTCCTGGACATGAATTATTTCATCTTGTTTATGTCATGAAAGATTTTTCTTTCTCCTTCAATCATAATTGACATTTTTGCTCCATCAAGTAATCTGGGTTGGTATATATAGTCATTTGGTACTGGGAAAACTTTGGTCTACATTCTTCTCACTTTCATTGTTTGCACTGAAAAATCAGCCATAATTCTGATGGGTTTCCCTTTATATGTAACTTGCTATTTTTCTCTTGGGGCCATCAGTATTTTGCATTTGTTTTGGGCATCTAGTGTTTTAAGTATGATATGGCCTGGGGTATTATTTTTCTGATCTTGTCTGTTTGGTGTTCTATGTGCTTCTTGTATTTGTATGGTTTTGTCATTTTTCAGTTTGGGGATATTTTCTTCTATTATTCTGTTGAAGATCTGATCAATTCCTTTGTCCTGAAATTCTTCTCCTTCCTCTATCCATATGATGCAGAGGTTTGATCTTTTAATAGTGTCCCGTATTTCCTGATTGTTCTAATCTTGTGATTTTTAAAATTTTTCATACTTTTTTTTGAGCATTGCAGTTCTTCCACCTTGTCTTCCAGTGTTGATATTTTACTTTCTGCTTCATCCAATCTGTTACTGAGGCTTTCTCCCACCTTTTCCTGCTGATTGGATGAGTGTGGAATTTCCTTTTTCATTTCATCCTGTGATTTCTGTAGTATTTCCAGTTCCCTTTGGAATTCTCTCCTTCTAGATCCTTAATTTGTTGGTTGGTTTCCTGTTTCATTTCAGTGTGGGATCTTTTCAATGTTTCCACTTCATTCCTGAGTTAGTCTTTTTCTCTCTTGATTTCTTTGAGTTTGTCTATTATTGTTCTTTTAAGATCCCTGTCCTGGGTTATTTCCAGGGAGAACTCATTGTTGGAATCTTCTATAGGACTGACAGATTTTGGTGGGGATTTATTGTTTCCTTTTCCCATGTTGTTGATTTTTCTTTGTGGTCTTGGCACGTGGATTTGATTTGTTGTTTAGAATCTGATATGAAATTCATGTGCTTCTTCATTTGGTTGAAGGCCTTTCCTCTAGGTTGGAAGGTTTTCTATCTCTTCTGTTACTTTGTGCTCTGAGTCACCTTCTCTGTTCCCACCATAGCTGCAAGGGGGCTTGGCAGCACTGGTTTTGCCGGCCCAATCCTGTCACTGCCAAGGTGACCATAGGGACTTACCCAATCTGGTATGGAATTTGGAGCAGCTCTAGAGGCCCTATTCCAGAAGCAATGGGGTTTGGATGGACCTAGAACCCTGTGGTGGAAGTGACTTGGCTCAGATGATTCTGGAACCTGCCTGCCAAGAAGCCTGTCACTCTCCCTGGACTGGCAGTGACAGGGCTCAGTTGGTTCTGGAATCCTGTGGCAGAAGTGTAAGGGCTCTGATTGTCCTGGAACTCTGGACTGGAAGGGACAGGGCTTGGATCTAGCATGTTCTTTAGTGAGGTAAATGTATAAGTTTTTAAAAAAAATTTTAAATGTTGCTTATTGAAGTTTTGTACAATTTGTAGAACACTTCTCAGTACAAATTAGGCTCATTCCCCATTCCATCCCTCCAAAAACACCCAAATTATTGCATTTTGATGTATATGTCTTGCATATTTTTTCAGTCTTTTTTTTTCCTTTTTAGAATTTTATTTATTTTTTATGTGTATGAATGTACTGTCTGCATGCAGGTTTGTGTACACATGTTGTGCAATGCTGCGGAGGTCAGAAAAGGGTGTCAGATTCCCCTGGAACTGGAGTCAAAGATGGTTCTCAGCTGCGGTTTTTCTAGGCAGAGGTTTATTGTTTGGGGCTGAAGTTTACTGTTTCAGTAAGTTGTTTGAGGCAGTCCTTTTCTTGTTATTCCCTCCCATATGTATTTCTCCAAAATATCAATATATGTTCTTCACACATATACCAAAATTATAATGTCTGAAAGTAAATAGTATGTTAATTCCAAAACATGTCTAGGAATTCCCATTTTCCCCTTTAATGTTACATTACACTTTAGAGTAGTGTATGCAACTAAAGTTGCATACACACTCTCCCCTATATACCACAGTTACAAATTCTGAAAATAAGTGGTAGGTTGTTTCTAGATCCCATTAAGGTAATCACATTATAAAGATACAGTTGCTTTTAGGTAAAATTTCTATCTATCTATCATCTATCTATCTATCATCTACCTATCAACTATCATCATCATCATCATCATCATCATCATCATCATCATCATCATCTATCTGCTGCTCAGTTTGCCTTACTACTATGCATTTTGTGCTAGTATCCATAAATGAGAGATATCATTCATCATTTGTTTTTCTGGGAGTGTGTTATTTCACTTAGCATAATGTCTTCCAGTCCATCCATTTACTTGCAAAGTTCATGATGCTGGCTAATGGAGAAGTTAGTGATTACTCATGGGAGTCATAATGTGTATTTGTTTAGAGGGATCGTCTGCCCATTGATTAACTGAGACAGGGGAAGTTGGTGATTACTCAGCGGAGTCATACTATGTATTTTTTTAATGTTATATTTCTTTTTTATGTTGTTTATTAATTTTATTTTTATTATATATTTTTGTACAAGATTATGTTACTAATCAAATCTACATCCGTGTTCCCCACTCTACACCTACCCCATCAGAGCTCATGCATTCTGCCAAACATGTTTTTCATCTGTCTCAGTCTTTCTCAAAATTCTGGATGTGGAAATTGACTGATTTGAGTAGAAGTTCACCTTTTCAGTTTATTCTTTGATGCAGTCTTTTCTATTGTTTTTGTTGTTGTTCTTTCTGATATGCATCATTCCCAACTACTTGGACAAAAGCTCAAGGGGCCATGCACAAGAAATACAACTAGGTAATTAACGCTAACATCCACATATGAGGGATACCATTCATCGTTTGTTTTTCTTTTAACATAATATATTCTAGTTCCATCCATTTACCTGCAAAGTTCATGATATCTTCTTTCTTTACTGCTGTATAGACTCTATAACTCCATTGTGTAGATGTATCACATTTTCTCTATCCACTCATTAGTTGAGGGGCACTTGTTTGTTGGTTCCAGCCTTTTGGTATTGTGAAGAGAGCTGCAATAAAAAACATGGCTGTGTATGTATCTCTGCGGTAAGATGAATCTTGTGAGTATATACCAAGGAGTGGTATGACTGGGTCAGGTGGTAAGTTCATTTTGAGTCTTCCAAAGGTTCTTCACACTGCTTTCCACAGTGGCTGTACACGTTTATATTCCCACTAGCAGTGGATGAATGTTCTCCTTTCCCCACAACCTCTCCAGCATTTGGTATCATTTGTTTTCTTGATCCTAGCTCATCTTATCTGAGTGAGATATCTTAAATTGGTTCTCATTTGCATTTCCTTAATTATTAGCAACAATGAACATTTTTTAAGATGTTTATCAGCCATCTCTAATTCCTCACTTGTGAAGTCTCTGTTCAGCTCTTTGTTTGATCTTTTGAGTGATTCATTTGTTTTCTTTCTTCTTTGTTTTTTGAGTAGTTTATATATTCTGGAAATCAATGCTTTGTCAGATGTATCTGAATTGAAGGTTTTCTCCCACTCTGTGGGTTTTCTCTTCACTTCCTTGATTGTTGCTTTTGATGTACAGAACCTTTTAAGTTTAATGAGGTCCCATTTGCCAATTGTCAATCTTATTTCTTGCACAGCTGCTGTCTGATTTAGGAAGTCTTTTCCTATGCCTATGTCTTGTAGGCTGCTGCCAAATTTTTCTTCTATCACCTTCAGAATTTTGGGTTTTACGTTGAAGTCTTTGATCCATTTGGAGTTGTCTTTTTTTAAATTTTTATTTCTGTATGTGTTTGAATGTACTGTCTGCATGGAAGTCGTGCAATGCCTTGGAGGTCAGAAGAGGGTGTCGGATTCTCCTGGAACTGGAGTTCTCCTGGAATTGGAGTTTCAGACGGTTCTCGGCCGCCGTGTGGGTGCTGGGGTTCAAACCCGGGTCCTCTGTAAGAGTGGTCAGTGCTCTTAACCATTAGGCCATCTCTCCAGCCCCTGGAGCTGTCTTTTGTACAGGGTGAGAGGTAGGGGTTTTACTTTATTCTTCTATAAGTTGTGATCCAGTTTTGGCAACACCACTTGTTGAAGATGCTGTCTTTCCTCCATTGTGTCTTCCTAGCCCCCTTGTCAAATATGAGATGGCTGAAATTGTATGTGCTAAAGTTTGGATCTTCAGTTTTGCTCCATTTGTTAACAGGTCTGTTTTTGTGCCAGTACCAAGCTGTTTTTATGTCTATAGGCCTGTAGTATAGTTTGAAGTCTTGTATAGCAATTACCCCCTATATTGCTCTTTTTACTCAGGGTTGCTTTGTCTATTCAGTGTCTTTTGTTTTTCCATATGAAATTATGGATTTTTTCCCAAGCATGTGAAGATTTTAGGGATTTTAATTGGGATTGCATTGGATCTGTATATTAGTTTAGGTAGAATGGACATATTTACGATGTTAATTTTCCCAATCCATGAGCATGTGAGGTCTTTCCATCTTCTGATGTCATCTTCAATTTCTTTCTTCAGGGGTTTAAAGGAGTTTTATTTTGTACAGATCTTTGTTGTCTTTGGTTATGTTTATTCCTAGGTATTTTATTGTCTTTGAGGCTATTATTAGTGTAAAGTCCTCCTTGTATTCCTTCTTCAGTTGCTTGTTGTTGGCGTAAAGGAAGGCTACTGGTTTTTCTAGATTTATCTTGTATCCTGCCACTTTACTGAAACTCTTAATAGTTTCTAGGAGCATTCTGGTTGAGTTTTTAGCACCCCTTAGGTAAAAATTTCACCAGCAAAAAGGGATAGCTTGACTTCCTCTTTTCCAGTTAGTACTCCTTTAATTTACTTTTCTTGCCTTATAGACCTAGCAATTGTTTCAAGCACTATTTTGAAGAGGGATGGTGAAAGGGGGCAGCCTTGCTGAATTCCTACCTTTAAGGGGAATGTTTCTGTCTCTTCTCCATTTAGGATGATTTTGGATGTGGGTTTCCTGTATATGACTTTGATTACATTGAGGTATGATCCCTGCAAACCAATTCTCTCTAGGACTTTAAACATGAAGACATTTTGGATTTTGTCAAAGGCTTTTTCTGCATCAATTGAGATGATCGTGTCTTTTTTGTCTTTCAGTCCATTTATGTGTTTTATGATATTTATTGATATTCATATGTTGAACCATCCCTGCATCTCTGATATGAATCCAACTTGGTCTCTCATTAAGAATCCCCAAATGCCAGGGACCCAGAGGCAGCTCTGAGTTCTGCCTGCTGGCATGGCCAGCGTTCTGCCCTGGGAACTCCAGTGGGAGTGCTGGCAACCACTAGGCCTGAGAGGAGGGCCTTATCTCAGGAGGAGTGTGGCTCATAGTTCAGAGCCAAGAAAGGACAACAGTGCTCCTCACCCAGAGAGGAGACTGGGTGGGGGGAGGTATACCCAGGCTGGGTGCCACTCATTCCTCTGAGCCCAGCCTGCAGAGCCCCACTCAGCACCAGACTGAGAAGAGAGCAGCACAGACCCACTGGGCCACTTGCTGAGCCCTCACCTGGTCTCTCAACCTCCAAAACGTTGGTTTTGAATGTCAGCTCTGGGATGCTTTCTTAGCCCCCTGCAAATGGGATCACTGACCCCTAACTCTGCAACCTTGCATTTAGATCTCTCACATTCACTGCTTCTGGACTCTGAAAGACCTAGCCCCAAACTTGGGGACATTTTAGTTGACAAGTGGGATCCAAAAGAGTTTATAGAAAAGACTGAATTCCATCCTGAATGAGGGTTAAAATAGTCATATACATGTGTTTGTATCATTGGTCTCCTAGGCCAAATGGATGTTTCCAGAGAATAGACTTTCAATCTACTTAAAAACATGCATACATTTGCTGAGGAAAAGAAAAAAATCCCTAATGCTTTCCTCAAGCATCAACTACAAGTTGCTCAAAATTTGGAAAACCAGGAGAGAGGATAAAATAACACTCATAATTCATCAACTCATTGTCATTTTGATGTACTTGTGGTATTTTCTTTTTATATTACACATAGATTCCCTTTCAAATTAGCATACATTATTCTGTAACCTCGTTTCCCCCCCTCACTCTTATGCCCTGTGTTCTGTACATTTAGGAAATAGACATAAAGCTCCATGTCCTATATGCACAAATGATAAAATGGTAATAAAACATATTTGTGTTTAGCACCCAGAACAAGATAGTCCGAGGCCATGTGAATTAATTTGTAAGGTAGTATTGAAGAGGCAGTAAAGTTATCCTGTAGACTTAAAACTGCTTTTTGGTCCCATTATTTTTTTATAAATACATGGATTTAATTTCTTGGGACTTTTTCTAGTGTAATTGTGTTTTCCAGAGTTGTATATGGGGGTTAATAAGAAATTTAAAAAGGATCATGGAAATGACAAAGGAACCTGTAGGGCAGAAGTGTCTTATAGAGTAGGAGAGAGATAACAGAGGTAGGGATCAAGGGAAATCAGAAGCTGTTATCTATGTCATGACATTGTTGAAGAGTAAATTTGATTAATATATGAGTAAAAATTATAATTTCGGTTTGGAGAAATGAAGTTTCTGGAGTTGTATGACTTCAATAACCTCATAATACTGTGATCAATTTGATGCATATTTTCCCTAATAAACATCAAATTAGAAAATTTTGATTAAACTTTAAAAATAATTACGAAGCAATGAAGTGAATAGTCAACATGAGTTTTTAAAATTTTTTTAATTTATTTTTTATATGTATGAATGTACTGTCTGCATGTAGGTTGGTGCACCTGTGTCGTGCAATGGTGTGGAGGTCAGAAGAGGGTGTCAGATTACCCTGGAACTGGAGTTAAAGATGGTTCTCAGCCGCCATGTGGGTGCTGGGAATCGAACCCAGGTCCTCTGCAAGAGCAAGTGGTGCTCTTAACAACTAGGCCATCTCTCCAGCCCCAGTCAACATGAGTTTTAGCTGACATTTATTTTTTTTTCAACTTCTTCCTCCATTAAAGATTCAGGAAATCTTTAGAGATTTTGACCAATACCATGGACTAGTTTTGGTAATTAGCAGTTCTGGGCATTGGGTCTCTAAGGATTTCTCATCGTCAACCACCAGCCATCTCTCCACCCTGCAGTTTGACATCTTCAATGTTGCTGACCCCATGTTTCTCCTTCTCTCCGTGGCTGTCCTGTACACGTAGCTCCCATCTGGTACTGAGTGCTTTTCAGTCCTGGGCACACTTCCTGAGACATCCCTGGACAGCAGCATGGGAAGGTCTTTGGTTCTGTCTTCCTTGGTCCTGAGCCAGCAGAGAAGCAGCAGAACTCAGTAAGAACAAATACTCATGTATCTTGCGAGGGCAATTCGAAGTATTGTTTCCTTTTTGTGATAAGAAACTGAAAGTTTGATGTCCAGGTGATTTAAACTGTATCATTTCTGATGAATTATAATTTTGACATTTTAATTTACCACAGTTTCAGAAATCATATTCCAATCATCTCTTCACCACATTCTTCCTACTGTCCATTAGCAAATGTGTCCTAAACTGATTACTAAGGAGACGGGATCATGATGGAGATGATAAGGAAGATGAGGAGGATGGCAGTCTCCTAAACACCATGAACTATTTTTGAAATCTTCCTATGTTTCAGGCACTGAGCCATGTGACCCATGTAGCTCATTTCACTTCATGTGTTTTAATTTCATATCTATGAAGGGCAGCTTTTTTGAGATGTCTAATGCGACCTTAAACCTGCTAGTGTCTGAGGATGACCCTCAGCTCCTGGTCTTCCTGTGTGCAGTTCTCATGTGTTTGGATTACAGGCGTGTCCTACCACACTAGGTATATTATGGTTATTTTACAAGAAAGAGAACATTATTATGTAATCTGTAGTAGACTGTCACTTAGAAAACTGTCCTTAAATATGCTGAGTACAAATGCAGGATATGTTATTTAATTTTATTCTGGTAAGTTGTTTGTTTGAGAACCAATGAATGATTCTGCATTCTCTTACCAGAGTAGAGTACCCCTTTCACTGTCTCTGTCTCTGATCTCATTTTATGTCTCTCCATCTCTCTCTTCTTTGTATTCCTGGTACATCACAAAGCAGAGCAGTGTTTTTTCCAGCCAAACCCACTGTATTAATAATAGCTGCAGATCACAGGGTAGGACCACAGAAAGAGTAGACAGACAGGTGGTCACACTTCTCTATTTTTTCACTCCTGGATATTCATGAAGCTTTCTGCAATCCTGCATGTTTGTTTTATCCCACATATTTTCAAATAGAAATAAACTATACCTAAGTAGGTTTTGCACCTACTTAGGACCATGCTCATTATTCAAACATTCATTCCTGAAAAAAATAAATGAGTTAAGTGCATGTCATACAGAGTTTCATAATTTAATGTTTATCCTGTCACCTCCACTTAACTCATCCATGGCATAGAGTAGTTTGTTAGTGTCTCCAAAACTCAGGATTGTCATCTGAAAGCATTAGGACTATAGATCTCTGTATTTGTAGTGAAAAAACAGATATTGATGGTTTCATGTGGTTTTAATGTGTACTTTGTAAAATTACAGAAAACTGAGCTGAGGAGATAGCTCTGTTAGTAGAGTGCTTGCCTCAGTGGATTGCTTGTCTTGCAAGCCTGAGGACCTTAGATAGATCACCAGAATCCACATTAAATAGGAGCTAGGCCTGGGTTGTGTGTTGGGAGGGTGGGGAGGTGTGGGCAGACATATCCCTGTTTATGCTGGCTACCTGCTCTATTTTACTTGTTGAATTTCAGGGCAGTGTCAGATTGTGTCAAATGTAAAGGAAGGTGAACAATGCCTGGGAAGGATAGCCAGGCTTCACTGCTGGTCTCCACATGCACAACAACATCAACAACAACACACACACACACACGCACACACACACACACACACACACACACTCACACACCTGCACCTGCATACACAAGAGCATTCACATACAAACATAAAGACACATAGAAACACAAATACAATAGAATTAGGGAAAACTTTCATAGTAGTAACATTAGAAGTAATAGATTTAATGTATATATCATTCCAGTGAAACGCCCTCTGATGTGGAATTTTCAGGTTTCTGTGAAGACGTTTTATTTTTGTATTGGTATGTTTACTTACATTTGTGGACAATCAGTTTTACTTCTGATTTCTCAGAGCCTATGTATAACTTGTCCTGTAGGAATCCATGAAAACATACCATCATATGTAAACACAGAGTGGACACATGTTTTGTTCACCTTAACTCACTTGGTGCTTTCCTAGCTACAAATTCTTCCCTTTTGAGGAATGTTCCACAGAGCTAGAGACAAGACAAAACCGCTGTGTGTACCTACATCATTAACATGGGAGCCATAGTTCTATTCAAATGTGCAAATCATTCACAGAGCATCACAGACATTTTCATGGGTAATAAAAAGATGAAGTAGTAGAAGCATAACATTAACTGCAAGCCTTGGGGTGAGACCCAGATCAGACACTACATCATTCTATATTTCAACTTCTCTTAACAATAACATTCATCAATAAATTCACTCTTGCCTTCATGATGGATTTATTTATTTAAAAGAAAACCAAAGCCGAGATGTGGATTAGTTAGCTGTCAAACTTTGACCTCTTTTCACACAGTTAGTGGAGCTACATGTTAATCTGATTTTTCAGTTTATAAAAAGGGAAAAGAACCATAGAGAGAAGGGGACAGGAAAACATCAAGCTGAATGTCAACATATATTACAGAGGTTCTTATTACTTGGGGTCTGGTGCCATTTAAAAACTGCACTCCATCATAAACTTGCTGTTTCCATAAAAATGAATACTTCAGTAAAATACATTGATCAGTGCTTATGGATCTAGGGATGTTCCTCAGTGGTCACACATCCTAGGTCCTGGGATGGAGTAATCTTTTCTCTCAGTAAGAGTGCAGAGAGCCGGGCGTGGTGGCACACGCCTTTAATCCTAGCACTTGGGAGGCAGAGACAGGCTGATCTTTGTGAGTTCAAGGCCAGCCTGGTCTACAGTGTGAGTTCCAGACAGCTATGGCCACAGGGAAACCCTGTCTTGAAAAGACAAAAAATAAATAAATAAAAGAGTGCAGAGAAGAGATACACCATGATAATTATTCAGGACTAAATTATTTATTTATGACCTCCAATCCCAGCACATGAGGCCTCTACTGGAGTCTAAAGAAACATTTTTCTTCATGCAGGATGCAAGATATTGGTGTTAACTGATTGCTACTGGACAAACTGTTGTGGCACAGATGGTAGATCTGGACATGAATCACAATGACAGAATTTTTATTAGGAAAAGAAATATAGGCTCTAAACTGTATTATTTGTGGGAAATATTACCAATCAACATATTATGCAACATTATCTTCTTTTATAAAATATATTTTACTGAGATTTTTTACATTCCATACAACAGCTCTTATTGTATTTAGATGCTCTCTACCATCCATGACCCCCCATGCTGCCCCCTTGCTTTCTGGACCTCAAGCCTTCCTCCACACAGGTTAAGTCCTAACATCTCAAACACTTGTACCCAGATGTCCTGCACTGCAAGTTCATCCACTGGAGTCTATTCAGCCTATCTAGAGATTGTAAGTAAGGTCTATTCTCCCTCACTTACTAGTAATCAGTTTCCAGGGTAAGGCTGGCCAGACAACCATTTCCCTTGCTCCACTCTGTACCGTGACTGTTGAGTCAGCACGAGTCTTGCATTTGATGGCATCATTGTTACAAGTTCCCATATGCAATGTTCCAGAGGCCTGAAAGCTGTTTTCCCTTTGTGTTCCTGGCCCATCCCTGGATTGAGATCCTGTGGTGTTCTTGTTTGTAAAAATAAGGATCCATATTTAGTGAATCCCAAACATATTTTGGAATTAACCTATATTTTATTTTCAGATTTTGTCATTTTGGTATATGTGTGGAGTGTATATATGCATATTTTGGAGTAACATAAAATTAAATGGAAAAACGACAGCAACAACAACTTGTTCAAAGAACTGACCAAAACAATAAACTACATAAAATAGTTAAAGAAGTCTGATCAAAAGATGCGAGACAGGACTTAACATGTATGGCAGAATGTATGAGCTCTGGTGGGGGTATGGATGAGGAAACGTCTAAATTTGATTGGGAATGGTTATATGAAATGCACAAAATCTCAATAAAAAGTTAAGTTAAACCCCCCCCCAAATTTAAGAGTCCATATTTAGCGTATGATCAGAAATTGCATTTGTCATCTAGATAAATGACATGTGTATGACAGAGATAGGGTTTTCTCTAATATCCATGATCCCTCCAGCCATGTGTATTTGGCTGTGCTTACAATGCCACCTATGAGATCCTTCCCACTGAGAGGGCTTCAGGTTCAATTAGATAGCTACTGTTTATCCCTCAGAAAACGGTTCCAGTAGTACACTGATACATAGTTTGCTGTGCCAGTTTTTATTTTGATTAGGCTTTACAGATGGATTAGACCACTGATTTTCTCCTTTAGTATGTTGCTTAGTATCCTGTAGTACTATGAGAGCTAGACTTCAGATAGTAGGCTCCCTGGTCGGCGCTGCTCTACTGCTCCAAGTCCTATGCCAAAATATGTCCTGTCTTCAGGAGTAGAGTCTTCTAGTTCTTGAATATAACCAAGGGCTGTGGCAATAGCCTGTGTTACTTTGAGAGTCTACCCTGACAAACACTTGTAAGGGAGGTCTCTCCTGTCTTGCACTGTGCTCCTTGCCATACAGCCTCCAGGTAAACACTTGCACTAATGTTAAGACACTGTATGTGTATTCCTCAGGGGGTTTTTCAGTCAAGCAATTTTCTTCTGGCTTCTCTAATCCTACAAAGCTCCATTCATCTATCCTCTCTCTCCATTCATCCAACCACCCTCTTCTCCAATCCATGTGCCCCAGTTTTCCCCACACTCCTCCCTATTATGCCCATCTCCTACCATTCTCCTCTCCTGAGTTCCCTTCTCCCCACCACTATGGTCCCTTGTACTTCCCTCCTTCCTCCCCTCCCACTCAAACTCTCCCACTTTCTCTACCTCCATCCTGGTAATATCTGTTCCCTTAACATTCCTCTGTTTCAGGCTCTTTCTTTCTCTTTTTCTGTGTCCATCCTTTCCATGTTTCTGGCTCCTGTTGTTACATCAGGATATATACTCACGTATAAGGGATTCGTACTACAATCCATTAATGAAGGAGAATATACATCTCTTGCTTTTCTGCATTTGTGTTACTTCTCTTAGTGTAACACAGTCTCTAGTTCCAGCCATGTACTGGCACATTTCAAAATTTCATCTTACTACTGAGTAGAACTACACTGTGTAAATGTACCGCATTTTCATTATCTATTAATTGTGGTTAGCACTGTGTCTGCAGGTTCAAAGGTGACAAAAGGGAGGAGAGGAAGAGGAAGCCCGCAGCTTCCTCCTGGGTATGGAGGTAAGGATGCTGCATGTCAGATGGCCATGGGGGAATTCTGCCCCACAGCCCAGTCTGGCCAAGATATTTGCCTAGGTCAGACCCTTGGCCTTAGGGTGTCAGCCACTGCCCTGCCGGGGACTTGAACACACCCTAGACAGATATCCCAGAACAGTGGCTCACTGAAAGCCTCTGTCCAGTCAAGACCCGGCTGGCTACTTGAGACACACTTCCCAGGCTGGTGGTCTTTCAGAAGAACCCTTTTCCAGCTAATTCCTGCTAGCACTCACACACAAACCCCAAGCCTGATGGGATTAATTTACACAGGCAGAAATTAATGGACTGAGGACCCTGGTCTGATGGTAAAGAAGAACCTGTTTATTGTTTGTAGTACTTCCCTTAAATAAGCAGAATGATGTCATCCCTCAGGCCCTGCTTGAAGATCCTTGCCTCCTGCTCTGTGTCACACAGTTTGTTGATAAAAGCCTACAAGCCAATGACATTAGCTTCTTTGTTAGCTAGAAAAGTGGAATCCAGACAGTCCACACAGCCAGTCTTGTTGTGAGCGCCACCCTTCTTAGCAGCACCCCTTGAGGAGCAGGTATTGCTTATGAGCCTCATGAGACAGTCTTCTCTTCACCTCACCTCGTTTTACAGAAAAGCTCTTTTGAGTTTGGTGGAGGAGCTCACTCTGCTCCCTGATCCTAAGCTCAGGACTCCCCTTTTGGAATGAAAAGGCCAGAAATGTGGAAATGCTTATTTACTGTATCTGTTTCATCCTGCTATGTGCTACCCTGAATCAGTATGCATTCAACCAGCACCTGCCAGTTGGAGGTCAGGAAGATGAAAGAATACAAGGAGGAAGAAAATGAATTAAGATCCAAAATACTATCTTTGCTGCATGTGTACTCTAAGTGATAGAGACTTGATGATGCTCCAAGAAGTAGGAGGGCCTAGAAATAGAGAAGAAATTCTTGACATTTTATCCATGATATTGTAAAAGTTAGTAAACCTAGACAGTCTTAGACTTAAGTATCATTTTTTAAGGAAAAGAAACAAACATTTAAATATACATTTATATGAGATTTACTCCTCTAAAATACTTTCTATCATTTTTGGCATAGAAATATTCTATGTAAAATTGTTGGCATATGCATTTGACATAACCATAATGAAAATAGCATTGGTCCACATAGTGCTGTCTTAGAAAATGTTTCTTAATGTAGAATATCACATAATCTCCATAACAAAATGATTAGGGAGACAATCTTATTTTACACTGGAGAGGATTGAGTCTTATGTAAAGGTTTTGTGACTTATTCAAATAAATACAGCTAGTGTGGACTAAGCCCAGATTCTGATTCCAGTTCTTCCTACTTTCAAGCATCCTATGCTGGCTCTAAGCTATTTTCACTAGAAAAAAAAGAAGTGTAGTAGAACTCTCAAGTGCAAAAATTAAGTGAATTGTTTGTCTCAAGAAAATACTATATTTATCAGAAAATGTTCATGGCCTGAGAACTTTCTTTGCCTTTTTACTTTTTCTCAGAAACTTGAACTCTTCAGTGCTCATTTGCAAGGCAATGTGCTGAAAGCATGCATCAACAGTGATCTATTCTATGCCTGTGCTACAACAAGACCACAGTGAAGGCTGGAGACAGAAATGTAAACAGTTATTATCAAAGTTCCCATGTGCTGTGCTACTGGGCTAAACTAACTGCTATGGGATCCAGTCAGGAGAGCAGATAGCACTACTTTCTATGGGATATGGATAGAGAGTAGGTTCCTATCACATAGAACTCTGAACATTACATTGGAAGAGAGTATGATTTGGGCCAGGAGGAATAGCCTAGTTAAATGCTGAGAGGAAAGACAAGCTGTGTTTTCAAGAGTCCAGTGTGGCTAGATGTCAGGGAATAGGTAAACGATCAGCGAGGAGGTCAGGCTGGTCACTTCTCTAGAAGCTGGCCCGTGATGCTGAGTCTGACCTTATCCTAACAGCAAGATTCTAGTTCCTACCTTATTTATGTTTCCATGACTAGCCGTCAACAAAGCACTAAGAACTATTGCTAGCTTTTCCTTAATGTATGTCTGCTCATTTTTTCTCCATGTTTAAACATAACAGAAACATGTTGGGATCGGATTTGACTTTTGGGAAGCTAACGGTGGCTATGGTAAAGGTGAAAGTTACGGATGTGAATAGATTGGCAGAAGACTACTGCAGAGAAATGAGAGCCTTTGAAATGCGGAATGGTCAAGCAAGAGGGGAACTGTTCAAGTTTTCACTGTAGCAGCACTATTAAGGAACTCAGAAGACTCTTAATGCTGATACTGGTGAAAGAATTCTAATCCTATAGCTTATCTGATTTAGATGTTAAATAAGTCTTTAAATAAACCTTCCATTACCAAAAGCAACATTATAACAAGAACGGAAAACTATACTTTGGGGACATTTAAAATAATGTCAGTGATTTTCTTCTGTACCCATGTTAGAGAAATTCCTCACAGATAATTTATAAAATCTATAAAATAGAAAATCTGTGTGGGTCATAAATACAATACTAGTTTACAGAGAAGTTTTAAAAAATCAAATAGAGTAAAAGAGCTACCATAATTCTGGAGAAGAAAATCAATTATATTTCTTAAACTAGTTTATGGATTTAGTGAAATTATAATGAAAAAGTCACAGTACATTTCTGAAGTTTTATAAAGTTGTTGTAATTTTCACCTGAAGGAAACCAAGAAAATTCAGATAAACTGAGAAACTGAGAGATGTGTATTTGTTCTATCACAGATTAAAGCTTATCCTGGACGCTATACTTCTGAAAACATTCCTGGGTCCAGGAATTAGTAAGTAAATCTTATGGAATAGAATAGATATTTAAAAATATAAGAATTTGTTCTAGGCATGGTGGTGCATGCCTTTAATCCCAGCACTCAGGAGGCAGAGGCAGGCAGATCTCTGTGAGTTCAAGGCCAGCCTGGTCTACATAGTGAGCACCAGGGCAGCTGGGACTAAAGGGAGACCCTGTCTCAAAAAAGACAAAAAAAAATATATATATATATATATATGTATAAGATTTTGTTTACTGAAAAAGGAATTTGGCAATAGGAAAAGCTATCTTAATAGTGTGCTATATGTTTGGTTTTAATTTCTTTGTAAATAGAAATTTTTAAAAGTTCAGGACCTTTATTACATATCTATTCCTAGTAAATTAAAAATATTAAAAATATTAGTTTAGCTAAAGATTTTTTAAAGCTATTTTTTTACTCAACTCAAATTTTTGCTATTTTTCAACAAATTATTACCATTTTAACTCTAGTAGCATATGAAGAGATGATAGCATATTTAAGAAAAAAGTTGTAATTACTTTGGAGAGAGAACCCTATTAGGATGACAACAATAGTCCCTCATTCTGTAACAAACTGTCAAAGTATGTTGTTTAGTAGGATGGCCAAAACACCACAGTTTGTGCTTTTGATAAGCAGTGAGAGTGAAAAAAATCATACTTTCAAATATTATGTGTTTCAGAAATATTTGGATATTACATTGTAAAAATATTAATTTTTTGAGTTTTGTTGTTGATTTTATACAATAGTCTTAGTACAAATTTAGACCCTCTCCTCCATCCACCACCCTGCTATGACCCCCCACACCTAACATCCAGCATTCCTGTTTATATATGCTAAGTTCTATCTGGTCAAAAACATTTGTAATCAGACGTACCAGGTCATAGGTGCAAGTTCTTACACTGGAGTCTAGTCAGAATGTCAAAGGGCTCAAATAGTTAGCTCTTGGACTAGGGATGCTGAGAAAACACTGCTGAACGTTTACTACCTTTCTGTTCTAATGCGAGGTTTATGTCTATTGAGAGGCTATGGGTCTTTGTGAATGGTGGTCACCATTGTTGCAAGTTCACGTGAACAAGTTCCCAGAGGCCCAGCCTCTGTTTCACTTATGCTCGTACCACTCTGGCTCTTACAGTCCCCGTCCCCGTTCCCTGCGACACGCTCACTCGCGCGCTTCTGCACTGATCTCTGAGCTTGGGTGGGTCACAGTTTTTTATTTGGGGGGGCTCTTTTTGAAACAAGGTCTCCCTATAGCCCTAGCGGTCCTCAGAACTGCTAGGGTAATACCAGGCTGGCCTTGAAAATCACAGAAATCTGCTGCCTCTGTCTCCCAAGTGATGGTACTAAAGGCCAGCACCACCGTGACCACATGGTAACACTTAAAAAAAAAAAAAAAAAAAAACACTAGAGAAGAGAAAACCAACCACAGAAATAACACATAAGGGACATGGATTATAAGAAATCCCAAGAACAGATAGATACTGTAGTCAACGACTTCAGGTTTTTGTCCCATCTCCACACTCTTTCTCTGGAAATCAGGGGTTTCAGTATCTACCTGGTATCATATCATGTCTCCACCCTGGCTTTCTATTATATTGGTGCTGTGCAAGATAATGAGTTCGAAAAGATCATAATTTTCTTAGTTCATTCATGGAAGCTTCTTCTCCCTAGGTCTGCTTATTTCTCAGAAACAGGCTCAAACCACGTAAATGAATAATTTCAAACAGCTGCAAAATGTTCAGCTGCAGTAACAGTAGAGGAGGGGGCAACACCCACACAGAGCAGTGCTGCTTAGGCTCTGGTGTCACCTGAGGCTGTCCAATCACTCACTATCATTCTAATTTCTCACTTTAGGCCTATGAACATCTCTGTTAAAGATGATCCAGGATGCCAACACTGACAAGAAGGGAAATTTTTGTTTTTCCAAAGTTGGATGTTTCCATACCTGGATTATGGTGACAGAAATAAGGATTATGATCTTAGAGAAGAGTTTTCTGTCATGCTGACCCTCAGTCATGCAGAGAAGCATAAGGGGGCGGGGGGGAACAGGGTCCCGTATGAAAGGAAGCCGGCCAGTGCCAGGGAGTCATTTCGTATCTGGGGTCTTTCCCATTGGATCGAAATTGTTGCTATAGTGAAGAACAAAATATCCCCTTTCATTGTGAGAGCTACTTTCTTCCCCCACAGGGCTCCAAATCTGGGAGAATTTCTTTCTCTTGCTATCCACCTGCATATATGATGTGTCTGAAATATTGCTGAGCCTTCTCTCCCAGGGCATATCACAGCTCTCTCTTATAATAAAGTCCATCTTTATTTGCAGTCTTTAGGGTTTGATTTCTATTTCTGGACTGAGAAGCACAACCTTAAAAACCAATTCCTGAATTTTGCTTCTAGGAAAGAGAATAAATACTTCACAGGGAACTGGATGCCTAAATGAGCACACATTTCAGTGAGAGTATAGAAGGCTGCCTTTTATTCTCCACAAAGAGAATCACTGGTTGTATAAGTAACTCAAATAAGATGTGACAACCATTCTATTTAAAGACCTAGCAAAACTTGAGAGAAAATGATCCATCATGGATTACAATAAACCAAGGTTAACTCTAGCCATACGTGGCAAATTTATGACATTTTTACTTGGTTTAAAGTTGCTTCACTTCTCTGTTGTTCTTGTTGTTGTTGTTTTGGTCTTTTTGAGATAGGGTCTCCCTGTTGCCCCACCTGGCCTGGAACTTGCTATGTAGACCAGACTGGCCTTGAACTCACAGAGATCCACCTGCTTCTGCCTCCTGAGTGCTGGGATTAAAGGATGTGACACCATGACTGGCCTAGCATCACTTCACTTCTTAATGGATAATTATATACTGAATTATAGTAGGTTCTGGGTAGAACAAATAAACTATTGGTCTCTTCCTCCTCCTCCTCCTCCTCCTCCTCCTCCTCCTCCTCCTCCTTTTTCCTCTTCCTCCTCCTCCTCCCCTTCTTTCTCCTCCTCCTCTCCTGCTTCCACTCCTGCCACCGTCTCTTCCCCTTTTCTCCTGTATGCGTGTCTCTCTGCCCTTCCCTCTCTCCCTTCAATCCTTTCCTCTGTCATTTTCTGCCCATTTCAATTTCCCACCTTATTTGTAAATAATAATTCAGTGATAGCAGACTGGGTAAACAGCACAGTGCATATTGAAGTCTCTATTTAGCCTCTTTTTTGGCAGCTTTACATTCTCTCATTTAATGTTTATGTATTATTTAATACATAGGGTTTGAAATGGGTGAGGCTCTTTTTTTTTTTTTTTTTTTTTTTTTTTTTTTTTTTGTCTTTTTCGAGACAGGGTCTCCCCACTGTAGCCCCAGCTGTCCGGAACTCACATTTGTATAACCAAGGCTGCTGAACTCACAAGATCCGCCTGTCTCTGCCTCCCAAGTGCTAGGATAAAGGCGTGCGCCACCACGCTCGACTCCAGCTTTTTTTTTTTTTTTTTGGTATGGGTGAGGCTCTTTAACCAATCTCTCTTTTCACTAAAAGTTACATTCAGGTTTTTAAAATTTTTATTTATCTATTTATTTTGACGAATATGAGTGTACTGTCTGCATGTAGGTTGGTGCACCCGTGTAGTGCAATGCTGCGGAGGTCAGAAGAGGGTGTCAGATTCCTCTGGAACTGGAGTTAAAGACAGTTCTTAGCCACCATGTGGCTGCTTAGAATCGAACCTGGGTCCTCTGCAAGATCAGTGGGCGCTCTTGACCACTGAGCTATCTCTCCAGCCCCTACATTCAGTTTTAATTTAAGGATTATCCTGAATAAATAAAGAAATACACAAATTAACTATCATTTGCTGATTGGCAGCCATCTGTTAAATGGTTTAAATATTTTATTAATTATTATTATTATTTTAATTTATTGTTTGAGTATTGCATACATATGTATAATGTGTTTTGATCAAATCTACCCCCTGCTCCCTTCCCCACCAACCCATCCCAAAGCCTATCAATATTTTCCCTCCCAATTTTATGTGCTTTTTAAAAAACTCAGGGTCCACTTAGTACTGCCAGTATGTTCATGGTGTAAGTCTATCCATTTGGAGCATGGGTAGCTTACCAGGGCCTCCAGCCCTGAAGACAACCCTCCCCGGCAGTCATCAGTTGCCAGTAGCTCCTAGCTAGAGGTGGTGGTGGATTTCCACTTTTATTTTATAGATGAAGATACTGCTCAAGACCACCCAGGTAACCCATTGCAAAGCAGGATTAAACCTAACTCAGACTCTAAAGCCCTTGCTGTCCACAAGCAGATACAGAAGACTTGTGATCTTTCTCATGTGGCTACTCTTCACGAGTCTATGGCAGATGCTGGGAGTAAATCCCAGCACACTCTCACCTGTCTGGGAACTGGCTTAAACCCCTTTTCAGGATAGGGTGCCAGACATTGTTACCTGGAACTGGCTCTCAGGATGCAGTCAGTTTGCCTCCAATGGGGGGAGGGTGTGGAGAGGAGGAGACTATAAGGCACTGTCTGAAACAAGACAGAAGCAGATGTGAGAGAATGACACATAGGGAGAGCCAAGTAGATCTGTTTGATTACAGTGAAGTAAAACCAGGGAGAGGGGGGTGATGAGGGAAAATGCTGAAATACATCTGGAAGGTTCTGGATGGAACTGGAAGGGGCTGGCTAGAGGAATATTATGATAGGCATAGCTTGACACTCTCAAATGCTGCTGAGGAAGTTGTAAACACTTGGATTCAAGCACAGAGGATGATGACTGACTTGATAAGATTTGTCCTGGCTTTAGAACCTGGTGAGAAGGAGGAAAAATGCATCAGGATATGATTATGAATTTCACAGAGAAAAGCAAACTTTCCAGAAGCTAAATCTTTGGTAAGAAGCCGACTGAGTGAGAGCAAACACCGTGGGCCTCAGGTGAAGGAGGATTCTATTTTGTCTTCCTAACTATTTTCCTTAGTTGAAAGATGGAGATTCAGGAAAATGGCACTGCAGAGTAGAAAAGCATTGGACCCAAGAGTAAGACAGATATCTGATGTGAAAGCTGGCGCCATAGCTCATTAGCCTTGGGAATTCGGGCATGTGGTTCCATATGGAGTGAGCAGCACTTAATCCACTTAATCCAGGATGTTTTGAGGATTGAGAAAATACAGGAAGAAACAAGGGCAACAGGTAGTTTATCGTTACCTCGTTCCTGGTTCTGGCTTACAAGTTTAACATTTGTACATCTCCATTTCTTGATCAGTTAAACTCTGTTTGCCCACGTAGTAGTGATTCTCATATTATAGGATACCAAAAATTATTTGAAGTCTTTGTTTAAAAAGACAATATTTAGGTCCCATCTCCATACATTCCAGTTTAGTAGATCTGAGCTGGCCCTTAAGAATCATTTGAGCTGGGCTTGGTGGTACATGCCTTTAATCCCAGTACAGGCAGGCAGATCTCTGTGAGTTCAAGGCTGGTCTGGTCTACATAGTGAGTTCTAGGCCAGCTGGGTCTAAGGGGAGATGCTGTCTCAAAAAATACGAGAGAGAGAGAGAGAGAGAGAGAGAGAGAGAGAGAGAGAGAGAGAGAATGAATCATGTTGGAAAAGAAAGAATTAAACCCCTACCTCTCACCCTGTACAAAAATCAACTCCAAGTGGATGAAAAATCTCAAGGTGAAACCCAAAACCCTGAAAGTGATAGAAGAAAAAGTTGGCAACAACCTACAAGACCTAGGCATAGGAAGAGACTTTCTAAATCAGACAGAAGCTGCGCAGGAAATAAGGTCAACTGTCGACAAATGGGACCTCATTAAACTCAAAAGCTTCTGTACAGTGAAAGAAACAATCAAGGAAGTGAAGAGAAAACACACAGAGTGGGAGGAAATCTTCACCAGTGATTCAATTCATCTGACAGAGCATTAAGGTCAAGAATACATAGACTACTCAAAAATCAAAGAAGTAAGAAAACAAATGACCTGCTCAAAAGATGGAGTAAAGAGATGAACAGAGACTTCACCAGTGAGGAAGTAAAGATGGCTGAGAAAGATCTTAAAAAGTATTCAACATCATTAATAATTAAGGAAATGCAAATTAAAGCCACTCTCAGATATCACCTCACTCTGATACTACTGGCTGAGTTCAAGAACACAAAAGACACCAAAGGCTGGAGAGGTTGTGGGGGAAGGGGAACACTCATCCACTGCTGGTGGGAATGTAAACTTGTACAACCATTATGGAAAGCAGTGTGGAGAACCCTTAAAAGACCCAAAATGAGCTTACCACCTGACCCAGGGGTATATACCCACAAGACTCATCCTACTGCAAAGATACATGCACATCCATGTTTATTGTAGCTCTCTTCACAACAGTGAAGAGCTGGAACCAACCCAAATGCCCCTCAACAGACAAGTGGATGACAAAAATGTGGTGCATCTACACAATGGAGTACAATTCAGTGGTAAAGAAAGATGACACCGGGGGCTGGAGAGATGGCCTAGCGGTTAAGAGTGCTGACTGCTCTTGCAGAGGACCCGGGTTTGATCCCCAGCACCTACATGGCAGCTGAGAACTATCTTTAACTCCAGTTCTAGAAGAATCCGACACCCTCTTCTGACCTCTGCAGCATGACACGGGTGCACAAACCTACATGCAGACAGTACATTCATACACATAAAAAATAAATAAAATAAAAAAAAGAAAGATGACATCATGAACTTTGCAGGTAAATGGATAGAACTCAAAGCCATTATGCTAAGTGAAGTAACACAGTTCCAGAAAAACAAGTGGCGAATGATCTCCCTTATTTGTGGATGCTAACACCAAATCCCCAGATGAAAGGCAAGCTGAACAAAATTATTGTTACACTTCTGTTTATCTGAAAGCAACGATGTTATTATAATGTAAATCTCTTAATGGGCTCTAGAATGGACCTACCACTTATTTTCAGACTCTGTAATTACTGTATATATGGGTGGAAAGTATGTATTCATATATTAGAGTAATATAAAATTAAAAGAGGAAAATGTGATAAAAAGAAAGAAGTTGTGAGATAAAAATGCAAAGAGAGCATCACAACAGATACCAATTATGCCCAGAGAGACATTAAGAAGCCCAGAAATCCTATATTTCAATAATGGGAAAACTAGAAGGAACCAACTAATTTCTAGACATGTGTCCTACTTAAATTGAAAAGAAGATATAAAGAACTTAAACAAATCTATAGTGAACAATAATATTATAAAGCATCTCCTAAGAAAGAAAAGTACAGAATTAGAAAGATTTACTGCTGAATTCTAGCATACAATTAAAAAGTATGAACACCAAGGATCCTCTAATTATTCTATATAATATAAAAGTGCTTATCCCTGAATGGGATACCTGCATCAAACTTCTGCCTCCCAAGGCTCACAGATCATTGTGGAAGAAGTGGTGGCAAGATTGTAAAGCTAGAGGGGGTGGACGACCACAAAGAAGCAGAGTCTCCAGACAGCTACTCATATATATACACATATATGTATATATATTAGAGTACATGAAATTGAGCAGATGGTAGTAGGGGATGGTGCAGATGGGGGAGGGAATAGAAATTTGATCAAAGTATATTATATGAAATTCACAAAGTTTCAATAAAATATAAAGGAAAGTAGTATCATGAAACTTATTCTATTCTGCTAGCAAAACCACTTAAAAATGCAACAAAAACAATAACAAAATGTACAGACCAATTTCCCTGGTAAGTTTTCATGAAAATATTCTCAATAAAATACTTGAAAACTGAATTCAACAACACATTAAAAAGATTATGCACCATGATGAAGTTGTTTTCATTCCAGATAGTCAAAGATAGTTTAACATATGTAAATCAGTAAGTGGAACATAGCACCTAAGTAGACCTACAGAGAGAAATCACATGATAATCACAACAGGTGCAGAAAAGGCCATTTAAAAATTTCAATATCCATTCATTATGGACGCAGGAATCAAAGAAACATACCTCAGCATGATAAAGCTGAGAGGTGACAACCCTGCAGCTAACATTACACTAAATGAGGCAAGACGGAAAGCGTTTCCTTAAACACAGGAATGAGACAAGCTTGACCAGCCTTTTGACTCTAATTCAATGCACTGCTTGAATTCTGATCTAGAAGGATGAGGTAAGAGAAGCAAAAGGGATAAGGAAGAAAAACAATAAGTCAAACAATCCCTATTGTAGAAAGGTTTAAAAGACTCAAAAGATTCCATTGAATAACTTACAAATCTGATAAATACTTTTAGGGATATAGTATGATACAAAATCAAAACTAACATAATAAAACCAGTAAGTTCCATACACACCAATAACAAACAGGCTAAGAAGAAACCAGAAAAATAATTCTACACATATTGGCTTGAAAGCAATCAAAGAAAGAAATTGAAGAAGACACTAGAAGTTGGAAAAATGCCCTATTTTCATGGATTGGCAGGATTCATATTGTGAAAATGGTTATATCACTGAAAATGAACTACAGAGTGCATTAACAAAAACACAAGGAATGTACTGCCACAAAACAGACATGTGGAGCAGCAGAATAGAAGACCCAGATGTAAAGCCACCTGACAAAGCCATACACTGGAGTAAAGACAACCTCTTCAAGAAATGGTGCTGGAAAACCTGGGTGTCCACATGTAGATGACACGAAGTAGATTCCTAGTTTTCATCCTGTACAAACATAAATTAAAGATGGATCAAGGAATTTAATATAAGAGCTGAAAATTTGAAATGATTAGCGGAAAACAAAGGGAAAACATAGGCCAGGATTTTCTGATTAGGACTGCAATGATCCCAGAAAGAACAGCATGGAGTCGCATGAAGTTAAAGGCTTCTACTTAGAAAAGGGAGACAATGATCAGAGTGAAGAGACAACCTAAGAATGAGAGAAAAATCTTTGCCAGCCAGTTATCTGATGGGGACTTCCTATCCACCATATGTAGAAAACCTCTAAAACATGATCATTCCATACAGCAAATCATCTAATCCATAAATGGGCAGATAAATCAAACAGACAGTCCTCGAAAGAAGTACAAATGACCAATTAATAAACAGAAAAAAGTCAACATCCTAAGACACCAGGGAAATGGAAATCAAAATTATAGTGAGTTTCTATCTCAATCTAGTCAGAATGACAGTCGTTAGGTAAGTAAGCAAAAGACGTTAAAGGAAGGAAGATTGTCATGAGTTCAAGGCCAGGGTGTTATACAGTGAGTTTCAGGCCAGTTTATTTATTTATTTTTTTTCAATTGAGCTTTGTGCACTTCATACAACAGTTCTTATTTTTTTTTTTTTACTTTTTTTTTTTTTTTTGATGCTTTGTGTATTTCATACATCATTTTCCAATTCAGTTCAGGCATATATCCCCATCCCTCTCCCCCTTACCCCACCCCTACCCAACCCAGATCATGCATTCTGCCGTAACTTTTCTGCATCTTTCTTGTTTTGTTTTTTTTTTGTGTTGTTGTTGTTTCTTTGTTTTCATTTTTTTTAACAATAAGTGATAATTTGTGAGTACAAGCATACTTCATGTAAAACCAATTTGCGAGCAGTTGTGCCCAAACCCACACAGCTCATGCGTCCCACCATCCAGCAGGGGGGGCTTGTATGTTCAATCGAGTTGATCAAATGAGTGTCCAGTCTATATTGTTGTAGTTTCACCATTCACCCCAATCGCAGCCCTTACATTCTACCACGCTTAAGCAAAATATATTAATACAGGAGCTCTGACATCAACAATGGATTATTCTACCAAGGAGATGTTGGCCAGGGGATTCAAGCCCCTACAAAAGGTAAAGGTTCCTTGCCTCCAAACTGGGATATCTGCAGGAAGAGAGGCGATAAGGCCTTGCTGTTGAAGACCTGATATAAACATGGGAAAGATGTATGGAGACCGCACTTGTAAGTATACAGATGGTCTCTGGAATGCCAGAGAGTGTTACCAAAGGCCACTAAACCAATAAAGCAAATATAGGTCTCCTTGAGTCAAGCAAGACTCCTCTGTCAGCACTAGCTACACCTCATCTGCCTGGAAATACTGTGCAACAGTGGCAGCCATATGTCTGTATATCCCAAATCTAATTGGCTATTAGCTTTCTCCTTGGAAGAATAAGCCACGGCTGAGGCCAGTTTAAACTACAGTGTGAGGCCCTGTATGGGGAAAAAATAAGAAAAAGAAAGGAAGGTAGGAAAGAAGGAAGGAATAGGTAGTAATGTTGAGAATGTCAGGGTAAGGAAAAGGAAGACTTAAACACAGTTGGTTGGAATGTAAATTAGTATAGCTACTAAGGATAGCAGAATGAAGGCAACAAACACGTAAAAAAGCTACTAAGGATAGCAGAATGAAGGCAACAAACACATAAAAATAGAACTATCATGTTTCATGCCACTCCTTGGTATATACTGAAAGGAATCCAAGTCAGCACACCCATTTTAGGAATCTAAGATGTCTACAGAACCATGTTTCCTGTGGTAATATTTACAGTAGCCACATTGCAGAATCAGCCTAAGTATCAATCAAGTGATGAATGGAGAGATAAAATGTAGATAGATAGATAGATAGATAGAGTGAAGTTTTATTTATCTCTAAAGAAGAATAAAATTATGTCATCTATTGGAAAATAAAAATGGATGGAATTGGAGATCACTGTGGTGCAAAAGACAAATATTACATATTTTTTCTCAGATGGGGTATGAGGTAAAAGTATTTGGGAAGGAGAAGGAGACTAGCAGAAGTAGAGATGGAGTATAAGAGATGGTGAATATAATCAGAGCATATGACAATGAAGCATACAAATGTCATGACAAAACCCATTATTTTGTTTGGTGAATATACAGTATTGTAAAACAGAATCATGCTGCATTTTCATAATCTCTCTGTGTGTATCTAATGTAGGAGGATCATGGGTGTCATGATTTACATGTAGCCTTCCCTACAGGCTCAAGTGCTGGTGGCATGAATTAGGGAGATTCTAGGGTCTTTCGTAGGTGGCACCTTGCTGAGGGAAGCAGATGTCTGGGGTGGCCTTGAGTGGATGTCTGGGGATTGGTTGATAGTTCAGCCTGTTTCTCATCCTGTCTCTGCATCCTCGTCTGTGGAATTGCATACAAGCATCCCCATGCTCCTGTCATCAACCTTCCCTACCATGATGGACCAAAACAATATTTCATTCCTTAAGCTACTTCTTGTCTAGTAAATTTGCTCACTGCAACAGGGGAATGCAAGGGATATGATCGACTACACCTCTGAAAAATTCCAGTCTCTCTCTTTTTTTGAAACAGGGTCTTCCTGTAGCCTCAGATGGCCTGGAACTCACTATATAGACCAGGCTGGCCTTGAGCTCACGGAGATCCACCTGCCTTTGCCTCCTGAGTGCTGGGATTAAAGGCATGCACCAACATGCCTGGCCAGAGAAATTCTAGTCTTACTGTTAGAGTAGAGCAGTCTTGGAGGACAGTGTGTGCAACAGAGAGGTACTGGGTCGGGGGAGAAGGGAAAAGAAGCAAGCGCAGAAGAATCTTTGCCCAATCCATTTTAAAAAATGTCGAATCGAAGCTTCTTTTCACATCAGATGGAGATATATTACAGAGTTCCACAACTGGTCACACACAGGGAATGTCTGTAAGATGTCCAACCCTAAGTGACACATCTCCAATGGAACTTCCACATCTAAGATTCAGGGAACATAGTGGAACAGGGAATAGAGAGAATACTAATGTGTCTCTCAACTCTCACCAGTGAGGATTCTTTATGCACAGAGGGCAATGTACACAGAAGGCCATAACTGGCCAAGGTGTAGAGAAGAAGAGACTGCAGAGTGTGTGTCCCTGGATAGGACTCTTATTCAAACTTCATCCACCCATGACTCAGGGACCATTTCAGAAGAGGGTTGGTGCATGATAATAAGGAAACAGTCTTCCATGTCTCTGGGAATTTGTTCAATGAACTTACAGCAATGGTATCAGTATGCACAAGACCCATGCAAACTCAACCAGACAAAAGCCCAGCATG
The DNA here is from genome assembly GCA_009823505.1 of Rhizomys pruinosus. Taxonomy (NCBI): domain Eukaryota; kingdom Metazoa; phylum Chordata; class Mammalia; order Rodentia; family Spalacidae; genus Rhizomys; species Rhizomys pruinosus. The sequence goes on from VZQC01007972.1 coordinate 3,822,694, forward strand.
GAACTGGGGTAACGGGCAGGAGGCCCCAGCCTTAGCTGAGAAACTATTGGCAGCTGATAACTGCTGGGTGAGGGAGAGTTGATTTAGAGTGACTCTAAATAAGTTAACCAGACTTCAGTGGATGAAATCACACCAAAGGACATCTGGGTACACAAACTTGATTAGATAGGCCTTTACATGTATGACAGAATGCATGAAATCCAGTGGGGGTCTGAGGGGAGCACAGATAGGGGTGAGGGGTCTAAATACAATTAAGATGTATTATATGAAATGGACAAAAAGTCAATGAAAATATATAGTGAGGAAAAAAAGTGTTGAATCAAAGTGTCCATTCCAGGACTTTGGTGTCCTTCTCTGAAGAATGAGTTCCCTGATGCTAGAGATAGAGAAATATGTTTTCCATAATAGCAATAACTAAAAAGCCTGAGCCTGGGCGAGCAAGTAGGCCAGTTCTCCATTCAGGAAAGAAGTGCTTTCTAGGAACAAAAAAACAAGAGAGGGAAGTTTAGAAGTGATAGGTCATTAACATAGTTGTCAGCTAGAGAGCAGAAAGTGCTGGGAACAGTAGCCAGCCTTCACTGTTAATGAGCACTGAACAACTTTGATTTCTCTCTTGAGGCAAAGAGAGGTAACTCCTCTTCTTACAAACTAAGAGGCATACATTATTCTCTTCTGTCCTCCTGTCCTTTGGTGAAGTCACATAATGCTTTCACAGTTGAAATAAAACAGAACAATTATTAGGAATAACATTGAGATAATTATACCAAATTGTCCCCAGCTGTGGATCTTCCCACTCCAAGAAGGAATGCGGCAGAAGCAAATTTTCAAGGCAGAAAGTAGAGCTATGATCACCCTCAGTGTCTTGCATGTTATTACAGTTAGGCTTCCTACTTTCCTCCTTCACTCAATTCTCTACCTAAAACCTACACTTGAGTCATATGCAGAGTAATCTAGATTAAGCCTGGTGATTTCATCTTTAAAATGTATCTGTTCTCAACATTTGTGGGTGTCATTTTTGTCATTTCTGTGGGTGTCAACACATACCAGGAACTAGGCTAACCAAGCACTTTAAATATATTACCTCATTTGTTTTCATTAAGAAGCCAAGAAATAGGTCATTTCATTAGTCTTACTTTACAAATGAGGATACTGAGACTTGGAGAGATTAATTGATTCCTCAAATCAGAAGTCTTGTGACATAGTTATTGTGGCATTAATTGACAAATTTTGTTCATTTTATGGTAAACTATGTTTCTTCAAATAAAAAAAAGTTAGAGCTGAAAGGTACCTCAGAAATAATTTGCTACTATCCTCTACAAGAAGACTGATGTCTAGAATGGATGTGACAACAGATAACTACCCACAGATCTGTTGTCTTTTCTTGCATTGTCTTGATTCCCAGCACCTACAGGGAGGCTAACAACCACCTATAACTCCACTTCCAGGGCATTCAATACCCTGTTCTCTGCAAGCATTGCATGACATGGATGCACCTACCTACATGCAGGCAATACACTCATACACATAAAATAAAAATAATAAATAAAATATTTTAAAAACCAGACACATCTGTCAGGAATAGAATAGAATAGAACCCAGATTTAATGTTTTCTTCTTTGTACTGAGCTTCTTATATCTGTGACCTTTGATAATCTATTCATATTTAAAAATGGGATAAGGAGGGTCGAGAAGTGGCTCAGCAGTTAAGAACACTTATTCTTCCAGAGGACCCTGGTTTGGATCCCAGCACCAACATGGCAGTTAACAACCATCTGTAACTCCAGCTTCAGGGAATCTGACTGCCTCCTCTGGCCTCTGGGGGCCTGGCACATCACAGGTGCATTTACAGCATGCAGGCAATACAGTCATACACATGAAGTAAAAATGTTAAATAAAATATAGAAATGGGATAAGGATATCTTCTATGTCACAGGTCCAGACTTTACTTGAATAGACAGATCTTTAGGATAGGTATCCCTTTTGACTGGGACTTTTATATATTGTATACATAGCATATTGATCAACATAAGATGAAAAAATTATATAGTAAATGGTAAAAATATATAGTAAAAATTATATAGTAAAAACGACTGAAACAAGAAAATATGTTGCAAGGTAAAAGAAAAACTATGAATTAATATATGGCTGTCATCACAAGATGGTGAATAGAAGTTTACAGAAGAAAAGCAGATGAAATTGATATTACCCTTAAGAACAATTCTTCACTTGTTTAGATAAAAATCAATGTCTAGGAACATCCAGGTCTCGAGTGAGGAAATGAAAACAATAAAACAAGTGTTTTATTAAGCATGTCCCATTTTCTAGGAAAACTTTAACTCCCTGAAGACACAAATGCAAAGGCTCTATCTCTATCCTACCTGAGTTCACATCCTCAGTGGGAAGGCAGTGCTATAACTACCTATCTTAAAAAGCTTAAAAACTGGTGTGGTTCTGTGAAATTAAAGCTAATTGCTGATCTTCTTTAAGGGACTGACATTAGTGAGGCTGAACAGGCTCCAGTGGATGAACTCACACAGAGGGACATCTGGGCACATATATGACAGAGTGTGAAATCCTGTGGGTGGGCTAGAGGGGGTGATGCAAAAAGGGAAGGGGCCTGAATATGATTAAGATGTATTGTATGAAGTGCACAAGAATTCAACAAAGTACATTAAAAATCATCACAATTTCTAACAACTAATATTCATAACCCCACAACTCTTCATGTCATAATCTCAGTTATCCATTGTATAGGACAAATACTATTCAGTCAATAAGCATAATTAAAATACCTACTCTATTCCTCAGTTCTAAGGATATACATAAACAAAGCAGTAAGGTGTGTCCATCCTAGTTCATGGTGTATTAAGGTAGGCAAATAAGCAAATAAACACATTATCATTTTGGTAAACACTAGAGCAGATAAATAAACTAAGTGCCATGCAAGGTTGGAGTTGACCATAGAAATCCTACCTGAAGAGAGTAAATAGGACATGGGATAAAGAAAAATAAAATGGGAGCATGGTCTCCCAAAAAGAATTACACAAAATGAAAAGACTGGCCAAATGGAGTGTGGTAATTCCAACATCTAGATTTATTTCCATATAGCTCAAAGGCAGTTTATATAATGGGCACAGCTATGTACTAGATTCAGTGTAGTAGGCAGAGTGGATCTCAAAAAGCTATGGTTTCAAGCAAGATTGGATTGACTAGAAGCCATACTTTAAAAAAAATGACTCAGAAATCAACATGGAGATATACTTAGAGTCTGATAAAAATACAGAGAAGTTCTTTAAGTGGAAAAATTATAAGGTTTCAGATAAAAAAATAAATGCAGATGGGCTGTGAGTGAGATGAAGAAGTCAAAAGTAGCAGGGCTCAGGACCCAGTGCGCCTCCAGGCCTGCCGGCGTCCTGCACCGCACCACCTCGGCTCTGTTGGGATCCTTGAGGGCCTCCAGATCTGTGAGTTCTCCCAGACCTGCAGTGGTGAGTTCCCTCTCCCAGGGCACCCTGTGTCCCATCATCTCAGGTCTCATATCTGCTGATGTTGCTAGGATCCTTGTGCTCCAGACCTGTGAGCTCTCCCAGCCTGAACTATTGGCCAACTTGTTCACTGGCAGCCTTCCAGCCCATCAGCGGTTCCAGGACCAGGAGGACCAACCCTGGAACTTCAGCTCAGAAGCTGTATAATAAAAACTTTAGACATTGAAGAAAGAAAGTGAAGAAGATAACAGAAGATGAAAAGACCTTCCATGCTCAGGCATTGCTAAAATTAATACTGTAAAAACAGCCATCCTAGCAAAAGAATCTATGAATTAAATACAATACACATTAAAATCACAACACAATACAATTGATCTCAAATTTTCTGGGAGCATTACTATACCTGATCTCAAATTGTACCACAGAACAATAATAAAACAGCATGATGCTGACATAAAGACAGATACATTGAGGAGTTGGAGAGATGTTACATCCATTATGAGCACCAACTGCTCTTTCAGAGGTTTGAGTCCCAGCACCTACAGGGAGGCTAACAACCACCTCTAACTCCACTTCCAGGGCATTCAACGCCCTGTTCTCTGCAAGCATTGCATGACATGGATGCACCTACCTACATGCAGGCAATACACTAATAGACATAAAATAAAAAAAATAAAAAATATTTTAAAAACCAGACACATCGATCAGTGGAATAGAGTAGAGGACCCAGATTTAAATCCCCACATTTACAGGCACCTGCTTTTTGACAAAGGAGCCACAAAGATGGCATGTTCAACAAGTGGTCCTGGTGAAACTGAATAGCTGCATGTAGAAGAATGAGACTACATCCCTATCTGTTACCGTGCATAAAACTCAACTCCAAATGGATCAAGAACCTCAAAACCCAATATCCTGAATATGATAGAGAAAAAGAAGTGAACTCACAAGAAGTTATAGGCAAAGAAAAGGACTTTCAGAACAGGACTCATAGCCTAAGCATTCAGTACAATAATTGACAAATGGGACTAAAATGAAACTAAAAAGCTTCTGTACACAAAGGACACCATCATTCAAATGAGGGGCCAGTCTAAAGAATGGGAAAAAGTCTCTTCTGCCTGTAGGCTTGACAGAGGGTTAGTGGCTAAGATGTACAAAGAATTTAAAAACCAAGAATCAAAAGACAAAGACCCTAGTTAAAAACTGGGGCAAGATTCTGACAGGAGTTGTCAAAAGATAAAACACACACGGTTGGGAAATACTTAAGAAATAGTCACATGTCTAAGCATCAAAAAAAAAAAAAAATGAAAACACTTTGAGATTTCATCTTACCCCACTCAGAATGGCCAAGATCTAATAAAACCATGCTAGAGAGAAGGCGGAGAAATTAGAATTTTATCCTCTTTTCATGGGAGTGCAAATTACTGTAACCACCAAGAAATCAGTGTGGGGATTCTTTAAAAAGCTAGACATCCAGTCACCATTTGATCCAGCCATACCAATCTTGGGTTTATACTCCAAAGAATCCATACCCTACTTTGTAGATACCTGTTCCTCCATGTTCATTACTGCCCTTTTCATAATAGACAGGAATTAGATGAATGGATAATGAAAGTGTGATATATACACATGATGGACTATTATTCACCTCTTGAAAAAAAAGAAATTATGAAATTCGCAGGTAAATCATGGAACTGGAAGCATCCCGAGAGAAGTAACCCAGACCCCAAAAGACAGACATCATTTTTTTTCACAGCTGGAGTCTAGCTTTGAAATAGATATGTATGTTTCAATTTGAAAATCCAGAGAAATCAGCAAACGCAGACACACACACGCACACACATTAAAGAAAGAAAAAATAGAAACAACAAATAAAAAGATTTGGAAAATGGCTGTTCTTGATGGTGTCAACATTCAAATATAAGGAAGCATGTAGCATTGTCCTGTACTAATTTAAAAAGGAGAAATTAATTAAGCTGGCTCTAACTGCTCATTGGGAGAAAATGCCATACTAATAGATGGCTGCTTTACAATCTGGTGAAATTATTCTGAAAAAAATTGACAGGAAATATCAAGCCGTAAAAATTAACATACATTTTGACCTAGAAATCCAACTTTTTGGAACACATCCCAAGAATATGATTCAAAGTAAATTTTAAAAAATCTACTTGTCTGATGATGTTTAAAGTTGTGCTATAAGCAAAACCTGGAAACAGCCCAAATACCCATAGAGAAAGAATGCTTGGGGCCTTCTTTTTTGTACATTACTGCAATGGAATATTTAACTTCTACTAAGAATGACAAGTATGAGAATCATGTAGAAATAAGGAGAGGGCCATGTGGAGCAATGAACACAGTGGGCAGAACTCAAAAGGATGCACACAAAGAGAGCACAGCAATGTCAACGTATGTCTGCACAACCAAGGAAAGGCCACAATCTGACAATTTACAATGCTGACATGTTTGTTATTGTTAGTTCATGTTCCTGGGATGGTTGTGTCTATCTATGTATATTTCACTTCATATTTACTGCACATATATTAAGAGAAAGAAATCTCCATGTTTGGGGCACATACAGTAAAAACATTTCCCCCAGTATCTCTCCTTGCCTTCAGAGACTTTCTCCTTCTCATCCTAGTTTATGTTCAGGATATGGAGGAAGCAGGGCCCTCCCTTTGCCACAAAACCCTAGTCACATGCTATGTCACCATTTTTGTTGCTGAGACAAACACCTAAAGGAGGAATGGCTCGTTTGCGGTCTGGCTTCAGAGGTTGCAGTGCTTGGTTGGCTGGCTCCACTGCTTGGGGCCCCAGGTAAGGCACAATGTCACGGTGGCCGAAGAGCAGAGAGAAACAGGAAAGGGCTAGGGTGAGGGATCTTCCAAGAGCATCCCCCACCTCTGACTTAACTCCTCCTTCTAGACTTCACCTCTTAACAGCATCTCCTAAGATAGTGCCCCATCCAGGGACCAACCCTTCAACATGAGCCTGTGAGGGGACAGTCCGTATTCAAATAACAGCATTTGTTATTTTCCTCCAGCTTTATTATTGTGTACAGTTTTCTCAACTGTTCCCAACATGCCAGTATGTAGGCATGCCCATTGGTGTCCTATATGCAAACCCAGTGTCTGAACTATACTTGCTGTAGTGGGGGCAGAGGCTCCTCCCAAATATGACTTTAAAAGCTCATACCCAGAAAAAATATCTATTTCCCTGGAAGAACAGTCCTCTAAATGAGGTCAGTCTCTCTAACCTCAAAAGATGTCTCAATTTTCTAATCTCTCCTTCTCTTCTAGGCATCTCTCAACCTACAAACGTGTTCTACTCTATCCCATATTGAAGGAAGAAAATGCTATCCTCTTCCTTGACCACACATTACCCTTCAGTTTTCTTCACAGTAAAAATTATCCTGAGTTCATATTTACATTATTTCTTGCAATTGCTCACTCTCCCCCATGCAAACCCTTGTAAACCAACTTCAGTTCTCACTTCCGGAACTGCCTCTTAAGGTCATGACTAGCCTACATGCTGCCAAACCCAAAGGCACTTTCTGTCATCCTGTCAGTCGACCTTCTACCCTCCCCTTAACATTCTCTCTCCATTCCAAAGCATCTTTTCTTCATGCACCCTGTCGTCTCTTTCTGTTCTCACTAGTTTTCCTCCTTCAGATATGGAAGTGCCCAGGCTCTCTCCTAGCCCTATCCTGCTCTTTCTATGCACTAACTTATCTTCTCTGTTCCCATGGCCTTAGATCTCATTTCCATGATAACCTTCCCCCAAATGAATATATCTCTAGCAGAGGACTTGATCCCTTAGCTTTTACTAAACGATACGTTTGACATTTGTACTTAGATCCAGAGCAGGAAAACAAGTCATAATCTATTCCCAGATCCAGTTGGTCCCAGTTTCTCACCTCAGTAAATGACAAAACACTTAACTCACCCAACGTACACTCTATCACATGGATTTTCCCTCCAACTGCCACCACTCTGCTCCAGGTCACCGTCATTCCCCCTGTCTTATTATAGTGATCTTTTCATGGATTTTCTCGAGTTCTTTCCAACCAGAGTATACACAGTATAGTTTTCATATAGTAAATCTAATGATTTCCTTTTGTAACTTGAAACCTTGTTATCCTGAATGCACCTAGAAGTAACTGCCTGTCAGCCCCTATATAATACCTCTCTTATAACTTCTCTGACACTCTCTAATCAACCTAGCCATTTTTATTATAAATTCTTATTGAAATTTTTATGTGTTTTGTACATAATTTTCAGCCAGTCAATCACTTTTGTGCTCGCCTCTCCATTGGTACTCTCCCACAGTCCCTCCTCCCCCCTGGAGTTCACACATTCTGTCATTTGTGAACTTAGCCATTTTTTTTATTTTTTTATTTTTTTATTTATTTTTGTATGTGTATGAATGTATTGTCTGCATGCAGGTCTGTGCACCCGTGTCGTGCAATGCCGCGGAGGTCAGAAGAGGGTCTCGGATTCCCCTGGAACTGGAGTTCTCCTGGAATTGGAGTTTCAGACGGTTCTCAGCCGCCATGTGGGTGCTGGGGATCGAACCCGGGTCCTCTGCAAGAGCAGTCGGTGCTCTTAACCGCTAGGCTATCTCTCCAGTCCCTGACAACTCTTAATCATTCTTTAGATGACAGGAGAAATACCTCTCTTCCTCTTTTGCTGCTTCTTTAGGGAATCTTTCCATGACTTCCTTAATTCATTTAAACCACAGCATTTACAACCATTCATCCAACATGTTCTTCTTCATACTGTCTCGGTGTTAGACCTCTGATTAATGACCTCATCTCTCCTATCTTAGGTTGTTCTATGAAGGAAAAGAATGTACCTGACTGTGTTTATTATTCTCAGTTCCTAGCTTAGGACTTAGAAAATAGTAGCTGCTTAGGAAATGCCTGCAGAATGAGTAAACAATTGATAGATACAGTCTTATGCTTCTTTTTTATTTTTATTTTTTTAATCTTTTTTAGTCGTGCTTCTTAAGTGATATTGTAGGTTATATGAGAACACATTTATCAAATCATTCACGAAAAAGAGTGCCTGAAAACATTAATTCTTAGGCTTAAAGGACAGAGTAGTTTGCCTTCCTTATGAATCTCTGAAGTATGAAAAGGAATATGAAATACACAAAACATCAATAAAGTATTATATTAAAAAAGAAAAGGTACAATGTATGTGATCTTTTAACTTTTTCTGATTTATTTCTTTTTTTATGTGTATGAATGTTTTGCCTGCATCCATGTGTGCAAACTCACAGAGGCTAGAAGAGGGCAATGGCTCTGTTGGAAATAGAACCATCTCTCCAGCCCCTAGGTGATCTGTATACACTAACTACACAGGAAAAACCTCCTCATCTCTATCCTACTCCCCTCTACACATATACATGGAGGAATTTTAAAGTTTCTCAAAGTATGCAAAGGAAGCCCACAGCTGTACTCATGAGTAGGACTAAGCCCACAAAGGTTTTCAGCAAAAAGGGAAGGAAATTGCTCCTGTGCAAGAAAAGGAGAAAAAGGAAGAGTAGAGTAAGACAGAGAGTTAAAAAAAAATTCAGTGACTATGGGTTGGGTGGGGTGGAGCACACCTTTGATCCAAGAACTTGGGAGGCAGAGACAGGTGGGTCTCCGTGAGATGGCGGACAGCCATAGCAAATTCCAGGCCAGCTGGGGATACTGGGAGCCCCTGCCTCAAAAAATGTCAGTGACTTACATAAAGAGAAAAAAATGCCTAATGTTAAATTTCATATTGTCGATATTACAGTGTAAATCCCTCTGACCTGCCCAGACCTTAGTAACAACTGGTACACTCATAAGCTCAGACCAAGACCAAGTAATCAGAAAATGAGGGAGTCACAAGAGCTCAAGACACAGAGCTTTTCAGTTTTCCCTTCCTTTTTATCTCTGTTTATGCTTGTATGACATTGCCACTTATTCTGTGCACTTCATTAGAAAAATTTTATACATCTGTAAATTATAGGAATAACTGCTCCTATCCTAGACTCTGACAACATGGCAACAGGCAACATGTCTTGGTGTACAGGGAACCGTGCTCGGGATGAACTCCCAAGTCCCTCAACTTCATTCTTCTTATTCTTCTTGCTCCAGTCGTTTCTCTGCTTTGAGCCTTGTGTTAAATACGTACCTATACTCAGTCTCCCCCAGTCTACCGTGGCTCCCTTCAATTAGAAATTCTACCTCTAATTTACTGGCAACAAATCCATGGTCAGGCATTCCTTCCAAGCCTGCATAATGAGAACTAATCTGCCTGGGCTTCTCCTGCTTACCAGAACTGAGTTAGAGAACATTAGAAAACATTTAACACCATGCCTTCTCTGTACCAATGCTTAAAAGATATTTTTCAGGTTTGGTCAAAACTAACCAAATCATAGAAATTCTATAGAATATCTGCCACTAAAGTATTAGTTCAGTTGTACTCTAATAATGTAAATACTTGTAATGTTTTCCAACCTTCTTAAAAATATGAAAGGATTCTAGCCGGGCGTGGTGGCGCATGCCTTTAATCCTAGCACTTGGGAGGCAGAGGCAGGCGGATCTTTGTGAGTTCAAGGCCAGCCTGGTCTACAGAGCAAGTTCCAGGACAGCTGGGGCTACAGGGAGACCCTGTCTCGAAAAGACAAAAAAAAAAAAAAAACAAAAAAGAAAAGGATTACTATAAAACCCTATTTTAAATTATTGTTTTTTCAAACAATGTATTGTGCGTACTCCATCCTAGAGATTAAGATTGAGATATGTTTCCTGGCTATAGAAGCCCTCAAGTGATGCGTTTTTTCTATTGTTTGATGAATCCCTATTTAGAGTAGAGTAAGCCACTATGAAAATACCTTCCCTTTCTTCTTAAGTCTGAAAATAACCAGAAAGCATAAATAAAAATTTTGTTACATTTAATGAGCAGTACAATAGGGACAACTAATTAATCTGACCTACCCATCTAGGAGAGCAATGACGTTCTTCCTGGGACGTCCGATATTAGGGCCATACAAGCTGGCTCTGGAGTAAATCCGGATGGGCTGTAGCAGGCTCTTCAGCTGGATATAATCCTTTCCCAACTGGCTGCCATTTACTGCCCGGCCATGCATGCTCCGATAGTTATTTGGCTCTAGATTGAAAACAGACATATAAATTAGAATTGAAAAAGGCTCAGCCAGTCCTTTCCTCTCTACAGATCTGTGCATTTTTTCTTAATATCATGATAAGAGAGAGAAATGATGTAAGTTATCGTAGTTAAGAAGCATCCAGTCAAATTAGTAGTGCCATATTGCTATTCCATTCATTTTCAAACTTATCTTCATGAAGATCACCAAATTCACAGAAGAGATCATACTTATTTTCAACTGACACATCACAATGAATGGTATACTGGATAGAATACTGTTCCCCAAACTTATGTATACCAGAACTTCAGAATGTGACTTTATTTGGAAATAGAATCCTTGAAGATCTGATGTTAAGATGCAGTCACTGCATTAGAGTGGGCTCCAAATCTAATAATTTGCTGTATTATTACAAAAAGGAGAAGGAAACTTGGTAGTACAGTTTATCAGTAAACAATATTCAAAAGTTATAGTAGAAACACAGAATTTTGAATTTATATTCCAGGATATAATTACATATTTTTAGTTCGAGGACTGTATCAGTTTAGTTATTATAGTACTTTCTATTTCTTTTTCTTTAACTTCCTAGTCTGTGATTTCTGTCTCTAGAAGTTCAATTATGGCATTAAAGGCATACTGGGGTTGTAGAAAAGTAATGTGAAAATTGTCACTGTTCTATAATGTGAGTTTGCCGTTCGCTTGCTTTCCAAATTCTCCAACCTATGCAAAGTCTTTCAATGTGATCATGATACTTCTTAAAGAAAGCAATAAAATATTTTTAAATTAAAAAAGGGGAAGGAAGCTCAGATGTGCAGACACACAGGAACGAATGCTATGTGATAACAAATACAAAGACTGGAGAGATGTGTTTATGCTAAGGAATTCTGGTATCTTCCAGAAGGAGGAACAGGGAATGGAACAGATTCTCTCTCCTTTGGAGCTTCCAGAAGGAACGACCTTGCTGATGTTTTGACTTTAGATTTCTGGCTTCACAAACTATGAACAACTTAATTTCTTTTGTTTTAAGCCACCTTGATTTGTTATGGTAAAACTAATACAAATGGTAAGAGACACCTTCAGAAAATAATCTGAGTAGAAAACACCAAAATTTAGAAAAAACCCCCTCTGATTTGTGTCAATAATGAAAGAGCTGAGTGAGATAATTCTGAGCAAAACTCCCCCAGCTTTAGCTCTCAAAGGATAGGAGAAGCTTGGCCGGGAGTGGTGGCGCACACCTTTAATCCTAGCACTTGGGAGGCAGAGGCAGGCCGATTTTTGTGAGTTCAAGGCCAGCCTGGTCTACAGAGTGAGTTCCAGGACAGCTGGGGCTACAGGGAGACCTTGTCTCGAAAAGACCAAAAATAAAATAAAATAAATAAAAAAAGACTTTCAGCTCTGCTCGGGGAGCTGACACTACACGGACCGGAATACACGCCCCAGGAAAGCCATGATCTCAGATTGCTTGAAGCTGTGATTCTGGTAGAGGCATGACATAGATCAGAAGACTTACAAGACATTTTAAGAGAAACTTGGGGAAATAAGACAGCCACAGTGAGATCTGATCATCTCTCACACACCCTTTAATCTTAAGGCTGAACATCTTCAGGAGAGGCTGGAGAGAGCCTTAGCAATCTTCACATTGACACGTGAGCACAGAAGCTGGGAAGCTCATAGAGGAGACTCAAGCAGGCTGTGTTACTGTCCAAGTAGAACGTGTTCCCCAGTTCACCAGCTGATCTACTGGCCTTGCCTAATTGGAACAACCTCTGATCAATTATTGGCTCATTATTAAATTATGCTGATACTAAAGCAATCCTTAGGAAGCAGACTTAAAATAATTTTAAAACATTAACTTTTTAAAAAATTAGAGATGTGAGAAGTGCATCTACTCTGTGGCTGCCACTGCTCTTGCCACTCCTTAAAGACATGAGACCCAGCATTTTAACCCTCCAATATGGACTGAAGACTCATGTCTCGCCAAGAATCCTCCAAACCTTCAATGCCAGATGGGGACTACTGAGATACCCAGCTTGTGGACAGAGCAGCTATGGGGATTTCAGTCAGAGTATAGACTGCCGTTGTTGGACTACCCAGGCTGTACCATGGATGCCAGTACAGGAAGATCAAGATAGGATGCACGCTTACTGGACTTCATTGGTAAACCATGGGAGGGAAAGACCCCAGTGTGGAGCACAAGGGCAAGACTGATGGTTGTTTGGATTTGCCAAGGAAGAATCTTCAAACACTTCCTTAAGGAAAACATAACATCTTTTAGCAAAAAAAAAAAAAAAAAAAAAAAGAAAAAGGAAATTCTCCAATTCAGGTGATATGTGTATGTATGTATATATTTATGTATATATAGTTATGTATATATATTGAAACAATACAAGTTAGAGAGAACAACAACAACAAAAGAACTGAAAAAAAGCTTTGGAAAGACTCAGAAAAAGATGCAAGACATGTATGGCACAGTGCAGTAACTCAGGTGGGGTGGGCGGCATGGAAAGGGAAGTGACTCTAAATTCGATTGAGAAATGATATATGATGTACGGAAAAAGTTTAATAACAATAAAAATAAATAAAATAAATAAATTTAAAAAAGAAAAAAATGAGATGCGAGTAACTGCCTGATGCAGACTACAGCATTATTTCTGGTAAGTAACTAGACAAACAAGCAAAAAGTGAAAACTCAACACCTGGGATGGGCAATTTAAAAGTTAGTGTTCTTCAATGTATTACTTTCAATAGTAAAAAATTATGAAGTATGAAGAGAAACAAGCAAGTGTTACCCATATACTGGGGGTGGGGGGAGAGACATCAGTAGAAACTGTGTTGGGGATGGAGAGATGGCTCAAGGGGTTAAGAGCACTGGCTGCTCTTACAGAGGACCCAAGTTTGATTCCCAGCACCACATGGTGGCTAACAACCATCCATAATCACAGTTTCAGAATCCAACTTCCTGTTCTACCCTCCATGGGCACTGCACAACATGGGTGCACTTAACAAACATGCAGGAAATACATTCATACACATATAAGAAAATAAATATATAAATAAATAAATAGTCTTTAATATTAGATTATTTGATAAGGATTTAAAAATAATATTATGAATATGTTCAAAGAACTAAAAGGAATAACAAATCAAAAAAGTATAATGTTATTTATTTATCAAGTAGGAATATAAATAAACTACCAAAGAATCAAATAGAAATCCTTGAATGGAAATGACTCATAATATACAAGAAAACACAATGAAGTAATAACCAAGTTTTTGTCAGAAACAAGGGAGGTGAGAAGATGCTGGGATGATATATTTAAAATGCGGATAAGACTATATTGGAGAAAAATTTTTGTATTAAGTGGAATTAGGTTAGTCCTGCTCTAAAACAGACACATTTTTATGTGATCCTGGGTATAAAGGTAAAATCAAACATTTATGGATACATTTTCTGATAACAAGTCATAAAAAACTTATTTTAATTCTTTGGTGTACACACACACACACACACACACACACACACACACACCATGAGACGTAATTTCTCTGTAGCCCCACCTGGCCTGGAACTTGCTATGTGGACAAGGCTGGCTTTAGTCCCACATAGATCTGCCTACCTCCTGAGTGCTGAGATTAAAAGCGTGCTCCACCATTGCTGGCTAGTACACATATAATTTTACAATTTGTTAAAGATGAAAGTAATTAAATGCCAATAAAATTTGTGGACTTGTTTATTTCACATAAAGAATTAAATATTGGGTGAATATTTGATCCTGAAGGATACAGAGTATCTTCAATGTTTTTCAGAGTTGACATTTTTTCCTCAATATATATTTTTATTGAATTTTCATGCATTTCATAGACTACATCTTCATCATATTTAGAGCCCTTAACTATCTACATTCCCTGTATCCTCCCACCAGATTTCACACATTCTGTCATATATGTTAAGGCCTATCAAGTCAGGTTTGTGTACCAGATATCCCTCAGTGTGAGTTCCTCCACTGGACCCTGGTCAGCCTATGTAGTATTATTCCTATAAGGAGCACTAACTCTCCCTCACCTAGCAATATTCAGCTGCCAATGGGGTTTCTTACCTGTTTCCCCATTTTTATGGGGGGATCTTGTCTGGATTGAGTTTGCATGGGTTTTGTGCATGCCGTCACCATTGCTGTGAGTTCATAAGAGCAAGTTCCCAGAAGCCCGGAGAACTCTGTGTCCTTGTGCTCATCCCTTGGATATTATAGTCTTTCTTTCCCTGTTTCTACAATGGTCTCTTAGCCCTGGGTGGCAGAAGTTTAATACAGGAATCTTGTCTGGGGACACATTCTCTGGAGTCTCTTAATCTCTACATTTTGTCCAGTTATGGCTTTCTGTGTGATTGATATTTTCATTATGTAATCATCTATGTTCAGATCACTGCTTTATATAAATACAAAGTACAAAATGTTATAAATTCTTTCCTAATCTCAAGCAAAATAATTTAATTATTTAAAAAATGAACTTAAGGGGCTAGAGAGCTGGCTCAGCAGGTAGGAACATTGGCTACTCTGGCAGAATACCAGAGTTCAATTCCCAGCACCCACATGGTAGCTAACAATCACATGTAACTCTAGTTCCGGGGTAATCCAGTGCTGTCTTCTGACCTCCATTGCCATCGCATGACACAAGTGCACTTACATACATGCAAGCAATACATATAAAATCAAAATACTAAATAAAAATGGAACTCAAGTCAGAAACTCAAAAATCAGTTTTTGTAATCAAACATTCTAATACAATCTAATCCAAAGATAATGTTAATTTGATACATATTGAGTAAATCAATGTTTTTTTTTAAATTTTTAAATTTATTTCTGTATGTGTATAAATGTACTGTCTGCATGCAAGTGTGTGCACCCGTGTCATGTTAAATCAATGTTTTTTATAAGATTGAGTTGGCCTATGAGCATGTCTGTTGGAGAGTATCTTGATTATGCTAATTGATGTAGGAAGATCCAGTCTGTTGTGGGTACTGCCATTTCCAGGGTTTAGGTCCTGAACTGTGTAAGACTGGAGAAAGTGAGATGACTAGTAGGCATGTATGCACTGGTTTTCTCTCTGCTCATGCCTGTGAATGTGAAAGCTGCTTTAAGTTCCTGGCTTGACTCCCTGTAATGATCAACTCTAACCTGTAATTGTAAGCCTAATAAACCTTTTCTCCCTTAAAGTTACTGTTGCCAGGATATTTTGTCATAGCAACAGAAATGAAATTAAATAATTTTGAATTAATTTTTGGTACTTGTATGTTCAGAAACTGTTTTATATTGCCAAATTCTCAACCCTCTACATTCAGTTAACAACCCCATATGGGGTCACCACATGCAGTTTAAGAAGCTGTGTTTAAGACATGAGTAACACACTAGACTTCAAACTATACTACAGGGCAATAGTCATAAAAACAGCCTGGTACTGGCACAAAAACGGACCTGTTGACCAATGGAACAAAACCGAAGATCCAAACCTGAGCACATACAATTTCAGTTATCTCATATTTGACAAGAGGGCCAAGAAGACACAATGGAGAAAAGACAGCATCTTCAGCAAGTGGCGTTGGCAAAACTGGATCACCGCTTATAGATCTGGGGTGGGGTAGGGTGGGATGGGGGGGAAGGGAAAGGGAACTATGCCTGAACTGAATTGGAAAATTATGTGTGAAATACACAAAGCATCAATAAAAAAAATAAAAAAAAGAAGAATGAAATTAAACCCCTACCTCTCGCCCTGTACAAAAGTCAACTCCAGATGGATCAAAGTCCTCAATGTGAAATCCCAAACTCTGAAGGTGATAGAAGAAAAAGTTGGCAGCAGAGTACAAGACCTAGGCATAGGAAAAGACTTCCTAAATCAGACAGCAGCTGTGCAAGAATTAAGGTCAACAATTGACAAATGGGACCTCATTAAACTCAAAAGCTTCTGTACATCAAAAGAAAAAATCAAGGAAGTGAAGAGAAATCCCACAGAGTGGGAGGAAACCTTCACCACAGAAACATCTGACAAAGCATTGATTTCCAGAATATATAAACTACTCAAAAAACAAAGAAGAAAGAAAACAAATGACCCACTCAATAGATGGAGCAAAGAACTGAACAGAGACTTCACAAGTGAGGAATTAGAGATGTCTGAGAAACACCTTAAGAAGTGTTCAACANTATTAATATATATAATATATATATATTAAAAAAAGACATGAGTGGGGCTGGAGAGATGGCATAGCGGTTAAGAGCGCCGACCGCTCTTACAGAGGACCCGGGTTCGATCCCCAGCACCCGCATGGCGGCCAAGAACCGTCTGAAACTCCAATTCCAGGAGAACTCCAGTTCCAGGGGAGTCCGAGACCCTCGTCTGACCTCCGCGGCATTGCACGACACGGGTGCACAGACTTGCATGCAGACGGTACATTCATACACTATAAATAAATAAAATAAAATTTAAAAAGTAAATAAATAAAAAGAAAAGACATGAGTAACACTATTAGTTAACTTGACTTGACTGATGCACAGGAACACTCAACCTAACAATATCAGAATGCACATTTCCTCCAGTGTACACAGATCATCCTCCTATATAGATGTTAGGGTATAACTTTTATAAATTTTATATAAATTTTAAAGAATTAAAACCATACAACATACACCCAATGTGGTGGTTTGAATGAGAGTGCCCCCCATAGGCTTTAAGTATTCAGACATTTTGTCTCCAGTTGGTGGCACTGTTCTTGGAGGTCTTAGAAGGTGTGGCTGTGCTGGAGGAAGTACGTCATTGGGGGTGGGCTTAGTGAGTTTCACAAGCCTTGCAGTCTCCAGTCTCTCTCTTCTCTTGATGGTACTTATTGCAAGATGTGAACCTCGGCTTTCTGCTCCAGCCCTGGCCACCATACCTCCTGCCACAATGGACTCTGATTCCCTGGAACTGTCAATCATAAGTTCAAATAAACTCTTCCTTTTATAAGTTCCCTTGGTCATGGTGGTTTATCACAGCAATGGATAAGTGACTAATACAGTTATTTGGTACCAGAGAGTGGGCTGTTGGCTGTGAAGAACCTGACCACGTGGATGTTTGGAGAAATGTGGAAGACTAAGGAACTTTGGGCTAGAAAAGCTGTTGACTACTTTGAGCAGAGCTTAATGGGCCATTCCAGTAGAAGCTTGAAAGAAAGCATTGCTGCAAAAAATATAGTTCGAGAGAAAAATAAAGACTTAGGCAGCAACTGGGATCTTTTATCAAAGAGTCTGGCCACAGTTTGCCTACAGCCCAAAGCTTGCCTGATGCTAAGTTGAAAAGCAATGGACTAGGGCTGGAGGGATGGCCTAGCGGTTGAGAGCGCCGACCGCTCTTGCAGAGGACCTGGGTTCGATCCCCAGCACCCACATGGCGGCTGAGAACCGTCTGTGACTCCTGTTCCAGGAGAACTCCAGTTCCAGGGGAATCCGAGACCCTCTTCTGACCTCCGCGGCATCGCACGACACGGGTGCGCAGACCTGCATGCAGACAATACATTCATACACATAAAAATAAAAAAAAATAAAAAAAAGAAAAGCAATAGACTAATGTCTTTGGTGGAGGATATTTCAAGACAGCCTAACGTAGAAATGGTGGCGTGGATATTAATGGTGAATATTGTGCAGATCTACAGTGAAAAGGAGCAAATGGGGCAGAAAGAAATGCAGAATGTACAGTTTGGATCTGAAAAGTGCACTAGGAAGATTAAAAGTGGGGCCAAGGCATGTGAAGGAAAGGCTCTCTTTCACAAGGGGATTAAAGTGATTAAGGAGAGGCCTAGATATTTACAAGTAAACAATGGAAAAAGTGTGATTAAGGAGGGGCCTCGAGATTTACAAGTAAACAACAGAAACAGTACAAGGGCAAGACCACACCCAGCTAATCCTCCAACTTTTGAAAGGTAAATACTGAAAGGGTTTTCTGCTCCAACAAGTTCAGGGCAGAGAAAAGTTGCAAATGTGGTTGAAATAGGCCAGGGTCCATCCCAAACTTGCAGCCAAACTTGGCAGTTTCATTCACATGGTTCTGGCTTTAGAGGCATGAAGTTTGCAAGAGTGAAGGGGTCATCAGTTCTTCCTCCATGGTTTCAGAGAGCCGCCAAGGTCAGGCAAAGTACAACAGGGGCGTCCCTGAATAAAGAAGGCCCTGATAGGCCATTGCATGAAGCTGTGAATGTGAAGCCTGGTTGGCAGCGGAGACCCCAAGAAGACATTCGAGATGCCAGAGCTGTGAGATATTTGCCAAGGAGAGCTGCATACAGGGAGTGGTTCCAGCCTAAGGAAGAGATCCATTTTGTTTGCAATCCTGGAAGAGCTGAGCCATCTAAGCCCTTTGGAAGTCAAGTCCCAGAAGTCGCACATGGAGCTACTGGACTTGCTGTTTGCCCTGCTGGTTTTCGGTCTTGTTTTGGTCCAGTATTTCCTCACTATGCCTCTATTCCTCCCTTTTGGAATGGGAATGTGTATTCAGTTCCACTGTATGTTGGGAGTATATAATTTGCCTTTTGATTTTACAGGAGCTTACAGTTAAGAGATTGGCCTGTGTGTCAGAAGAGGTTTTGGACTATAGACTTTTGAATAGATTTGAGACTGGTAAAGACTATGGGAACTTTTAAGGTTGGACTAAATGCATTTTGCATTTTATATGGTCAGGAGCCTACTGGGGCCAGGGAGTGGAATGTAGTGGTTTGAATGAGAGTATCCCCCATAGGCTTTAAGTATTCAGACATTTTTGTCTCCAGTTGGTGGCACTGTTCTTGGAGGTCTTAGAAGGTGTGGCTGTGCTGGAGGAAGTACGTCATTGGGGGCGGGATTAGTGAGTTTCACAAGCCTTGCAGTCTCCAGTCTCTCTCTCTCTCTTGACTGTGCTTATTGCAAGATGTGAACCTCGGCTTTCTGCTCCAGCCCTGGCCACCCTGCCTCCTGCCACAATGGACTCTGATTCCCTGGAGCTGTCAATCGTAAGCTCAAATAAACTCTTCCTTTTATAAGTTCCCTTGGTCATGGTGGTTTATCACAACAACAGAAAAGTGACTAATACACACCCTTATCCCAACAGTTTTAACTTTAATTAAATAACAGAAATATGAAAAATCCACAAATCTTTAGGGACTATAAAAATGATTTTTAGCCCTTGGGTCATTCAAGAGATCACAAGGAAATTAAAAAAAATTAGAATGGGTAAAATGAGAGAGAAAAAAATAAGAACACTATAGATGTGCCATTTAGGCTTGGCCAATTCACAGACAATCTCTGTGTGTGACCAGTTGTGGTATTTTGTAATACTCTCCATCTAGTGCAAAAGCAGCTTCTTTGATGAGTGGTGACTGGGACACTTGTCTGTAAATATAAGAATACATAGTTTACATATAGTAAGAAATTACATTTGTCTAGGGATATGACAGCCTTGGGGTTTTCTCTAAGATCTATGATCTTTCCAGCCATGTTTATTTGGCTATGTTTATAGTACTACACATGAGTTTCCTCCCACTGAGTAGGCTTTATGTCCTGTATGAAGTATACAAAAATTCAATAAAAAATTTACAAAAAATATAAGAACATATAGAATCCAGCATAAGCAATGCTTAGAGGAAAATTTGTAGTCTGAGACTTCTACATTAGAAATGAAAACAGACTGTAAATTTATAACCTAAAATTCTTCCTTTGGAAATGAAAAAAAAAATGGAGGACTGGGAAAGATACCCCAGCAAGTAAGAATGCTTACTAAGCAAGCATAAGGATCTTAGTTCCAGTTCCCATTACCCATTAAAAAGGCAGGCATGTCTGTGCATACCTGCACCCAGCGTTGAGGGATGGAGACATGTGGATCGTGGGAGCTTCCTGGCTAGCCAATCTAGCAGAAGTAAAGGTGAGCATTTGGTTCAGTGAGAGACCCTGTCTCAAGACAGTAAGGTGGAGAGTGATAGAACAAGACACCAAGCATCCTGCTCTGGCCTTTGCATGCAGAAAACAAGGACAAATCAATGAAAGAACTTGATTGATGCTCCTTTAGTAGATTGCTAAAGAAGAAAAGAAAGCATCGATTGGCTGCCAAAATTAGAAATGAAAGTGAGAACACCTTAAAGGTCCTCAGATAACTAAATTGGTAAATTTAGCCTACCAAGTACAAGTTTATGCCAATGATTTGGACAACTGAGTTAATGAAAACTTTTCAAGAATTATACATATTATTAAAACTGAATATGCTCAGTCTGGTGGCTCATGCTTATAATCCCAGCATTTAGGAGGCTGAGAAAGAATTGTGAGTTCAAGTGCAGCCTAAGATACATAACAAACTTGAGACTAGTGTAAGATACAATGAGACTCTGAGAAAAGAAGCAAGCAAACACAGGACCTGAATCTAAGAACCTAGAAACTCTAAATTAACATATAAAAAGAAAAGATATTTTCAATTAGTAATTTAAAAATCTTTTCATAAAGACAGTCTAGACTTCCTGGATTCAGATGGATTAATGGTAAATTCTATCAAGCACTTAAAAAACTAACAGTTCATTACAAGTCACCCAGAAAATGGAGGAAGGAAGCATGCCTCCCAACTCATTTTAAGAAGCCAATATTCTCTTATTACCAAAGCCAGAAAAAGACACCAAGAGAAAATAACAGAAGAATATCTCCCATAAATATAGTTGCAAAAGTACTCCACAGAATATATACAAACCAATTTCAACAACATATACAAAAGATCATAGTCTGTGACCAAGTACGATGTATGCCAGGAATGCAAGGTTGATTTAATATTACAATCCAACTAATATAAACTATCATTTTGATGGATTAAACAACCCACAATACATTATCTTAATACATACAAACACAAAAATGGATTTGGCAAAACCTAACATTCATTCTTGATCAATCCTCCTAAAAAACTATGACCAGAAAGGAAATGTCCTTAACTTGATAAGGATTGCATGAGAAAAACCTACTGCTAACCACATACTTGTTTGTGAAGTACTGAGTGTTTTTCTTCTAAGACTGGAAACAAGACTCTTGCCATGTACAGTCAATATTTGTGCTATGTCCTCTGGCCAGCGCAATCTAGCAAAGAAAAGGAATTAAAAACATGCTAACTAGAAAAGAACAAACAATAAAACTGTCATTATTCCCAAACAATTTGATCCTGCATGCAAAAAATTCTAAGGGATACATACACATGGGGAGAAAACTTTTAAGTTGTAAAGACGATATTCAGCAAAGTTGAGGCATTTATTACCAGTTCATAAAAATTGACTCTATTTTCAAATATTAGCAATACACAACCCAAACATGAAATTAAGAAAATTATTCTAGTCATAATATTATCAAAAGCACTTAAGAAAAAAACTTTTAAAAATGCAAGGTTTAGATACTGAAAAGTATAAAGCATTGCATTAAAAATGATAAGTTGAGAGTGGGAAGGTCTCCTTACTTGCTTGTTGTTGGTATAAAGAAATGCTACTGATTTTTCTAGGTTAATTTTCTATCCTGCCAATTTACTGAAACTCTTAATTGCTTCTAGGAGTTTTCTGGTGGAGATTTTAGCATCCCTCAGGTAAACTATCATATCATCTACAAACAGGGATAGATTGACTTCCTCTTTTCCAATTAGTACTCCTTTAATTTCCCTTTCTTGCCTTATTGCCCTAGCAAGTGTTTCAAGCACTATACTGAAGAGGAGTGGAAATAGGGGGCGGCCTTGCCGGGTTCCTGACTTTAAGGGGAATTCTTCTAATTTTTCTCCATTTAGGATGATATTGGCTGTGTGTTTGTTGTATCTGGCTTTGATTATATTTAGGAACAGAGACTTCACCAGTGAGGAAGTAAAGATGGCTGAGAAACATCTTAAAAAGTGTTCAACATTGCTAATAATTAAGGAAGTGCAAATTAAAACCACTCTAAGATATCATCTCACTCTAATATGACTGGCTAAGATCAAGAACACAAAAGACATCAGATACTGGTGAGGTTGTGGGGGAAAGGGGAACACTCATCCACTGCTGGCGGGAATGTACACTCATACAACCATTGTGGAAAGCATGTGGAGAACCCTTAAAAGACTCAAAATGAGCCTACCACCTGACCCAGCCATACCACTCCTGGGTATATACCCACAAGATTCATCCTACTTCAAAGATACATGTACATCTATGTTTATTGCAGCTCTGTTCACAATAGTGAAGTGTTGGAACCAACCCAAATGCCCCTTAACTGATGAGTGGATAGAGAAAATGTGGTACATGTACACAATGGAGTTCTATGCAGTGGTAAAGAAGGATGACATCATGAACTTCGCAGGTAAATGAATAGAACTATAGAACTTGAAGCCATTATGCTAAGTGAAGTAACACAGTCCCCCAAAACAAATGGGGAATGGTTTCCTTCATTTGTGGATGCTAGCACCAAAATCCCCCAATTGAAAGGCAAGCTGAGCAACATTATGGTTATATTTCTTTGTAGCTGAAAGCAACTGTGATGTTATAATGTGAATTTCTTAATGAGCCCTAGAATTAACTTACCACTTACTTTCAGACATGTTAATTAGTGTATATGGGCAGAAGGTATATATTCAAATTTTAGAGTAATATAAAATTAAAAGGAAATAAAATGTGAACTCCTAAACATATATCAGAGTTAACATACAGTTTTATTTCTGGAGAACATAATTCTGGTACATATATGACATGTATATAGGCATACTTTGGAGCAATACAATTGGGAAGGAACCATAACAACATAAGGAATGGGTCAAAAAACTGACTGATATACTTAAATTCTGCCCCAAACAATAAACCTTTGCAGAGAAAAACTTTAAAAAGACTGAGAGAGGGGCTGGAGAGATAGCCTAGCGGTTAAGAGTGCCGACTGCTCTTGCAGAGGACCCGGGTTCAATCCCCAGCACCCACATGGAGGCTGAGAACCGTCTGTCACTCCAATTCCTGGAGAACTCCAGTTCCAGGGGAATCTGAGACCCTCTTCTGACCTCCGCGGCATTGCACGACACGGGTGCACAAACCTACATGCAGACAGTACATTTATACACATACAAAAAAAAAAAAATAAAAAAAATTAAAAAAAAGAATTCTTTCCTTAAAAAAAAAAAGACTGAGAGAGAGAGATGTAGGACATGTATGGCAGAATGCATGAACTGGGGTGGGGTGGGAGGAAGGGGAAGGGGAATATGTCTACACTGAGCTGAAAAAATGATGTCTGAAATACACAAAACATCAACAAAAGTATGATATTAAAATGATAAGTTGAACTTTATAAAAATTTAAAACTGGGGCTGGAGAGATGGCCTAGCGGTTAAGAGCACCGACGGCTGAGAACTGTCTGAAACTCCAATTCCAGGAGAACTCCAGTTCCAGGGGAATCTGAGACCCTCTTCTGACCTCCGCGGCATTTGCACGACACGGGTGCACAAACTTGCATGCAGACAGTACATTCATACACATACAGAAATAAATAAAATTAATAAAAAAATTAAGAAAAAGAAAAATTTAAAACTTTGGCACTTCAAAAGACTCCATTAAGTAAATGAAAAGAGGTAATTGATGGAGAAAAACTGCTTGCAAATAAACTATTTGATTTTAAACACTGTACTTAGAGCATATAATGAACTCTTTTATTGAACAGCTCATTTTAAAAGGGCAAAGTGTTGAGCTGACATTTCACTGAAGAAGTTCAAATGGTGATAAGCACATAGAAATATGTTCAACATGATTACAACTAGGAATATACAAATTAAAGCAGTATTAAGATGCTACTTCAAACTTAATTAGAAGAATGAAAATGACAAATAATGATAAAGAAAAACTAGAATCCTCACACAATGATGCTGAAAATGAATAATGGAACTTTGGAAACTGTGAGAATGTATTAGAAAATAGTTTGTCAGCTTCTTAAAAGTTTTAATTTACCATAATATCTAGGAATTATACCCCAAAATGATATATCCACATATGATTTGAATATGGATGCTTAGAGAAGCACAGTTTATTACAGCAAAAACAGAAACAGTTTGAATGTCTGTCATCGGGCAAATAGAAAAGTAAAATGTGGCTTAGCCTCACATTGGAATACCATTGAGCAACAAAGAGGAATAAACTAACTTTATAAAAATAAATAGCAATAAACCAAAGAAACATTCAACTAAGAGAAAAGAAGCAGTTGGATGAAAAGAAAGCATGCTGCATGATTCTGGCATGAGAATGTGAGGTGACCACAAGACAGCAGAGATCCCATTGCTTCCTGGTGCTGGAGATGACAAGAGACAGCGACTACAAACCAGTGTGTGTGTGGGGGGGTCTTTGTAAGTGATGGGAATGACCCCAAATGGACTGTGGAAATATCGCGCAAATTCTAAATTTACTAAGAATCACTGAATTATATAATGCCAAGAAGAAAAGGAAACAGCTTTACTAAGAATTACTGAATTGTAAATGAAAAGGAACAAATGACAGACATAAAATGTTCTCTAAATAGTGTAAAAAGACAGTAACTGGCTGGCATCAATATCCTGCTCTCCATGCTGATTTGTTGTTAAAATGTATAGCAGCATATACCAGGCAACCAGTAAATATTTGCTGAATGACCTAGAGAGAGCTGAGAAACCTTAACTCTAACAACAAAGAAAAAATAATGATAGATTCAGCACTTATTATGACTTTTAGCCCATCCTTTTGCATATGTGTGGCTATATATATTTTATTATTTTTAAGTTAATTTTTATTGAGTGCATTTCATACAACATTTCTTAATCAAATTTAGACTCATTCCCCCCATCCATGTCCCCCTGTCCCCCCGCCAGAGTTCATGGATTTTGTCATACATGTTAAGTCCTGTCTTGCATCTTTTTTCAGTCTTTAAAAAGTTTTTTTTTCTTTTTAGTTTTATCCTTTTTTTGGTATTTTTGAGACAGGGTCTCCCTTTTAGTACCAGATGTCCTGGAGCTCGCTCTGTAGACCAGGCTGGCCTTGAACCACAGAGATCCGCCTACCTCTGCTTCCTGAGTGCTGGGATTAAAGGCATGCACCACCACACCCAGCAAGACTTTTATAAGCTTTTCGATACACAAGTTTACTGTTTTAGTCAGTTCTTTTTTGTTATTAAACTTTTTCCATAAGTCTTACATCAATTCTCAATCGAATCTAAAGTCACTTCCCTTTCCATGCCACCCACCCCACTCAAGTCCCTGCACACTGCCATACATGTCCTGCATCTTTTTCTTAGTCTTTCCAGAGTTTTTTTCAGTTCTTTTGCTGTTATTGTTCTCTCCTATTTGTATTGCTTCAGTATATATACATGTATATACATAGTTATATATATATATATACATAAATATGTACATATGTACATTCATACACATATCACTTAAATTGGAGGACTTTCTTTTTCATAAAATATGTCTTATTTTCCTTAAGGGAGTGCTCGAAGGCTCCTCCTTGGCAAGCCCGAACAACCATGCTTCAGGCTGACAAGCCTGCCCTCTGGCCCTGACCCAGCACCTCAGCTCTGGTGTGGGTCAGCAGCCTCTATGCAGAACAGGCTAGGGACTCGTGGCTATATATTTTATCAGGCACTTTATCTAACATTGTACATCCATTTTAAAGTGGTGTCTGAAATAAATATTATGTACCTATAACAATATTGTTGCTAATTTTAAGTACAAACCTCTTAAGGAAGTCCTTTGTCACTAACCATTGAGAAAGAATAAGCATTGTTACATCTTAAAAAAATTAAAGCACATTTTTGGTAGCATTTTTATTGCCATATAATTGACATACCATGTAATTCATTCAAGTGTATAATTCAATGTGTTTTAGCATATTTACACAGTTGTGTTATAATCACTCCTTGCCTTTTAAAATTCACACTTCATCCTAACCTCCTTTTCCTCCTTGATCTTAGGCTCTTTATCTATTTAGATTCTCCTATTCTGACACATCACAGAAAAGTAATAATACACCAAATGTTTTTTGTTGTTGTTGTGTGTTGTTCTTTTGTGACTTCTTAACTTAGTGCAATCTTTCTTCTCCTCTTGGCAGTGGAGACTGAGCCCAGGGCCTCGTACATGCTAGGCAAGCACTCCACTTATGAGCTACATCCCAGGCCACCATCTCCATTAAAAAATGTTTTATTTTGAGAGAGAGCGTCAACGTTTCCTAGGGTGTTCTTGAACTCACTCTATAGCCCAAGCATGCTTAAACTCGTGATTCTTTCTATCTCAGCCTCCTGAGTAGTTAAGATTACAGGCCTGGCTACTGAAATCTTTTCAAGGTTCATCAGCATTGTGGAATGTATCCAATATGTACTCCATTCCATTTTATGGGCAAATAATATTGTATATGGATATGCCACATTTTATTCACCACTCATCAGTTGATAGAAACTTAGTTCATTTCCACTTTTTTTGCTACTGAAAGTAATGCTGGTCTAAGCATCCATGCAAATTTTCTTTGTATAAATATAAATGTTCTCATTTCTCTTGGATGTACAGCATGACTAGAAGTAGAAGAATTCTACTTGAAGAATAGTTACACTATTTCCCTAAACGGCTGGACCATTTTACATCGCCAGTAGCCATATGTGAAGGTTCTATTTTCTCCATATCCCTAGCAATACTGGTTATTTTACTTTTTGATTTGGCCATACTAATAAGAAGGAGGTGATAGCTAAGTGGCTTTGATTTGCTTTTCTATGACGGCTAATGATGTTAAGCATATTTTTATATGCTTATTGTTCATTTGTATGTCTTCTTTAGCAATATGTCTACATAGATCTTTAGCAATATGTCTACATGGATCTTTTGCATAACAATTTTTAAGCTGCTTCTAATGTTGTGCTTAATATGAAAAGAAGCCAACACAACATACTCTTATCCTTCAAAGGCATTGACTTTCATTGTTCATAATTTGTTTTCGTTAGTGGATTTTACTTTTGTATTTAAAGCAATTTTAATGTTATAAAAAAATGAGCATACAGTACAAAGAATGGTCATGTAGCTTGTGCTCCCCCACTGCACATATACCACACACACTGAAGCATACACACTCAAGTGCACACATGAACACATACTCAATTTCCCATATCATGAATGTCTTAGCTTGGTTTGGTGTATTTGTAACAGTTGATAAATCAATCATTGATATATTAATATGTCACTAAAGTCTATAGTCCATGATGACATGATCTTTGTATTATATAGTAGTATGGATTTTGAAAAGTTCATAATATTATGTATCTCTAGGTCCAGTAGCACATTGGACAAATATATACACTTTAACACCCCCCCATACTCCACATATTCATTCTTCTATCTCTTTATTTCTTCCCCTCAGAACTCCTAGAAATGTCTGTGCTGGTGTTTATTTCTATGTGCGGTTTTGCCCTTTCTAGGATGCTGCATGGTTGTATTCATGGTCCACATTTTTTTAAATTCATAGTTATAGATATTTGGTTGATTAGAACAATATTTACCTATTTCCATTTATTCTCTACAGTCATTTCTTTCTTTTCTTTTTTCTAAATCTCTTTTCTGAAGCACATTACTCACTATTTATTTAGTGACAGTCTCTAATAAATTTTCTGATATACATACTCCTAAACTTTTCATTATTCACCTTCAGTCTTGAATGATTAGTTTGTTACTACATAATTCTCTTTTCCAGTTATTACATTTCCTAAGTTGTTCGAAGTCATTATCCTACTGCCCTGGAACATAATATTTTAAAATAATACAGAGTTTGGCCTCACATCGGGTGACTTATTCCCTGTAGGTACATATTCAATATTCTGAACCCAAAGAAAAAAAAATCTTGTTTTCTGTCTCTTGTGAACTTTATTTAGAGACATCACTGATACATCATTATAGTCATTTGTCTGTAAATAGATTCAGTATTCTCTTTTATAAGCTACTGAAGTATGCTTTAAATATTTACAAATTAGCAGGCAAGAGTTCTACTGGACCAGAGCAGTTAGATGTGTTTTCATTTACAAAGACAGGCATGTAATAAATCAGGAGAAGATTCTAATAACTGTTTAACCTTAAAGGATCCTTTGCACTATAATAGTGGCTAATATTTGTGAGAACAAAAATCAGACAAAGATATTTATCATATCAATAATTTACCCAAATTTCACACCCATAGCAGCCACCCTAAATTGTTGTCATTAACTCTTTGTGACACAAACTAGAATAAGATAACACGGTTCTCCTTTAAATGATAAATATAAATAACATGTTGCTGCAATTAAATCATCATTAACTTCCCTTAATAATGAAATGATAATTAAATGTTTACAAATATGAGCTATGAATGTATCAATAATTTTGTGCAGTAACATATTTTTATTCCATAGAATGTGTTAGTTTAACAACTTCCATGATTTACAATTTTTTTTCAAATTAAAAGTACTTCTGGGGCTGGAGAGATGGCCTGGCGGTTGGGAGCGCTGACCGCTCTTGCAGAGGACTTGGGTTCGATCCCCAGCACCCACATGGCGGCTGAGAACCGTCTGAAACTCCAATTCCAGGAGAACTCCAGTTCCAGGGGAATCCGAGACCCTCTTCTGACCTCGGTGGCATTGCACGACACGGGTGCACAGACTTGCATGCAGACAGTGCATTCATACACATACAGAAATAAATTTTAAAAATTAATAAAATAATTAAAAAAAAGTACTTCCACTAGTTCTAGTACTAAAGAGTGCAATAGATGTAGTTTTAGTACTTCAGTAGTTTTAACTTTATCTTGCCTTTGCCTTTATTAATAAACTCCCAGAGGCTACACACTGTTCTGCATATTTACTGTGTCACAGTATGTTCTACCCAGCCATACAGTAGTGGTCCAATAAGGAGTTTGTGTTAGTCAGTTTCTTGATGCTGTGAGAAATACTTTAAAGACACAATTTAAAAGCAGGAAAGATTTTGGGAGGCTCGCGGTTGAAGAGTTTTGAGTGATGGCAGGCTGCTGCATTATTTGCACCTGAGGTGAGGAAGAATACTATGCTATGTGGGAGAGACTGCTCACATCACAGTGGCCAGAAAGCCATGATAAAGATGCTGCGCTAGAGGGCTCCGTCCTTCTTCACCTCTTATTCCATTCACGTACCCAGTGTTTTGGATGCTGCCACCCACATTTACAGTAATTCTTCCCCCCTTAGTTAACCTTCTCTAGAAATGTCTTCACAAAGAAACACAGAAGTGTGCCTCACAAATATCCTAGGCACTTTTCTTTCAAGCAAATTTACACCTTTATACCATTAATTCTACAATGGGTAGAGTCTAGTTAATTACCTTTCAGGGTGTCTTATTGTCCTCGTTCAAAGTACAAGGTCTCTTTCAGAAAATGGCTACTATCTCCTGGAACACTTATCTCAACCTTAATTTTCAACGTGCTTCTCTTTGCCCAAGCTTCCATCTCTTCAAATCTTTCTGCTCTGATTTTGTTCCATTTTTATTATAACCCTGGATAGAGGCAGCCATCAAAATTCATTCTATGTCCTGAAATGTAGGTCTGCATTAAAATTCTATCAGATTAATTAATCCATCATCTTTAATGTAAGCCTTCCACAAAGTTTCAGGGCACGAACAAAATATAAGTAATTTCTCTGCCATGATGTAACACGAATGGACCATGATCCAGTTCTCAACAGATTCCTTGTTCTCATTTGAAACTTTGTGGACATTATCTTCACTGTCCACATTCTTATTGTGCTCCAACCAGAATCACCCAACCAGCTCTATTTATTCCATCCTAGATTTCTGTGGTGCACATCTCCAAATCCCCTCCCCCTGCAAAAACAAAACAAAACAAAACAAAAAAAAACTTACAAAAGTTTCTGAACTACATTTTCAGATAATATAAAAAATCCTACTTCTTGGTATTTATTTTGTGTGTGTTGGAATTTCCTACACTGGGACAAATACATGAAAGTAAAAATAATTAAGAAGAACTTATCTTCGTTCATGGTTTCAGAGATTTCTGTACACTGCGGCTGACTCCCTCACTGTGGGCCCGAGGTGAGCCAGAACAGGAGTGTGTGGCAAAGTCTTCATCTAAAGGTAAGTCAGGAAATGTAGAGAGTGCTCTCACTAAGAGATTGCCTGCTTTCTCTGTTTATTCCATTTTGGGTGCTTGGTTTACTGGATGGTGTCACCCACATTGAGGGCAGGTCTTCCTCTCTGGAAATGCACAAATACAACCAGAAATGTGGTTTTCTAATCTTCTTGAGCCATTTCCATTAACCATCACTTAGCTCAAGGATATTCTTCAATTTCTATCTCATATTTGGTGCAATATTTCACCTAGTAGGTGGTCAGTGCACATACAATATGACTGAACAGTGTAATGTGTGTGTGGAGGAATGTGTGGAGTAGGATTGGACAGGGAGAAGACGATATGGAGATACATACTGAAAGACAGAAAGGAGAAAAGCAAGCAGATATGGGAACTACATAGTTTAAAAATATCTCCTCCTCTCCTCTGTTCTCCTCCCTTTCCTGGCTAATCATCCAAACTTATCCTCTATGTGGTCATCTATACTCATAAACAATATGTTTAAACATTGTTGTTCTATTTGTGCTTTATAAAGCTGTTATAGATACACAAGTATACACAGTTAAAATGTACTGATGTCTGCTTATACATTACTGTTATCCCTGTCACTGCTGATTGTAAGCTAAATCAACATGGAGTGAACGAATGAAGCGGGAATTCCAGGATGACCATAGTCATTAGCTGTGAAAGGCTAAACCCCCTAAAGTAAAAAACTTATTTTACCAAATTAGTCAATAGGCTTCAAGGAATTGAATCATAGAGCTAAAATTAGAGGAGACTATACATAGTGAATATATATGGGTCAGGTCTAGCTATGAATATTTATTCAATAGTTATCTATAGTAGATTTTGCTTACAGAAACACATTTAAACTCAAAATGTAATACAGTGGTCATTCAAAGTACTGCATTATTTTAGGGTAATTTTATCATGTGTAATCATCTAAAAGAGAAACGCTACTTCCCGAGTGAAGTTGAATTAAATTTTGTAGATATTGTCCCAACTAGAGTCCCAGCTTTAAAAATCTTTGTTTTTCTTTACTTTCAGTTCACTAATGACTAATATGCATATAACTATAATACATCATAACCATCACCCAACATTAATCAGTTACAGAGTTTATAATTTATTGATATTTAATATAACAAATCATAGTCAAAAATAAAATTACTAACAAACTGGTGTCCAGAAAGTCTTCTTTTCATAGATTTTAACATCCTAAACATTATTTTTAATATTTTATTTATTTTTATTTTATGTGCATGAGTATTCCCTGGATGTATGTAAATATACCCATATCATGCATGCAGTGCCTGAGGAGGTCAGAAGAAGGTGTTGGATCCCTGGAACTGGAGTTGTGGATGGTTGTGAGCTGACATGTGGGTGCTGAGAACAGAACCCGGATCCTCTGCAAGAGCAGCCAGTGCTCTTAACTGCTGAGCCATCTCTCTAGTCCCAATATCCTAAACATTCTTGACCGTTGTCTCTTGATATTAGATATGCCTTGCTTGGTGAATTGTAACCAACACTCTCATCCAATTTCAAAGGATAAAAAACAGGTTTGGTACTTGAAAGTTAGTCACTCTAGGAGAAACAACTAAGCAAATACCTCTTTAGTTTTTCAAATACTGGATTTGCCTAGAGACAATGTGTTTGTTAATGGATAGATGTGTGAAGTCTGATCTTCTCCACTCTCCCTCCCTAAATATAGATATCATGCTAAAACTATTCTGTCCAAAAGATAAAGTCTTAGAAAACTGTAGGAACAAACCTAGGCAAGAATGGTAAACATGAAAAACAATTTTAAAGCAGGGAAAGGCTAAATATATGACAGTTATGAGAACATACTGAATAGCCTAAGATATAAGAAAAACTATCAGTAATTTAAAGACAAATTAAATCTTCTAGAAACCCTAAAAGGTAAATTGAGATGTGTAAGTCAAAACGGACTGAAGGGTGGTGAAATGATTCATTACATGCAAAAAACTGTCAAACAATAAGAAGTGTTTTTAAAGAAGTGCATGAAATTTTCAAAGAATAAAAGTGAGACCATTATTGAGGCCATATATGATGACAAAGAGCACAGTTCAATCTCTGTCACTTTTATTGGCAGTTTGCAAATCATCATATAGTCTTGGGAGGGTATGTTTGCAGGGACAGAATATATATTTAAAATTCTGAGAATTCCAAAAAATGTAAATTTTTATTTTAAAAGATAAGAAAGAAGGGGAAGGAAAATACTACTTTAGTCTTCCTGAAATGCTCCCCACACCCTTACTGGTGCTTTCCTTCCATTTCATTGGAATTTTAAATTCGTGAATTTGTTTATTTTCTTATATCATCCCGTCTATATTCCTGTTTCATATCTTTGCCTTTTTCCCTCCTCGTAAACAATTTTTTGCTTTAGGAAGCTCTGAAATGGCATTTAAAGGATGACGGTGGGAGCCATGTGTTGTCAGGCGACTGATAACATTCTTTCAACATAAATTAGCTCCCTCTCTGAACTCAGCAGAACAATTTGATAGAGGAGATAGGAAGGCAGGTGCCTGGAGTAGATGATTATACAGAGAATGATGAGGTTTCTTGGTCCTCATTGCTTCTCACTACCAAACTGCTCCAGTTACACCAAATGGAAGATTTATTTTAGCTTAATAAACTCTCCCATCCAAAGATCTCAAAGACTCTTGAGGAAGTATTCCTACCAACCACTCATAGGTAAGTTTTTTATCTTAACTATTTCTATCTTAACTATAACCAGTTGAGTTTTTTAACAAAACTTTTAGTAAGGAAGCACAATGAAGAAA
Source organism: Rhizomys pruinosus (assembly GCA_009823505.1). Taxonomy (NCBI): domain Eukaryota; kingdom Metazoa; phylum Chordata; class Mammalia; order Rodentia; family Spalacidae; genus Rhizomys; species Rhizomys pruinosus. The sequence goes on from VZQC01007972.1 coordinate 3,856,212, forward strand.
ACTAGACGAAGCCAAACAGGGCTCTCTGATTCAGGAGAGGCTCTATTACTCTTTAACCTAACTCTTTCCAAATTTCTTCTACTCTAAGAAAGGAAAAGAGAAAATGAAAGGAAGAGGAAAAGTGACAGTTGCATTTCAAATAACGGCTACTGACCAAAATGGGAATGTTCTATTTATAAGAAATTTTATAAGGATCATCTTGTAGGAACAGTATTCCTTAGAATACACACTGCACAATAAAACATGGGCTGTGCAGAGAGATTGCATTTGGTTTAACATCAGTTTATCAGTGTATTTCTTCTATTTTATGGCATTTCCATCATATTTGGGAGGAGGCATCTAGAAATAACTATACACGCAAATGATGTGGATTAACTAAATCTTCTGTCCTTTGTTATTTGGTCTTATCAACATGCAACTCAGTGGCCAAGCATTTAAATAATTTTCTGGGCCAGTGCCTTAGAGAGCATCACTGACTAAATGATATTCCAAGCCAACGTATTTTTCCCTTTATCTTATCAATTCATAGGAAATGACATCCTTACTTACCATTACCCAGTTCCCAAGAAATGTTGTACTTTTTGCTCGCACTGTACTTCAACAGACTCAGGGCACTAGAACTGTTCCAGGAGTTATTGGGATTACGACGCAGTGCATTTAGAGCAAATATCAGGTGAAGTCCAGAGCAATCAGCAAAGTTATAAAGTTTGTCTAGAGACCTGGCTGGGAAGAAGCAGAGAAAGGCTTATAACTTTCAAATCAACATTTCAACAGAAGGAAAATATTAGCTTCTACACAGCCTTTCCTGCCAGTTAGGAGCTGCATGGACAGGACTGTGAAAAAGACTATCATGTTTTGACATGGGATACATTTTGAAGTGATTTTGGAAAACAGAACATAGAATCTTAGACAGAGGTTGCAAACTGGCAACCAAGTCTAGCCCACAGCGCATTTGTTTGTCTACCAGAGAGTGAATTGCTGATGTTTTAAATGAGGAAGATTTCACAAACTAACTGGGTTTCTAAGTTTTTTGGGAAAAAAACCAGAGATCTAGTACTCTTGAGTCTGTTCTCCTGCTTGGTGACAGGACTAGCCAGTGCCCGGGGTACATGACGACTAGAATAGTGGTCACGTCCTAGAAAGCAACTCGGCCCATCAAGAGTTCCCAAACCTTTCACTCAAGCTCACACTTCTAGTGAGAATGGAAACGCCATAAACAGTTTAGAAGTCTGTTCTCTGCCAGGTCGAGCCCAGACGCCGTGGACTCTAAGCACGTATCTCATGTCCATCCTGTCCCTTCATTTCTATTGTCTCCATTCTTGTCTGGCTCATCCTTGTTTACATGAATCACTGCAATGGCTGCACCTGCCCAACTGCTTCTAGAGTCTCTATTCTGCCAGTTCCTCTCCCATTCCAGTCATCAGTTCACTCACTTCTGGAAACCTCAGCGAGTTTTTTTTTTTTTAATTTTTTTTATTAATTTTTTTTTAAAATTTATTTCTGTATGTGTATGAATGTACCGTCTGCATGCAAGTCTGTGCACCTGTGTCGTGCAACGTCGCGGAGGTCAGAAGAGGGTCTCGGATTCCCCTGGAACTGGAGCTCTCCTGGAATTGGAGCTTCAGACGGTTCTCAGCCGCCATGTGGGTGCTGGGGATCGAACCCGGGTCCTCTGTAAGAGCGGTCGGCGCTCTTAACCGCTAGGCCATCTCTCCTTCCTTAATTCAAGAAGGCCTCTACAACTCATCCACAACTCAGTGCTCCCAAATTTACATTTTTCTATTTCAAAGAACTCTTCCTTGATGTCACTTTAATCTACTGGCTACAGAATTTACCTGGGAGGCTGATCTCTGCTGTAATTATTCTCGTTTGGCACACCTTTTACTCATCTTCTAAACTTATTCAAATTTGACTTGTTCTTTCCTAAAGCATGGATATGTGACTTTCCATGGTTTATAGTTTTTTTTTAATCATTTTTAAGTTAATAATTATTCACAGGGGTATTTATTCATTACCCAACTCCCTAAACCAGAATTTCTTAGATGGGGCTATGGGATTCCATAGGTCACCAGGGTTCTATAAGAGACGGTGTAGAGTCCCAAAGGTTCCCATTAGCGACATGTCTTTTTAGTTCTTCAAAGTGGAACCACAGTTGCTGGAGCAAGTCTATCAGCCTCTGGAGCGAGCTGTCAAGCCTATCTTTTGGATCATCTTCAAATCATTTTGACCATTGTCTTTTAAAAGATATTTTATTTATTATTTTTATTTTATGTGTATGAGTGTATTACTGCCTGTATGCAAGTGCACCCATGTTGTGCAGTGTCCACAGAAGTCAGAAGAAGGTGTCAGATTCCCTTGGAACTGGAGCTACAAATGGTTGTTAGCCACCATATGGGCTCTGGGAATTGAACCCAGGTCCCCTGGGAGAGCAACTAGTACTCTTAACCGCTGAGCCAACTCTCTAGCCCCCATTTTGATCATTCTTACATATGTAAGAAAGCAACTTTTTAAAATGTTTTTGAGACAGGTTCTCCTCCTAGCCCCAGCTGTTCTGGAACTCATTATGTAGACCAGGTTGGCCTTGAGCTCACAGAGATCTACTTGCCTCTGCCTCCTAAGTGTTGGAACTAAAGGTGTGTACTACCAATGCCTGGCTAGAAAGAACAGACTTTTTATCCATTTCAAGTGAACTATCTCACATATTTTCCTAGAATTGACTACTGGGCAAAATCATCATAGGACAGAGATTTAATCTTGAAAAGATAATTTTATTTAGCTTTAGGTCCAAAATGTCAATTAAAATGCATGTATAGCCTATGAAAATGATCATAAGCCAACCTGTACAAAATAAAAATTTACATATTTTATTATATTATAATATTATACAAAATTATAAAATTTACATATTTTATAATTATGTACATGTCACTCAGTAGTAAAATGGCAGTTTTAAAAATAACTGGGGGTGGCGGTGCACACCTTTAGTCCCAGCACTCGGGAGGCAGAGGCAGGCGGATCTCTGTGAATTCAAGGCCAGCCTGGTCTACAGAGTGAGTTCCAGGACAGCTGGGACTACAGGGAGAACCTGTCTTGAAAAGACTAAAAAAAAATTTATTTATATTTTTATTGATTTTTTTGTTTCATACATAATTTTTCAGTCAGTCTTAATCACTATTATACCTACTTCTCCATAGAAATTTATAGTTTAGACTAAATTTATTTATAAACTGTTAATGTATGTTTTAGTTGCTCTATTTCAACATTAACTGATTAACACAGAAAACTACAATTGGACAATGTGCAGAGAATAAGAGGCTTCAGAGCACTTTTCTCTAAATAGGACGAGTATCTCAAACCTCTGCCTCTGAAGGCTCAGGGATTATTGTGGAAGAGGAGATGGAAAGATTGTAAGAGTTGGAGGAGTCGATGACCGAAGGAAACAAAGGAAACAGAGTCTTGCAGAGAGCTGGTCACTCATTCATATGCGCTCACTGCAATGGTGACGGCATGCACAAGTCCCATGTAAGCTCAGACCAGACGAAATCTCAGCATAGACGTGGGGAAGTGTGTAAGAAACCCAGCTCAACCTAAGGAACTTTTGGCAATTGATGGCTGCTGGGAGGGGGAAGGACGGTGTCTTACGGGGATGGAATTCTCGGTGGGTCCAGTGGATGGACTTTGTAGCACTTTGTAGCACAGTTAGGGACACAAATCAGAGTCTATAACACACACACACACACACACACACATATATATACACACACACACTTCACCCAGGGCCTTATGCATGCTAAGCAAGCATATAATATCACTGAACTATGTGCCCAGCCCTGGAAGAGATAAGTTTTAAATTCAGCTCTGTTTTGATTCATGGTCCAAGGTAGTGACTATCATTCTATAAGCCTGTCTTCGGACACTGGCCTGCTACAAACTTATTCTCTTATTCTACCTACGATGGGATTAGCCAGAAGTGGATTGCTATGGGCACTGGAAGTACCATATCAGACTTCATTTTCTTTTTTCCATTTCAGTTTCTCTCCAGAGAGCAAGAGCTATGTGTTTACCACCGCGTAAAAGAAAGCTGAGCCATGGCCTTGCCCATAGTCCTCCCCCATGGGAAGTTGAATGTCACAGCCCCAGCACAACAGCTTGCTGTGAGCTGTTTCCGGTCCCTTTTCTAAGTAAGGTGGGCACAGCAGAAAACTCACCAGCGAAGGAAAACTACAAAAGTAACCTGGCCTTAACGTAGCCATCTGCCCTGAAATGAACCGTGCCAGTTCCTTGTCCCCATTAGTAGATTGTTTTCAAACATATTCCCAAGGAGATGAATTTGACTCTTTATTTCTCCAGGTTCCTTTGGCTCTCTATTACTTTAACTGCAGGCTTACATTTTCTGAAGTATGTCTGCAGTGAAGCCAGGCAGAGCACATTAACAGAGCAGGCATGGCACGGCTAAGTAACCCAGTAAAAGTATTCTTGTTGTGAGATGCGTCCACAGGACCATTTCAGTTATTGCTGTAATTAGTTCTGATTCAAGTATTCCACTGAGAATGAGGTTTCTAGATTGAAAGTGGTCAGATGCAGCCTGGCAGTGGGGATGGACGATGCAGATGGCAGACAGAGCCTGAAGGGAAGATGAGGGCTGCTTCTATATGCCTCAATTTGTAGCATTTCTGATTTTTATATGGACATTAAACTTGGTCAAGCTGAAGTGCCATTTTCTCTAAGAGAGGATAATGTACACTCATCCCTATGCTTTCTAAAAACCAGACTAAATGTTGAGGTGGCATCAGCAAGGGCAGCACGGGGCGACGTCTGTGTTATAGTGCCTGTCGCTCGGCCTCAGGGAGCAACACGAGCGCACCTTGCCTGGTAATCCTGGGTGGAATTACTTTGACTGAGATGTTAGACCTAGAAGAGGCCGAAGAGGTCATATTTTCTTTAAATTGCAAAAATGCCAGTTTTGAGTCTGAAGAGTATTTACTGTGGGTTAGGCACTTGGCAGGACTTTTAAGAGGGTTGGCTTAGTTGCTTTTGCATTCAGGGATGAAATACCTTGACAAAACAACTCAAAGGAGAACGGCTTCTTTTGGCTCCTGATTTTAGAGGCTTCAGTTGATCAGGGTGGGGAGGGCATGGCAGAGGAGATCAGCTCACAGCAGCCGAGGAAGCCCAGAAAGGGGGTGCCTGCCCCCCGCTGGCTCCCTTCTCCTCATCCCAGCTGGGTCCTCAGCCCACGGGATGGACTTCACGTCTCTCCATGTGCCTCCCCAATTACCTTGCCTTTTCTGTCTGTCTGCAGGGAGTCTAACATTCCTTCCCATCACCTGCACTCATAGGCTATTTATTGGGATTTGGGTACAAGCCTTTATGAACACATATCCCTTCTACATTGCTCCTTCAAACCAGTATTGATGCAAATGTGCTATATGCTCATTTCTGATACTGATTTTTCTTTTCTCTCTCTCTCTCTTTATTTATTTATTTATTTATTTATTTATTTATTTATTTATTTATTTATTTTTGTGGCAGGTCTCACTATGTAGTCCTAGCTGACTTGGAACTCATATGAGAAGTGCACATAGCACATGCCTTACAAAGATATATATGAGAATTCTGAACATCAGAATCCAGACTGAATTTATCTCTGGGAAGGAGGAAGAAGAAGAGTATTTCGGAGTTTCCTCCAAGGAAGTTCTATTATATTTTTAAAAAAATAAAACAAATCTGTGTGACATCATCTTTCTGTGTAACATCATCTTTCTGTGAGACATCTTTTTTGTGTTTTCATATTTTATTTTGAACATTGTTATGCTCTTAAAAATATCTCAGGCAGGGCATGGTGGTGTATGCCTTTAATCCCAGCACTCAGGAAGCAGAAGCAGGAGGATCTCTATGAATTCAAGACCAGCCTGCCCTACATGAGTTCCAGGACAGCTGGGGCTACAGGAAGACCNATATATGCATATTTTGGAATAATATAAAATTAAAGAGAACCAAAAAAGAGAGAGAAAAACATAATAAAAATCTGACCAAAACAGTAAACTTGTGCATTGAAAAGGTTATAAAAGACTGAGAAAAAGATGCAAGTCAGGACTTAACATGTATGACAGAGTCCATGAGCTCTGTTGGGGGGGGGATGTAAGGGGTGGGCATGGATGGGGGAATGAGTCTAGATTTGATTGAGAAATGTTGTATGAAATGCACTCAATAAAAATTAACTTAAAAAATAAAATAAAAAATTCAATAAAATAAGAGAAAAATAAATAATACTAAGTAAATTAATAATAATAATTATTTAAAATTAAATCCAGAAGGCCCACCTTAATAAAAATTTGCTTAAAACATTTATTCAGTGAAACTAGTTATTTTGTCTTAAAATTTATTCAAATCTACTAAGAAAGGAAACCATAGGGTAATCTTGAGAGAGAATGTGTGTACCCTGATGATGCCCTAGGCATTTTACAAGAGTGGGCTTCTGCAAAGCTCTAACAGCCAGTGAAGAGGTCAAGAAAGAACAAAACAACCCAGAAGTCCAGTCTTTAAAAACCATAAAGAAAGGAGCTATAGGGCGGTGCTGCTCAGGACAGCAGGCGTCAAGGGAGAGTAGCAATGGAGGAGGGGAAGAATCGAGGACGGGGAGGGTTACTGGGCTCCTCAGACAGCTGAGCCTGGAGGTGACACTGTGGTGAAGTGGACAACACAAAGAATAAGTAACGGAGAACGAGGTATGGACCCTGGGACATTCACTTATTTGTTGAAGTTCTGCAGCAATAAAAGAACAAACACAGAAACAAAATAATGCTGAGAGAAGCATCAGAAGATCAGAACATCTTGACCTTCCTGGGAAGCACATTTAGTGGCCTGGTGGGGGGTGGAGTGGAGTGGGAGCTGAGCAGAAGCAGGAGAGCCTGCTCTGTGGTTTTAAAAACTATCACGGGGGCTGGAGAGATGGCCTAGCGCTTAAGAGCGCCGATCGCTCTTACAGAGGACCTGGGTTCGATCCCCAACACTCACATGGCGGCTGAGAACCGTCTGAAACTCCAATTCTAGGAGAACTCCAGTTCCAGGGGAATCCAACACCCTCTTCTGACCTCCGCGGCATTGCACGACATGGGTGCACAACCTACATGCATGTAGTACATTCATACACATACAGAAATAAATAAAAAATAAAATTAAAAAATATATATATTTTAAAAACTATCACGGAGGAGACATTTGAACATAGATGCCATACAGGTAAGGATGGAAGTCAAGTGGGTAGGGATGGAAAGAGTTCCAGACAGAAGCTATAGGAAGGGCAGACAGTGACAAGACAGGTGTGAGACTGACAGAAGCGGGGGGCAGAGGGCAGAATGGCCGTCCCAGAATGAATAAGAGAATAGCAGGGCACGAGCTCACAGTGGAGCAGGACCAGGTCGTGAGGGCCGTACTGTTAATAAGAACTTTGGTTTTTACCCTGAATGACAATGCCCTGAATGGCTATTAATACGAACTTTGGCTTTACCCTGAATTACTCAAACACTAGATGGTTTTGAACACAGCCCAATTTATATCTTTAAAGCATCACTATTGAAGTTGGGTCAATGGCTCAGTTAGTAAAGTGCTTGCCACAAAAAACATGAGGACCTGAGTTTGGACCCCCAGCACCCATATACAATTCAGGGCAGGTATGTGCACCTTTGTAATCCCCACACAGGGCAGGCAGAGACAGGGAAATCTCTGGGGCTTGTTGGTCGGTGAGTTCTAGGTTCAATGAGAGATCTGTCTCAAAATATAAGGTGGAGAGCAATTGAGGAAGACTCCATGTTGATCTCTAGCACAGGCATGTGCACACACACACACACACACACACACACACACACGCACACACAAATCCCTGTCACTGTTGAGCTGAAAGTGTCTGTAATGAGTGGGGAGGATGAACCCAATCCTACACTTAGTCTAAAGACTTACGCAAACACTGGAGTCTGATGCAATTTGTGCCATGTTCAAACTCCCCTTCATTCTTTGATAAACTACTATTTTTTTGCTGACTCATGGTATCACAGGCTTGTTGACTCTGCTTGTGTGTCCTTTCTTCTCACCTCACGCTTCATTGCTGAGATCAGTGGCTTCCTCTGCATGAACTTCTCTGACTCACCAAGATAGAGACAATGCAGGGCCTTCTTCTGTTCTCTCTTGGCTCTTTGTTATGACAATAACCAATCAGGCTCAGTTCAGCCCTGCCTTTTTCTACCAGGACCAACTAGAGCATTTGGTCTACCCTTTTAGCATCCAGTTAATAATCTGGTACATAATAGACCTCAATACATACCTGACTCATACAGGTGTTAGTTTGGCCCATTCAATGTCACTTACCATTTGTATCCCAGCTATGCAATTTCAATTGTCATTGTTCACTGCAGCAAATTCCCTTCAGATTGCCTAGTCCTGCATGTTGTAATGCACTTAAATGATATATTCATGGCTTTAAGTTTAAATTTAGAGTGGATAATACTGATGATGCATAGGTAATCACCCAACAGAGGTTTTAAAAAGAGAGAAAGCAAAAAAAAAAAAAAAAAAGTGAGAAATGTAAAAGAAAAGGCAGGGAGGCACACACTGAACAGACGCTGCTTATTGAAATTCAGAGAGGAACACCCCTTAAATCAGGAACCATTTCACATGGTAAGTACGAGTTTGGAGGGAGGGCATTTAATTGCAGCTATTAAGACAGAGCAGTTTGAAAATTGCCTAGGAGGAAAACATAGTCATTTTAGAAAGAGTGAAAATATCTCTAAGTGGAGAGCTCATTTTAATAGGGAGAGAAATATCTCCAGGTTAGTCAGGGCAATGAAACCTTAACTATGTTATAAAGAAATCAGCATAAATGTCTACAATTTAACTGAGGCTGCTGAAGCAGAATGAGATTTTGGAACTGTCTGTGAATAAAAATGACAACACTATCAGAAGACTCAGGCTGAGAGAGTAATTGTTATGTTAATCAGTTCAACTAGATTAAAGGGGAAACTGAGTGTTAGTGGATAGAACAGGTCTTTAAATCTTTTAGAGGATAAATTATGACGGGATGGAAATCCCAAGGGACCCTGACATTAGCAAAGAAGGGATTGTAAAAACTGCAAGACAAGTGCTCAGTACAAGGGGATGGCCCTCTCCTCAATCACATTAATAAGAGATTTTTGTTTTTCAGCAGAAACTTTACAGGCCAGGAGGGAATAGAATGACATGTTGCAAATTTTGAAAGGAAAACTATCCTCTAAATAACAAAGGAATGAATAATAAAGACTTCAAGGGAAAAATTGAAAGAATTCATCACTATCAGACCAAGTTACAAAAGTTGCTTCAGGGAGCCCCACATTCAGAAGCAAAAAAAGATTACCATCATGAAGCCACATGAAAACATAAAATTAAAATCCACTCCTAAATTGGGGACAAAAAGAGAATTAGAAAAACTTTATCAATTTAGTTCAAATCACAAGGTGGACCGCAAGAGGAAGAATAGACTAAACAATACCCCCAAAATAGAAGAAACTTAACACAATGACAGAAGTAAGTCCTTACATATCTACAACAAGCTTGAATGCAAATAGCCTGGATGAATTGATACAACAAAAAGTTATCTGTAAGAAATTTGACTTGTAGCCTGGTGTGGTGGTGCACGCCTTTAATCCTAGCACTTGGGAGGCAGAGGCAGGCGGATCTTTGTGAGTTCAAGGCCAGCCTGGTCTACAGAGCGAATTCCAGGACAGCTGGGGCTCCAGGGAGACCCTTTCCCAAAAAAAAAAAAAAAAAAAAAAAAAAAAAAAAAAAAAAAAGAAAAGAAAAAAAGAAATTTGACTTGTAGGAAGGAAATGCAGAAAGATTATCAGAGACAGAATGGGTGGACGACCAGAGGAAAACAGTCTTCCAGACAGCTGGTCAGTTAGTCACATGAACTCACAGCCCTGGTGACAGTGTGCATGAGTCCCATGCAAGCTCCAACCAGACAAAACCCCAGCATAGACATGGGGAAGTGGGTAAGAAACCCCAACCCAATCCAAGGAACTTTTGGCAACTGATGACTCCTGGAAGGGGGAGAGACAATGTCTTACAGGGATGGACTCTTGGTGGGCTTAGTGGATGGACCCACATTGAAGGTTACTTGTTGACACAAATGAGACTCTATAGGCTATCTATCTATCTATCTATCTATCTATCTATCTATCTATCTATCAATCATCTATCTATCTGAGTATACATTAATTGGGGACAGGGAGTGGGAGGATGTATAGGTAGGGTAGGGGATCTAAATACCATCAAAGTATATTGTATGAAACTTCTACACCTACACTTCATGGAACATAGTGGAACAGGGGGGTAAGACAGAATACTTATACATCCTTCAATTCTCAGTGAAATTTACTTACATACAACAAAATGTGATACACACAGAAGGCCACAACTGGCCAAGTTTTACAGAATAGAGACTGCAGAGTGTGTGTCCCTGAACAGGACTCCTGTATTAATTCCCACCCAACCAGGACTCAGGGATCATTGGAGAAGAGAGGGCAGGAAGATTGTGAGAGCTAGGATTAGATTGGTGCATGAACATAGGATGCTCAGATGTTTAGATCTAAATTTTTTTGTGTGTGGATGGGCTGTTGGTTTTCTTGATGCTGTTTTTTGAGTTCTTTCTATATTCTACATAATAATCTATAGGATGTACAGTTGGCAAAGATTTTCTCCCACTCTGTGGGCTTCCTCATTACTCAGCTGATTTCTTCCTACACTGTATAGAAGCTTTTTGTTTTTATAAAAACCTAGTTGTTAATTGCTGGCATTAATTTTTGAGCAAATGAAGTCCTATTTTGGAAGGTTATCCTTCATCCATTGAGCTTTTTTTGCCCCTTTGTGAGATATGAGGTGGCTGAAATTATATGAGCTAAGTTTGGATCTTCAATTTTGTTCCATTGGTCAATGGGTCTGTTTTTGTGCCAGGACCAGGCTGTCTTTATGACTATAGTCCTGTAATATAGTTTGAAGTCTGGTAAAGTAATCCCCCCTGTATTGCACTTTTCACTCAGGGTTGCTTTAGCTATTTGGGGTCTTTTGTTTCTCCATATGAATTTAAGGATTTTTTTCCCCAAGTCTGTGAAGAAACTCGTGAGGATTTTGACTGGGATTGCATTGAATCTGTATATCAATTTGGGTAAAATGGACTTTTTTACTATATTAATTTTTCCAATCCATGAGTATGGGAGGTCTTTAATGTCATTTTCAATCTCCTTCTTCAGGGGTTTAAATTTTTTGTTGTAGAGATATTTGGTATCTTTGGTTAGGTTTGTTCCCAGGTATTTTATTTATTTATTTATTTTTGGCTATTGTGAGTGGGAAGGTCTTCTTATATTCCTTCTCCACTTGTTTATTGTTGGTGTAAAGAAAGCCTACTGATTTTTCTAGGTTAATTTTGTATCCCACCACTTTACTGAAAATCTTAATTGTTTCTAGTGGATGATAAAAAGTGGTACATCTACACAATGGAGTACTATTCAGCAGTAAAGAAAGATAACATCATGAACTTTGCAGGTAAATGGATGGAACTTGAAGCCATTATGCTAAGTGAAATAACAGTCCATGAAAAACAAATGGCTAATGGTTTCCCTCATTTGTGGATGCTAACACCAAATCCCCAGTTGAAAGGCAAGCTGAACAACATTATTGTTATAGTTCTTTTTATCTGAAAGCAACTGTGTTGTTATAATGTAAATCTCTTAACAGGCTCTAGAATCAATCTACCACTTATTTTCAGACTCTGTAATTACTGTATATGGGTGGAAGGTATGTATTCATAATTTAGAGTAATATAAAATTAAAGGGGGAAATGTGAATTCTTAAACATATTTTGGAGTTAACATACAGTTTATTCTCAGAGGTCATAATTTTGATGCATATGTGATGATTCTGTAGGCATATGTTGGAGCAATACAAAGGGGATGAAAAACAACATAAAGACTGGGTTAAAGAACTGAATGAAACACTTAAACTCTGCCCCAAACAACAAGCCTCTGCAGGGAAAAACTTTTGGAAGACTGAGAGAAAGATGCAAGACATATATGGCAGAAGGCATGAACAGGGGTGGGATGGGGGCAGGGAGTAGGGAATGTGTCTAAATTGGACCGAAAGATAATGAATGAAACACACAATTCATCAATAAAAGTAATAAAAGAAAGTTATCTACTGTGTCTATGTGTTGTTGGGTACTGTGTACAATTTCTTTTAGCAATTTTAGAGTTACAGGTTTCAGATTGAGGTCTTTGATCCATTTGGAGTCAATTTTTGTGAAAGATAAAAAAATAAATGTCTAATATCATCTTCTCACCTATGGACACCCAGTTTTTTCAGAACTACCTCTTGAAGATGCAGTATTTCCTCCATTGTGCATTTTTTAGGATCTTTGTTAACTATTAAGTGTCTATGATAGCGTGAACTTAGGTCGAGTTCTCCATCCTGTTCTAGTGATCTGTTTCTGTGCTATCACCATCCTGTTTTTATTACTGTGACTCTGTAGGACTTGAGATCCAGTATAGCTGGATTATTCCTAGGATTGCCTTGATTATAAGGATTATTCCTAGGATTGCCTTGATTATAAGGACTCTTGTGTTTCCACATGAATTTTAAGATTTTCCCCTTTATTTTTATTAAAACTCTCCTAGGGATTTTGATTCAGAGAATATTGAATCTGTAAATTGCTTTTGGTGAGATGGTCAATTTCACAATAATAATCCTACTAATCCATGAGCATGGGAGGTCTTTCCATCTTCTAGTGTCTTCCTCAATTCATTTCCTCATAGAGTTAAAGCTTTCATTGTAGAGGTCCTTCAGGTCCTTGGTTAGGTTTATTCTGGGGTGAGGGTTTTTTTTCAGTTGTAAATGGGATTGTTTCCATGATTTCTTTCTCTGCATGTTTCTGATTGGTATATAGAAATAGTACTGATGTTTGCATGTTAATTTTATATCCTGCCACTTCATTGAAAGTATTGATCATTTCTAGAAATTTTCTGGTAAGATATTTGAGATCTTGAAAGTCACTTTCCTAATTGTATCTCTTTAATTTCCATTTTTGCCTTACTGCTCTATTTAGGGATTCCAATACTATATTGAAAAGGAATGGGTATATTGGATAGCTGTCTCACTCCTGGTTTTAATAGGATTGCTTTGAGTTTTTCTCTGTGTAGGAAAATATTAGCTATAGGTTTTTCATACACAGCTTTTATGTGTTGAGGACTGTCCCCTCAAACCCTATTCTCTCTAGGAATTTTATCATGAAGGTATGCTGGATTTTTCTCAAAGGACTTGTTTTGAACCTACTGAGATAGTCATTTGATTTTTGTCTCTAAGTTCATTTATATGATTTATTATATTTATCAACTTGCATATGTTGAGCCATCTCCTATAATATCTGGTGGATATCTTTTCATGTGTGCCTATGTTTGATTTGTGAGTATTTTATTGAGAATTTTTGCATCTATGCTCATCAGAGATATTGGCTTCTTTTTGTGACTTTCATATTAGAGTAATACTGGCTTTGTAAAAGGAATTTGGAAATGTTTCTGTTTCTATTTCTTTTGTATAACTTGAGAAGTATTGTTTGTGGTTATTCTTTGAAAGTCTGATAGAATTCTACTGTGAATTTGCCTGCTTGTGGTAGTCTCCTTATTCGTTATGGATCTGTTTAAATGGTTGATTTATTCCTAGCTTAACTTCTGTGGTTCTGCCATGCCTAGCAAGTTATTCATTTCTTTTCAGCTTTCCAATTCAGGGAGTAAAGGTTTTGAAAATACTCCATTTTCTCACTTTCTTCGGTGTCTGGCGTAATGGTTTGTGTGTTTGTCTCCAAGTTTATTAATTTGCATTTCTTTCTCTCTTTCTTTTGGTTAATTCAGTTAAATTTGTCAATCTGGTTTATGTTCTCACAGAACCAAATCTTAGTTTCACTGATTCTAATTCTTTGTGTTTCCATTTCATGAAATTTTGCCCTGGGTCTTCTTATTTCTTCCCATGTTCTGGTTTGGGGTTTGGTTTGTTGTTGTTTTCCAAACTCTTGAAGAACATAATTAAGTTACTTACTCGAACTCTTTCTGATTTATTAACGTAGGCACTTCTGCTATAAATGGCCCTCTTAGAACCATTTTCAGTGTGTCCCAGAGGTTTTGATATGCTACAATTTCAATTTCAATTAGTTCCAGAAAATTTTTTATTTACTTCCTGATTTCTTCTTTGACCCATTCATCACTGAGCAGTAGTGTGTTGCTTAATCTCCATGATTTATGTAATTATAAACATTCTTTTGTTATTGATTGTGAGTTTTATTGCTGTGGTCAGATAGGATACAAGGAGTTATTTCAGTTTTCCTGTATTTGTTGAGATTTGCTTTGTCTCTGATACATAGTCTGTTTAAAAGAAATTTTCATGGGCTGCTGGGAAAATACAAATTCTGTGGGTAAAATATTTTGTAGATATCTTTGGGTCTATTTGATCTATGATGTCATTTCTCTCCAGTGCTTCTCTGGTCAATTTTTTGCCTAGATGACCTGCTCAAAGTGGCATTTGAAATCACATACTACTTCTGCATTAGGGTTGATCTGTGGTTTGAAGTCCAAAAATGTGTGTTTCTTAAGATTTATATTATTTTTGTTTATGTATATGCCTATGAGTGTGTATTGCACAAGGGTGGAGGTGCCATGGAGGTCAGAATAAGGAATCAGATTCCCTGGAGCTGGAGTTATAGACAGTTGTGAGCCACCCACCACGTGTGCTGAGAACAAAGCTCAGGTCCTCTGGAAGAACAGCAAGTGCTCTTAATTGCAGATATTTCTCCAGCCTCCACTGGTATTTATTTTATTAAATGTATGTGCCTCAGTTTTGTATATATATATATATATATATATATATATATATATATATATGCTTTTATTGATTTCGCTTTCTAGGGTGCCTGGGGGTGGTTTCTCCTTTCTTCTGTTCTTGAATTGCTTCAAGAATTCCCTGAAGGGTTGGTTTACCAGACATGTAATCTATCATCTTATTTATGTCATGGGGAAGATTTCTCCCTTCTCCTTACTATTGATTGACATTTTGCTGGTATAGTAACCTGGGTTGGCATGCATTGTCACCTAACACTGGAGTATCCTTTGCTCCAGGTTCTTCTTACTTTCATAGTATGCGTTGAGAAGTCAGTTGTAATTTGAATAGGTTTCCCCTTATAGGTCACTTTGTTGTTTTTCTCTTTGTGGCTTTAAGGATTTAGTCTTTTGGTGTGTCTGGCAAATTTAACTATGCTGATGTGGCAGTGAGAATTTCTTTTCTTATCTCATATGTCTGTAATTGGAGTTCTATGTCCTTCTGGTATTTGTACGGGATTGTCTATTTTTAGTTTGGGAGAAGTTCATTATTATTCTGTTGAAGATCGTATCAATACCATTCTCTTGGGATTCTTCTCCTCCTCTATTTCTATGAGCGGAGGTTTGATTTCTTTCATAGTGTCCCACAGCTCTGTTTGTCCATTTTGTGTATTTTTAAATTTTCAAAATTTCCCTTGAGGTTTTTAGTTGTTCTGTGTTATCTCCCGGTCTATTATTCTTTGTTCTGCTCCCTCCATCTGCCTCTGAGGCCTTTTTTCATTTCCTTTCCCTCTAATGGATGAGTGTGATTTCCTTTTCATTCTCTTCTGATTTCTTTAATGTTCTATTCTTTTATGGAGCTTCTTCGATCTCTTTTTGAGCTCTTTTTGTTCGCTGGTTGGTTCTTTTTACTTTGCTTCAGCATGGGATCTTTTCAGTTGTTCTACTTCTTCTGGAAGCTTTTCATTCTCTTTTCTCTCGGTCCTTTCTTGAGTTCCTCATTTCTCTTTTCTTATTTCTTTAATTTGTTCTTTCTGATCTTGTGTTCCTTTAAGTATGTTAACCCAATTGTGTTTCTGGTGTCTGTGTCCTGGGCATCCCCAGAGGGATCCCACTTCAGGAGTCTTCCATAGGGTTGTTAAAGCTTGGCATGGATTATCCTGCCCCTTTCCAGTTATGTCTCTTCTTCGTTGTGATCCTGGCATATGGGCCTCCCTTGCCTGTATTCCAATTGTGAAGTTCCTAAATGCCTCTTCACTGTGTCTGAAGTCTTTGATTTGCTTGCGTCCTTCAGATGCTTCTTCGTAATCTCAGCTGGTGGGGGGGTACACGACCGACTGTGGGTGGGCTCACCTGTGCTTGTCTCAGCTGGTCTCAGGAGATCTCAAATCTGTCTCCCCCTCTTCCTTCCGCTTGGCTCAGGAGATCTCAAAATTTATGTGGCAGATTTTAAGAGATCCCTGTTATTTTGGTTCTTTTTTTTTTTTTTTTTTTTTTGCTTTTCGAAGGACAGGGTCTCCTGTAGCCCCAGCTTGTCCTGGAACTCACTTCTGAGAGGCAGGGCTGGCCACTTGAACTCACAAAGGATCCGCCTGCCTCTGCCTCCCGAAGTGCTAGGTTAAAGGCGTGAAGCCACCACGCCTGGCTATTTTGGGTTTTTTGAGACAGGGCTTCCCTATAACCCCAGCTGCCCTGGAACTCACTATGTAGACCAGACTGGCCTTGAACTTACAGAGATCTGCCTGCCTCTGCCTCCTCTGTGCTGGAATTAAAGGCATGTGCCAACATTTTAAAACATTTGTATTACATTTATTTATCTATTTGGGTTGTGAGGAGCTTGTGCCTTGGCACTCCTGTGGCAGAGGACAGCATAAGGGAGTTCTTTCCTTTTTTTTTTTTTAATTTTAATTATTTTTGTATGTGTATGAATGTACTGTCTGTGTGTAGGTTTGTGCACCCGTGTCGTGCATTGCCTCGGAGGTCAGAGGGTCTTGGATTCCCTAGAACATGGAGTTCTCCTGGAATTGAGTTATTGGTTCTTAGCTGCCATATGGGTGCTGGGGATCGAACCCGGGTCCTCTGAAAGAGCAGTAGGTGCTCTTATCCCCTAGGCTATCTCTCCGGCCCTGGGAGATCTTTCCTATCATGTTGATCCTGGTATCAAACTCAGGTGGTCGGGCTTGGCTGCAGGTGCCTTACCCCTAGTCTATCTAGTCACCCAGAATTTGCATTTATTAAAAGTGTATCAAGCTGGGTGTGGTGGCACACACCTTTAATCCTAGCACACGGGAGGCAGAGGCAGGTGGATCATTGTGAGTTCAAGGCTGGGATTTAAACTGTGGGCCACATAGTGTGGTCTACATAGTGAGATTCCAAGATGGCTGGGGCTAAAGGGGGACCACCCTGTCTCAAAAAAAAAAAAAAAAAAAAGTGTACCTGTGTCATTCAATGCCCGTAGAAGTCAGAAGAAGGCATCAGATCCGCTGGAACTGGTGTTACAGGCAGTTATTAACTGCCATGTGAGTGCTGGGAATCACACATGGGTCTTCTGCAAGAGCAGCCAGTACTCTTAACCACTGGGCCATCTCTCTTGGTCCTTAAATCTACCTTTTTTTTAAACCAAGCACAATTATTTTGAGGTTTAGCCATGGTGTGTTGCTTCCATAAGTTACCATTTTATAACACAGTGTGATCATCTGTCCGCCTGTTGGTACACATTTGGATTATTCTCACATTGGGGATACTGAAATAAAGCTACTGGGGCTGGAGAGATGGCCTAGCGGTTAAGAGCGCCGACGCTTGCAAGAAGACCTGGGTTCGATCACCAGAACCCACATAAAAAAGAAAAAAAAAAAAATTGAAACTCCAATTCCAGGAGAACTTCCTGTTCCAGGGGAATCCAAGACCCTCTTCTGACCTCCGCCGGCATTGACGGACACGGGTGCAACCAAACTTGCATGCAGACAGTACATTCATACACATACAGAAATAATATAAATTAATTAAAAAAAATTTAAAAAAGAAACGAAATAAAGCTACTGATGACATCTATCTACAAGTATTTGTGTGAATATGCTTTTATTTCCCTTGGATAAATACCTAGGCATTTAAAAACGCAAGGACCATGGATAATTTAGCAATATGTTTTTTATTTACTAAATATTTGGAGATTTTTTTTCAAGATACACTTGGTTTTTGTTGTTGTCGTTTTGTTTTGTTTTTAATTTCGTGTGCCACCATGCCTGGCACTTAAATTTCTAATATAATCTAATTATGGTTAGAAAAGAAACTTTCTATCATCATCATTTGAATTTTTTAGAAATGATTGGTACTCATTTGTGGCCCAGTATATGGTCTAGCTTGTTAAACCTCATTTGGCCTTAGCCAGGCGTGGTGGCGCACACCTTTAATCCCAGCACTCGGGAGGCAGAGGTAGGAGGACTGTGAGTTCAAGGCCAGCCTCTGGCTACATAGCATGGGAGAATTCTTAGGGCCAGCGGAGGTACAGGGAGACCTTGGCTCAAAAAAAAAAAAAAAACGCAAAGAAAGGAGAGCGAGAGCAAACAAATAAATAAAATAAAAATTCTGTTAGTAATTTTTGCTTGGATTGTATTGGACACTAATTAACTCTCTTCTATTTAGTCATTCTATGTGTGGAGAAGACATCTCCGTTCTATTTAGTCATTCTATGTGTGGAGAAGACATCTCCGTTCTATTTAGTCATTCTAACAGCCCCGACTGTGTGGAGAAGACCATCTCCATTTTTGTTAGACTACCCTTCTATTTAGTCCATTCTTTTGTGTGGAGAAGAACATCTCCATTCTATTCCAATCATTCTCTGTGTGGAAGAAAACATTTCCATTTTGGTAGACCTACTTCTATTTAATTATTCCTGATGTCGTGTTAGAAGAACATCCTGCCATTTTGTAGACTACCTCTTGTCATTGACTTAAAGTGTTAACATTACGAAAGAGGCGCCACGATGTACTTAATAGAGGTCTATCTAGTTTGTCTTTATCCCCTCCCAACCTCATACCTTTAGATTCTTATGTCCTCCCCGAATAATAATGTAATTACTATTTGGTGTAATCAACCCTATCCTTTCCCTACCTTTAAGGGGATACATTAAAATTTTCTACCTTAAATATAAAATAGTGCATAGGTTATACTAAACAAAAATGATAAATAATTAAGGGAAAATCCCTTTTTTCTGTTTCCACTAAATACCTTTTCTTTTTTTTTTTTTTTTTGGTCTTTTCGAGACAGGGTCTCCCTGTATGCCCTTAGCTGTCCGGAACACTCACTAGGCTAGAACAGGCTGGCCTTGAACTCCACAAAAGATCCACCTGCCATCCTAGCCTCCCACGTGCTAGAGATTAAAGGCGTGCTGCCACCAGTGACCCGCTTTCCAACTAGTCCAAATACCTGTTCCAGGAATAGATATTTAGTCCTTATGTAAATTCTGTTCTTTCATCCACTAAAAACAATAAAACTAATTTTTCTATTTGTTCATAATATGGAAATCAAAGCATAATGTTTTTGAGATAAATACATTTGGGGTGGAGAGATGATGCTCAGCAGTTAAGAGCACTGGCTGCTCTTCTTCCATTGAACTCGAGTTCTTGTTCCTAGCCCCCACATCAGGTGGCTCACAACAATGCTCAGTCCCATGGGGCTCTGCCCCCTCTTCTCGGCCCTCCATGGGCAACCAGCACACATATAGTAGTACACGTTATGACACATACACAAAAATAAAAATCTTCTTGTTTTTTTGTTTTGTTATGTTTTTTTAATTTTATTAAAAAAAAAATATTAATTTTTAAAAAAATTTTATTTATTCTTTATGTGTAGAAATGTACTGTCTGCATGTAGGTTGTGCACCCATGTCGTGCAAATGCCGCGGAGGTCAGAAGGGGGTTGGATTCCCCTGAAACTGGAGTTAAAGACAGTTCTCAGCCGCCATTGGGTGCGGGATTGAACCTGGGTCCTCTGCAAGAGCGTCTGCGTCTCTTAACCACTAGGCCATCTCTCCAAGCCCTGTTATGGTTTTTGAAGACAGGGGTCTCCTGTACTTCAGCTGGTCTGAGCTTGCATATGTAGAGCAGCTGGCCCTGACTCACCAAGAACTATGCCTGCCTCTGCGGGGATTAAAAGGTGTGCACTACATGCCTGTGCGTGTAAAAAAAAAGAAATAGATATAATAATATATATATATATATATATAATTTATTTTTTTTTTTTTTTTTTTTTGGTCTTTTCGAGGACAGGGTCTCCTTGTAGTCCCAGCTGTCCTGGAACTCACTCTGTAGAACCAGGCTGGCCTTGAACTCACAAAGATCCGCCTGCCTCTGCCTTCCCGAGTTGCTAGGTATTAAAGGTGGCACCAGCCTATGCCCGGCATTTATATATATTATTATATTATATATATACTCTATTTATTTTTTTTACAAGATTTTGTCTTGGACGAGGTATGTGGTGGGGGGCAACCGCGCTTTTTAATCGCATATCTGGAGAGGCAGGGCGGCAGATCTCGTGATTCAAGGCCAGCCTGGTCTACAGAGTAGTTCCAGGACAGCTGCGGCAACCAAAAAAAACAAACAAAAAACAAAAAAAAAAAAAAAAAAGAAAAAACACAGAGATCCACCTGCCTCTGCTCCCAAGTGCTGGATTAAAGCCTGGGTCACTATACTTTTTCTGATAGTGTCCTACATGCAGTAATGTTTTGTTCCCCCGACCCGCCACCGCCACAAGTACATGTTTTAATGTTTGTCTCTTCTGTACTGCTTCCTGTAAGTTTGCTATTAAAAAATTACATTTATTATTATTCTTTTTTTTTAGACAGGATCCACTTTACGGGCCATTCGTGGGTGCTGGGATTCGAACCAGTCCTCTGCAAGAGCAGTCAGTGCTTTTTGCTTTTTGAGAACGGTCTCCCTGTAGCCCCAGGTGGCCGGAACCTCACTCTGTACCAGGCTGGCCTGAACTCACAAAGATCCGCCCATCTCTGCCTACCAAGTGCTAGGATTAAAGGCGTGTGCCACCACGCCCAGCAGCAACTAACTTATAAAAGTGATTTGCTTGACATTATGGTGACTGGGTCTAAAGTCCTGGTTGGCAGGGGTCCTAGTGATAGACGCTGTACTATCAATTTATCTTGTCCTCTTTATTCAGAAGTATTAACAGCTTAGCCTATTCTTTCATAGAGTCTTTAGGGTATGTGTTTATTATTCTTTGGACATCTTATCTCCCATAATAACCTTTTCATGTCCAAAGGAGGAAACTTTTTTCATAAAAATCTAATCTGTTTTTTTTTCCAGTTGGTACTTTGACCAGTTTATATGAATTTCTTGAAGAATCTTCTAAGCCACAGTCTGAGTCACATGAGCCAATGATATGGTCACAAACTGTGGAGCCGACTGTTGCCCCCAAATCATCCAATGTGCTATTAAAAGAGATAATAGCAAAAAAAGGTAACTAGGAGTAAGTATTTCCATTTGAAAGAGGGCCACAACCAGACGAGGACGAAGATTCGTGACCGTCAGTGTGCAATCCTGATGGCTGTGGAATCATGCTGACACATTCTTCACTAGTCTTGTCTCTGAATCCATATTATAGAGAACTCTTTGGTAAGTATGAATTCTTAGCTCACACAAGTAGCTAGCAAACCTATGACATTCCAATGAGTCCTCATTTCAAAATACCTATACATTGTGTTTCAAAGCCAAGGAGGTCTGAATACTTTTAAAATTAATGAGTGTAGGGGGCTGGAGAGATGGCCTAGTGGTTAAGAGCCCCGACTACTCTTCCAGAGGAATGGGGTTCAATCCCCAGCACCCACATGGCGGCTGAGAGCCGTCTTTAACTCCAGTTCCAGGGGAATCTGACACCCTCTTCTGACCTCCGCAGCATTGCATGACACGGGTACACAAACCTACATGCAGACAGTACACTCATACACATAAAAAAATAAAACAGAATAAAATAAAAATAAAATTAATGAGTGTAGTCTGTGTGTGTGTGTGTGTGTGTGTGTGTGTGGTGTGTGTATGTTTGTGTGTACATGCATGTGCATCATGCTTATGGATTCAGAGGGCAACCCAGCATCTCCCTGTCTCCTCAGCTGGCCTGGAACTCTCTACATAGACCAATTTCACAGAGTTCTGCCTCCCTTGACCTCCTGAGTGCTGAGATGAAAGGCTTGTGCCACCAGGCCCTGCTCTGCCTTGTTCTGTGGGACGGGGTCTCTTTTTGGACCTGGAAGTCACTGATCCATCTAGACTGTAAGCTCCAGGGATCTGCCTAGTTTTGCTTCCCCAGCTTTGAAATTATAGTGATGGGGGCTGGAGAGATGGCTCAGTGGCTAAGAGTGCCGGCTCCTCTTGCAGAGGACCCAGGTTCAATTCCAGCATTCACATGGCAGCTAAGAACCATCTTTAAGCCGGGCTTGGTGGTGCACACCTTTAATCCTAGCATTCAGGAGCCACAGACAGGCAGATCTCTGTGAGTTCAAGACCCGCCTGGTCTACAGAGTGAGTTCGAAGCCAGCTGGGGCTATAGGGGGAGACCCTGTCTCAAAACAAAAACAAAAGGCAAAAAACAAAACAAAAAATATACAGTGACACCCATGGTGCCGTTTGTTTTAGGGCGGATGAGGTTGAACTCATGACTTTACTGAATACTTACAACTCTTTCATTTGATTGGGACTCACTTTTGGAATGACCAGTAGATTTAGCTTGAGGACCTTCATGTTCTACTCTCTGTGTTGCTTCTCCAGTTGCTTTACAGACTCTGGTCTTCATCACATCCTAGTTCGAACACTCTGCAAACCATATTATCACTTCTGAGCTTCGGACATTATTTTCTTTTGCATCTGATCTTCTCTCTGGTTACTATATTTTCAGACACATCAAAATGTCAAGATTCTTCAGGCTTTCTGCACACCCCTTACAGTGTTCCCCAGGCTCCTGTCACAGTCTTCATGGAGACCATACGCTTCTTGATGAAAATCAATGCTGTGCAGGTCAGAATCTTTGGGAAAGAACAAATAGATGGACTTGTGTGAACTCTGCATTCTATCCAGAGCAGTATCTTTGCAATCTTAAAGATGTATGAAGCAGCCGGGCGTGGTGGCGCACGCCTTAATCCTTAGCACCGGGAGGCAGGGCATGATCTTCGTGCTCAAGCAGCTGTCCTGGACTCACTACATAGATATTCCAGACAGCGGGCTACAGGGAGACCCTGTCCGAAAGGCCAAAAAAAAAAAAAAAAAAAATGATATGAAGCGATAGACTATTTTGTGTCAGGGATTGATCCAGGGCTCATGTAGGACAGCAAGCACATAATTCAGCACTGAGTAAACCCCTAATCCTGAAATATGCTTTTAAGAGTTGTTTGTATTTGAGGAGGGCTACTATGTAGCTCCACTGGCTAAACTTGCTATTAGACCAGGTTGGTTCAAACTCACAGAGATCTGCTGCCCGTACCTCCTGATACTGACTTAAAGGCATGTACCACCATGCCTATCTTAAGTGCATTTCTAAGGCAAATGTGAGGAGCATCCAAATATAAAGCAATCTCTGCAGATGCCATCAGCGAGGTCCCTGAGCATCTGCTCCCTGTCGATTGCTGGCATTCAAGTCAGACCAAGATGCTGTGGAGTCAGGACAGCTGGAACGGAGTCACCCTCTCCACAGTGGGTCTTGGGATAGATCAGTTGTCCGGTTGGTGGCAAGTGCCTACCCATGGGCGACAGCTCCTGAGTCCTTTCTTTTTCTTTTCTTTTTTTGTTTTTTGGTCTTTTTGAGACCAGGGTCTCCCTTTAGTCACCAGCTGGCGGAGCCATTATGTAGACCAGATGACCTTCGAATCCATAGAGACCATCGCCTGCCTCTGCCTCCGGAGTGCTGATTAAAGGCTGTGCCACACCACCAGCTTGATCTCTTTCTTATGGGAATTTAAGAGTGTTGGGTTTCATGGAAACTTGATCCTACCCTTTTTTCCCTTCCAGATCCTCACCAGGAGAAAATATATAGACAATGTTAGGTATGAGATGGTTAAAATATTAAATTATTATTGGTAAAACTAGGCTCTAGGGCTGGAAAGGTGGCTCAGTGGTAAAGGCCCTTCCACCAAGCCTGATGACAGTTCAAGCCCTGGAAGCACATGAGGAAAATGAGAACCAACTCCTGTGTAAGTTGTCCTCCGCCCTCCATATGAGCGCTGTGGCATGTGCCTTCTCCTATCCACCCACCCCCACGCACACATATATACAGGATAAAGTTAGAAAAAAAAAACTGGGCTAGAGAATGTGCTCTCAGATTTACTTCCCCACAGAGTCACAGGTGGATGTAGCCTTTCTTCCAGCATAAAGCACATTCTACAAGTACATGCCTAAACATCCATGAGCAAGTGACAGACAGGACAGAAGATCCCGGAGCCAGTGACGTTGACCCTGGCCCTGCAGGAGTGCATGTCTCTCTTGAGGGCCTGCAAGCTCAAGAAAGGGCAAGAATTGCAAACCGGGTGGGCCTAGAGCACGTTGAGCAGGAACCTTTGGCACACGAATCCTTCCTAACAAACTCTCTTCAATGCAGTAGATCCTGTCTAGGGTCGGTGAGCCGAGGCAGGCAGAGCGCACCAGCGGCTGCTCTCCCAGGCTTTCTTTGGAAGGTGAACATATTAGTGGTGGTTTCTGTATTAGAACTTGAGCTGGGAACAGTCTGAAAATGAGAAAAGTAGAGGGGTGTCCCTTCTGCTTCGTGAGCTCCTCTGAATGGGTCGAATTTGGAGGTCTATATAAATTGTGTAAAAAGAAATCGACTGAAATGCAAAGATGGCCAACATAATGTTCAGGGTTGGGAGAAAGCCGCCATTTCTGTCTGGGAGGCCCCAAGGATTAGCATTTTAGAGGCAGGTTTCACTTCACTGTAAGTTTTCTTACAATGTCAGCTATTTGAAACATTGCTTCATGTATAAACAGGTGGTTGATGAAGTGCCTTTGTGCGTTTGGTGACTAAGTAGCTGGAAATAGAGCATGGCGTACTGAACGTCCACCCCTCACTCTTTGGAGCTAAGAAGTATTTCGTTCTATTAGAGACTACTTTTTATTTATTATTTGAGCCAGAATCCCTCCACCTAGAACACCATGGGACTAACACAGTGCAGTTATGTCTGTTTTTTTGCTTGGATTTTCTTGCAGTTTGTGCACAGAGTTCTGGCACACGAGCTGCTATGCCCTCAAGGAGGACCCAGCTGTGAATATTACTTGGTCCTGGCCCAGACACACCTTCTCAAGAAGGATTTTGCCAAGACAGAGGAATACCTTCAACAAGCAGCCCAGATGGACTACCTGGTATTGATTTTATAGACAGAGCCTCCTGAGAGGGAACGGGGTTAGCAGGCTTTATCAGAAGATGACGGCCAGGGTGACTCAGTGTGTGCCTGCAGGCTCAGCTGCCTGGAAGACTGTTTAAGCACAGGTTTGGAGCCAGCCTAGGCAACAAGATCAGACTCTGTCTCAAAACAAACAAACAAACAAACCAACAAACAAAAATTCGTAAAGTAGTAGAACCATAATGGGTAGATTTCAGGAAGGGATGTGTGTATGGTGTGTGTGTGTGTGTGTGTGAGCTGTGTTGGGGGAATCGTACTTTTTTTTTGGTTCGTTTTGAGTCAGGGTCTCTCTGCAGCCCCAGCTGGCCTAGAACTCACTATATAGACCAGGTTAGCCTTGAACTGACAGGTCCACCTACCTCTGCTAGTATTAAAGGCATACACCACCACACCCAGCAAAATGTCTTTCTGTGTGCCCTTGGTGAAAGGGATGAACTTCGGTAATCTAAAGCTAAATGGTCAGCAGAATTCATCAAGGACTCCAACACCACTTCATCATCTATTACTGTCTGTTTTCTCAGAACCCTAATGTGTGGGGTCTGAAGGGCCATCTCTATTTTCTGAGTGGAAATCATCCTGAGGCCAAGGCATGCTACGAGCGAACCATTAGTTTTGTAGTGGATGCTTCTGAGATGCATTTCATCCTCCTGCGACTGGGACAAATCTACCTGGAAGAAAAAGAGGTGAGAGCTGGAGAAGGGTAGGGCCACGGGGCCCAGGACCAAGCATTTATGCCTGTCAGTGGCCGTGCTTCCACCAGTAGCCCAGGAGTCTTCTGCTTGCACTCCTCCCCATCCGTGTCCCTGCCCTCTGTGTTAGGGCTGTCTACCCAAGTGAAACCAGATCCTAACTACACTACAGAAAAGAATTCAGGACAAGTTAGAGTGAAGCTGCACAACTCCTAGAGAGGTAAACGAAACCCTAATCTCTAACCCAAAAATTAGAGATGCAGAATAATGTACCCTTCATATTTAAGCATGGGAGGAAAGGAATGGAGAGGAATTGGGGGGGGGGGACAGGGGAGGATACAATGTGAAACCAGCTTTAAAGATTAAGCAAGCCAGGCGTGGTGGCGCACGCCTTTAATCCTAGCACTCAGGAGGCAGAGGCAGACGGATCTTTGTGAGTTCAAGGCCAGCCTGGTCTACAGAGTGAGTTCCAGGACAGCTGGGAGACCCTGTCTCAAAAAGACCAAAAAAAAAAAAAAAAAAAAAAAGATTAAGCAAAGTAATGAGTTTAAAAATTAAGTTAAGGGGGCTGGAGAGATGGCCTAGCGGTTAAGAGCGCCGACTGCTCTTGCAGAGGATCGGGGTTCAATTCCCAGCACCCACATGGCGGCTGAGAACCATCTTTAATTCCAGTTCCAGGGGAATCCAACACCCTCTTCTGACCTCCATGGCATTGCACCACACGGGTGCACAAACCTACATGCAGACAGTACATTCATACACATAAAAATAAATAAATAAAATTAAAAAAATTTAAAGCCGGGCGTGGTGGCGCACGCCTTTAATCCTAGCACTCGGGAGGCAGAGGCAGGTGGATCTTTGTGAGTTCAAGGCCAGCCTGGTCTACAGAATGAGTTCCAGGACAGCTGGGGCTACAGGGAGACCCTGTCTTGAAAAGACCAAAAAAAAAAAAAAAAAGATTAAGCAAAGTAATGAGTTTAAAGTTAAGGGGGCTGGAGAGATGGCTTAGAGGTTAAGAGCGCCAACTGTTCTTGCAGAGGACCGGGGTTCAATTCCCAGCACCCACATGGCAGCTGAGAACCGTCTTTAACTCATAAAAATAAATAAATAGGGCTGGAGAGATGGCCTAGCGGTTAAGAGCGCTGCCACGCGCTCTTAGGACCCAGGTTCGATCCCCAGCACCCACATGGTGGCCGAGAACCGTCTGAAACTCCAATTCCAGGAGAACTCCAGTGTCAGGGGAATCCGCGCCTCATGCTGACCTCCGCGGCATTGCACGACACGGGTGCACAAACTTGCATGCAGAGAGTACATTCATACACATACAGAAATAAATAAAATTAATAAATAAATTAATAAAATTTAAAAAAATTAAAAACATAAAAATAAAAATTAAGTTAAAAGGGGTCTGAGGAGATAACTCAGTGTTTAAGAGCACTTGCTGCTCTTACAGAGGACCTGGGTTCAGTTCCCAGCACCCTGTCCAGTGCTTCATAATCTCCTGTAAGTCCACTTCCAGTGGATCCACCACATTCTTCTGGCCTCAGAGGGTATATACACACACACACACACTTTAAAAAAAATTTTTTTTGAAGACTTTCCTCTTTTAAATGAAACTGTGAGTTGCTTTTATGAGGTGCAATTTTAGGGTTAGGGATTAGGGTTATGTTTACCTCTCTAGGAGTGTTAATGCAGCCCTAAGTAAACATAACTCATTTTATTTTATTTTATTTTTAATTTTATTTATTTTTGTATGTGTATGAATGTACTGTCTGCATGTAGGTCTGTGCACCCGTGTCATGCAGTGCCAAGGAGGTCAGAAGAGGGCATCGGATTCCCCTGGAACTGGAGTTAAAGACAGTTCTCTGCTGCCATGTGGGTGCTGGGGATTGAACCCAGGTCCTCTGCAAGAGCAGTCTGCGCTCTTAACTGCTAGGCCATCTCTCCAGCCCCAACATAACTCATTTTAATGACAAAGGCCTGCTTGTGAAGAAAGCTATAGGAGATAAGGAGCATCATGTAATATGTAATTTGTTACCTTGTCTATTTATAATTATAACAAAATATTTGGTTTAATAAAAAGACTCTGAAACTAGAATAATTTAAGGACCATTTCACAGATTCTACATTCTCTGGTGCTGTACTGGTTAGCTTTCATTTTCAACTTAATATAACCATGAGTGACCGGGGCAGAAAGAGTCTGAGGGGTTGTCCAGATCAGACTGGCCTGTGGCCAGGTCTGTAGGGAATGGTCTTGATTGTTGATTGATGTGGGAAGGCTCACATCTTTTATAAGAAAGATGGCTGAGCAGGAGCCAGAGGTAGGAAGCCAGGAACCACATTACTCCATGGTCTGTGCTTCAGTTCCTGCCTCCAGATTCCTGTTTTGTATTCCTGCCTTGACTTTCCTCAGCTATAGACTCTTACCTGGATGTATACGACAAAACAAACCCTTTTCTCCTCAAGTTGATTTTGGTCATTGTGGTTTATTCTATTTTATTTTCAAGACAGAGTCTTACTATGGCAGCCTTGGCTGGTATGAAATTTGCTACTTAGATAAGACAAGCCTCAAACTCACAGAGATCTGCCCACCTCTACCTCCCAACTGCTGAGATCAAAGGCATGAGCCACCATGCCTGTCTGGTTATGGTGTTTTATCATAGTAAATACATGCACACTAGAATAGATGTCTTGATCTTACTTGACTTTGTGTTCCCAACTACAACTCCAGTGACAACTGTGAGGTGAGATTTAAGTACACATTTACTCTTAATCTAGTATGGCTGTAGTAACCAATCTGATCACTTTATTTTAATTTATTATACTTTATTTTGTGTGTATGAGTATACTGCTTGCATGCATATAAATGCACCTGGGTAGTTCAATACCTGCAGATGTCAGAAGAAGGCATTGGCTCTCCTAGAACTGAAGTTATGGACAGTTGTTAGCTGCCATGTGGATGCTAGGAATTGAAGCCAGGTCCTTGGTAAGAGCATCCAGTGCTCTTAACTGCTGAGCCATCTCTCCAGCCCCCAACCTGATCAGTTTTATAATCATTGGCCACAGATTACTTTGTACCTTTATGGTTCTTGAGATTCTTTGAGTTTTAAGTGTCAGTACTGATATCTATCTTCCCTACTTCCCAATGTTCTTTTAGTTTTCAAATAAGAAAATAGATATCAGCATATTCTCCTTGAAAATAATATGTATACATAAATTAAGGAAATGTTGGAAACTACTGTAAGACTTGGAAGAATTCTCAAGAAATCACTTCATCCCTAAACATCCACATTCTGTGGATGTTTTGCAAAACGTGATTATAACTATAAAACATTGTATACACATACACTTGTCTTGAGGTCTTGATGTAGTGGAGGTGACAGTGGGGATGTTATTATTGTGGATAACTGACTATTTTTGTCATAGTTAAAGATACTTAGGAAGAAATTTCTTTTTTTTTTTTTTGGCCTTTTTGAGACAGTGTCTCCCTGTAGCCCCAGCCGTCCTGGAACTCACTCTGTAGACCAGGCTGGCTTTGAACTCACAAAGATCCGCCTGCCTCTGCCTCCCAAGTGCTAGGATTAAAGGCATGCGCCACCACGCCCAGCAGGAAGAAATTTCTTAAGATGCCATGATGATCCAATAAGGCCACACTGAGCCTCTGGTAGGTGAGTCTTACCACAGAGCATAACACTTCTTACTTAAAACCATCTTGGCTCTAGATCACATCTGGCTTCCCACGAATGGGTGCTAAATAATGAAGGGAGGAGTGATGACTCTACAGAGCTGTGTGGCATTTCTCCAAATATTGTGACTCCAGTGTAAAAAAAAAAAAAATAAAGATCTGGCCCAGGGAAGGAAGGAAGAGGTAAAGAAAAGGTCACCAAATAGTTTTTGACACTAAATTAGTCGCTTGGGAACTGAGTGAACTTAAAGACTAGACATTATCATTGCCACTAAGGAATTTATAGGCTGAGATATTGTAATTGGACACGAGCAGCAGATTATCAACATAGGACAGAACAATGAGACAAAAATATTTGTACTACCCATATCAGTCACATATAAAAGACACACTTTAATATGATTTTTTTCTTTGGGATGTGAAGGTGAAATGCTGTTAGTAATCTTGAGTTTCTGTGTCCAGGATAGGCACAGAAAATCAAGTTACTATGAAACAATGATAGTGATACAGTCAAGCACTGGCTTCTCACAGCCATGGGAAACTCTCGGCTTATAATATTATTCTGTTCCGAAGATTCAGTGAGTCATCTATGGACATATGGTGAATTTAGTATTACATTTAAAACAAAACCACAAGCCAAAAAGATGATCCAGCAGGTAGGATGGTTGTTGCCAAGCCCGAAGACTGGAGTTCTATTCCTGGGACCCATATGTTAAAAGGAGAGAACAGAGAGAACCAACTTCCACTATGGATACACACACACACACACACACACACACACACACACACACACACTGAATGATGAATAACTAATTGTAATAAAAAATAAAACAAAGCCACAAATTGGGGTCATTTCTTCAGAGTATCTATAAAAGGCTGTACATTCCCATGCTAGATAAGAAATTATAAGAAAAATAGTATTTTGGTGGAATCTGTGTATAACTTTCAGTGTGTTCTCATGTGTAAGATCTACTGACAGCATAACTGATTAATTGCTCCAAATGCTGCTCTTCTCGCCTTGCCAGTGCATTCATACTAAGTTCACGTATTCTGAGTTCCTAGTCAATAACTGACCATGGTCACCAAAGATATTAAGACAATTCCACTCCATTAAGTTGCAGGGATCTTTCTACAGAGACTTTTGTCTGACAGCACCTTCTCTCAGAACTGTGCTATAGTCTAAGACCACTCCCCTGGGGTTCTCTTTTCTTTCCTCTCTCCACAGACGTTGAACTGGTTTGAATTCATTCTTTGCCCTTACCAATTCGCCACTGCCACCAGTCAATCTCTGGCATAGCTAATCTTATCTTGGTTTATCCTTCTTTGGAAACATAAACTACTGGAAATGAAACTGAAAATGATCCAAGAAAATAAACAGTGAGATCAGAGTTTTGGACTGGTTCACATACCAGCTAGCAGACAAAAAGGAGGCTGTCCTGAATGTAGGAGGTCAACATAGATAAGTCCTGAAAAAAGGTGACAGCTTATTGCCTAAAGATTTTGGTAGTGGTATTTGAGGAAACATTCAGATAGAGGGAGGTGGCTATCAGAATCCAGGGACTTGAAAGATATTGGAGACAGTATAGACAAAGAAAGCAGAAATTTTAGGTTATGAGAGATTGTATTGAGACCCTGAAGACAAAAACAAACTGAGTGTGGTTACTAAGGAAAATAAACCAGAGAACTTGTCTGTCAGGTGAGGGGTCCTTGGAGGTGTGTGGAAAGCATAGTCTCAGCTCAGTGGAAACCTGTAGCTCCAATAGTTACAGAGCTTCAGAGATGTTTAAATATGGAATTAAGGCTGATCATGTTATGCTATCAAGAGTCTGTTAAACAATCTGGCACACTGAAATATGGAAGAGGAATACTTGTAGTGATGTCCCAGGCACTTGAACTAAAGCCCACCCTGAACCCCAAATGATTTTCTAGAAAGAGGTAGTATCCACTCTGTACTACAAAACACTCTAGATGGTCCTCCCCTACATGGTAATCCTGCAGGAGTTGTCCTCAACTTGTCTCCTGGTTGCCAGTCTGATAACTAACTGCAATAGAATTATAGCTCAGCATAACCTAATTAAATAAATGAAGAAAATATGCAGCCAATGAGCTGTAAGAATTACCAGTAGGAGCCAAAGATGTACTTCTGAAACTAGATTTTAAAGGCTTGATCATGGGACTGGATTTTGGATTGCTTTCTTGGATGTAAATTTAATGTCCTGGCGAGGATCACAAGAGATGGGGCAAAATCACTGCTACTGTGATATTTAGAACCTTGGAAAGGTCATGATCGCAAGAGGAAAACAGAGGGGCTCCATTTGCTTTGAGGGATTGTAGAGGGAGGTTCAAAAAAGGCTTAGAGTAGTGGCCATGTTGGAATGGGTATAAAAGGCCAGAACTGTTTGAGGATTACGTTTCAGGGGAAAAAAATCTACAAGATATTATATTGGTTACTTATGCATTACTATGACCAAACACCTGACATGAACAACTTAAATAGAAGAATGGTTTTGGCTCATGATTACAGAGATTTCAATCCATAATTCCCGACTTCACTAATTCTGGGCCCCTGATTAGGAAGAATGCAATGGTGGCAGGAACAGGTAGAGGAGGCTGTTTGCTGCGGGGTTGACAGAAACAGAGGAAGAAAAGGGACCAGGGACCATCAAAAC
Source organism: Rhizomys pruinosus (assembly GCA_009823505.1). Lineage (NCBI taxonomy): Eukaryota > Metazoa > Chordata > Mammalia > Rodentia > Spalacidae > Rhizomys > Rhizomys pruinosus. Next base: position 3,888,533 of record VZQC01007972.1, read on the forward strand.
TGCAGTCCCTGCTTTCTCCAGGCAAGTCCCATCCACCTTTTAAAGTTTCCATAACTTCGCTAAATAGTGCCATTATCTGGGGACCGTGTTTAATACAAATGTTAGTGAGGGAATATTCTCCCTATCTCAGTCCTTAGTATATGAGCATGCTGGTAAGGGCTGTATATTAGATTCTAAGAACTCCGATGATGGCTTTTATCTGCCAGCCAAATCTGGCCTTGTCAAAACCATGAAGATGATTTGGGTAGTGGGCCAGGCAAAGCAATAGAGCCCAGGTGTTGGTGCTTTCTTCCAGAAGCCAAAGACTTGTGATTACAATGGTTGGCAGGTAAGAGGGACAGTCAGCTGGGTTTGACTAGCTAGGGCTTGTGAGAATACTTAGCAAAACATGGTATCCCTAGAGGCAAATAAATGGCAGCCACTATAAGTGTTACTTGGTGGCTGCAATCACAAACAACTGAATGAGTGGGATTGTGGGGAAGTAGTCCCAAATGAAAAGTTTGATTAACTACTAGTCATTGTCCTAAGTGAACTTGCATATCAAGACTCCTTTAACTGAAGACTTGGTCTGATCTTCAGAAAAAACATTGCCAAATTGTATATTCTAATAATGTTTCCTTTCCCAGAAGAGTCTATAACGTTACATCTGCTCAGGCTGCTATAGGGAGGGAAAGAGACTACTCAGACACTGTGAGGAATATTTAAACATCTGAATGGATGGTGATACCTGGAGACTCAAAGTATAATCAGAATCCTCACATGAGAGTGGAACTTAAGGAAGTCATATAATGAATGAAATTCTAGAATTATCCTTAATGAAAATTAAATGCCTAGCATTTGATGACTGGTTTGATTCACTATAAGAATGATCACAAGAGAAGAAATGTCTCATTCCTGGAACATGGCCACAAAACCAACCTCCCATATTCAAATTCCAGTGACAAAATGCCATTATCAAAGTGTCAAATATGAGGTTATACTTGACATTGAAGCTCTGCACAGTGATCAGCTACAGCATTGCTTTTCCTCTGGCACAACATGATACTTGGATTGAACTTTTTGGAGTAGAGCCCAGGAGCCATGACAACTAATTGAGTAGAACAATATAGTGGTAGCTAGATCTATGGCAATAGTAATTAAGCTGCTGGTACTCCCTAGAAGGGCATGAAGGGTCACAGGATCCTCACTTGGAATTCTAGCCATTATTTCCTTCTCCATTCCTTCAGCTGCAAGTGATCTTGGGAGATCCTCGAGCATGTAAGAAGTGGAAGGTCAACGGGAGATAGTAAATGAAGTTTAATTGAAAGAGATGCCTCAATGTAGCTTCCATGATGTCATCAATGATGGGATAGGACTTTCTTTGTGTTATTCTATAGGTAAGGACAATAAATTCGTTGGTTCACCAAGTTACTCTCTGGTAGAACTGTTACTTTGTTTTCTCATTGGCCCTTTATCTGGGAGAATAAATATTCATTCACATCTAACCAGGAAAAGTTAACACAACAATTTGGTGCCCAAATATGAGGTGTGATAGAATCAAAGATGAGTTCGGAAAGATCGACTGTATGGCCCTTGCTTTGGATATTAAACCATGCAACTGAGGCTGAACTGTCCGAGTGTACAACATCCACAGGGACAACCTCAATATGGCCATTCTTCCACTTCTGGCAGGTGGGGGTGCGCCTTCTTGCTGTGGCAGCAATTTCACAGACATGTTTCTGAGGCTGAGGCATCTGGAGGTGGAGTGTCCACTGGAGGGTCCCAGAGTGACTATCTTGTTCTATGTAGTACTGAGTAGTATGACTGCTGGATGGGTGAGACCTACTGTGTTGGAGTATGGGGAGGCCCTGAAAATGTAAAGAAAACATTTCACTCCTGGACAGTAGCATGTACAGAACGAGATTGCCTGCAAGCCCTCTCAGTGTTTGTGAGGCTACTGCTATACATAATGAGGCAAGAAAATGACTGCATAGCAGGAACTTGCTGGTGTATGGGAGTACTTACAATAGTAAAGGGACATGTGGCTAGCATCCTCCATAATAGCCTCTACTTGGCAGGTAAACTGGATAAAAAAGCACCTGAAATAGAGGTGCTTGCTTGCCAGTTCTAATGCATAGTACCAGGAAGGGAGACAATACAAATAGATTTGTGTTAAAGAGCCTTTCCTGGAATCCAAAAACTTGAAGTCCTTGTGAAGACTCAGACAGTGAAGAGGAGAGAATGAGGTAGCAGTGATGGAAGGGAACCCCCAGGCCCAATCTTTAATACAGAGGAAAGGTAAATCCATAACTCAGCACACAGATGGGGCCTTAATCATACCCCAGTGCAATAGCTCAGGATAGGGAGTGTTCTGTCTCCAAAGTGCTTGGTTTTGGAAAGGACTTCAAAGCAAGATGTGAAAATGGATAAGCATTCCTTTAGTTATTGATTCCTAAGACCAACTGGTACTTGCTTGAAATGGAGAGTAGCGGGTGTGGGACAGCAAGCCTGACCTCAGACATGCTACCAATCTGCTTAGCACACTAGGTGGAGCAAAAATGTAGAGCATGCCATGTTTTCTCCTAGCATGTGCCAGAAGTCACGAGTTGGCCTGTTTGTCAGCTCACACCTTTTCTGAATACGGCCCGAGTTGAAATAGCGTGTGATTGTGCAGAGGTCTACTAAGTCGGCCACTGGGAGGTGATGTCACATGGTGAAGACGCTGCACCACCCTAGACCTATTTAAATAGCTTTCCTGAGGTTCTCATCGATGACTACATAGGGCTTGGAGGTGATGCAACTGTGTTGGGTCACTCAATCTCTTGTGTGTAACGTGTCATCCATGTTTTGTAAGTCCAGTAAACTCATTTGCTCAAGTTGGATTTTGGTGTAGTTGCTGGTTGGGTCCGTTGTTGGAACCATTTCTGGAGTAGTAGATGCTGCTCACACTTTCCTAGGAACAGTTAACATGGCAGGATCCGTTAGATGAGAGAAGTGACTAAGAAAGATGAAATTTTCAAGAACAGCTTTTCCATTAGTTTGAAGCAAGTTCATGAGGCCAACAAAACATTTTTAATTGATTTAGAAAAGAGTTAGTTCATTTTTCCTAGTGGAAAGCCTTAATTTCTGCCTATCTTCCTTTTAAAACCTATTTACAGTGGTCTGTTTCCAACATAACAGTAAGACCTAACTTGAAGCTCTACCCAGAAATCAAGGGCATTCTGTATTTCAAAAATATTTCATTTAGTGGGGGTATATGAATTTATTTCATTATTATTTAATTTTTATAATGCCATTTCCTTATAGCTTTCTAGATTTCTATAAATGGGATTCTAGGCTTTTAGTATTCGCATCTCAGATCCAGTAGATTCTGCCCACACATATGGACAATACCAATGTATCAATTAGTATACTCTCCATAGAGATCAAAGACCCATACTTAGATTGGCTTTCTTGAAGCCAGTCCAAAAATAGGACTTACTCTTGAATGATCTTTATAATATTCACAAGTGCACAAATCAAGACACTTTCAAGATGTATATTAATGATTTTCTTGTAATCTGTAATTCCCTACTTTATCCCAATCTGTTTAGGTATTGTAAAATTGAAAAATTCTCATAAGACTTTGAAAATTCCTCAAGAGCAGAAGATCTTGGCAAATGCATCAAAATCATTACATGCATAAACTCTGACTTGGAAACAATAAAAAGAAAAAAGCCTCCTATACTTTTAAGATTGTTTCTTGTAGGAAACATAAAGAACCAGATTCAAAACTACATATAAAGGTTTATCATAGGTTTGTTTAATCACAGAAAGACTAAATTTCCAACATTAAAGGAGTGAATAAATAAATATTTAAGATGGAATAATAAAGGCTTTACAGAAAAATATTTTTGACATGGGAAACTATTGATACTACTCAGTGAAAACTAGTAGACTGCAGAAGCAATATATTTTAGATTTTTGAAAAACCCTCACCCAATATGTTTTTCAGCTTTCTACACTAGTTGCAATTTGGGTCTTTATTTAACTTTCAGGATTAATGGAAATCTTTTAAACTAACAACTTTAGAAAATTTGGATCATTATTTCGCTATCCAAACATCCTTTTTTTTTTGTCTTTTTGAGACAGGGTCTCCCTGTAGCCCCAGCTGTCCTGGAACTCACTCTGTAGACCAGGCTGGCCTTGAACTCACAAAGATCCGCCTGCCTCTGCCTCCCAAGTGCTAGGATTAAAGTTTGCATATAAATACATATGTTTCTGCATGTGTACACATACATTTTGTATCAGTATCCTGTCATATGTAGCAAAGTCAGAGTAGACGGTAAGGACTAGAATAGGAAAGACAGACTGTTTCAGCATTAGCACTCTGATCATCTTTTACAGTTCTCTTTGGCAAGACTGACAACTGAAAGAAAGACTCTTATCTGCTCCACATGTCAAGCAGTGCCAGGATTCATGAAAGCAGAAGCTAGAAGAGAGGTGCAGCTGTTAGAACTATCGGTACCACCAGAACAAAAAGCCACAGCTTTTTGTAGAAATGACTGTCAGTCTCTCTCTTATTTCTTGGCACTCTGTGTCTGTGTTTGCTGGTGTTACACATGTGGGAGAAGCCTCCCGAGTCAGCTAGCTGTACAATCAGATCGGAACTCTGGTGATGGCTCTTAAAGCGTTCTTACTCATTCCAGTCCACACTCCCAGCTAATTGCACCCTCCTTTCTTTTGCTCATCATGGTGCTGGTGGGCGAGGCACTAGTCTGCTCAGGGCAAAGCAGCAGGACAGATGCTGCAGTTTTAAGTGAAGTCAGGTGTTGCCTTCCCTGAAGTGGGATCTGGAGAATGTCAGTTGTTAAGTAACAGGTATTGGCAGTTGAACACTCAGCCTTCTCCATGAGGCTCAGTCTTACCTTTCCCAAAGAAGTATTTGGGCTTTCCTCTTTTCTCTTATATTGTTCTGTCTTCTTTATGTCCTCTTTAGATTTTCTTGAATAAGAATTTTTATTTGTACATATTCATCTGACATGATTCTAAACATGTTGGAAACTGGAAAGTTCTGGATAAAGGAATTCACAAGTGTCAGTTCACAAGTCCCCCCCTAGCACTATACCATTGGTGACCTAAGCTTCCACTTGTGGAGAAAGTACAAAAGATTTCTTAGAGGAATGCGGAGAACAACTGGATCCTGTCTTTCTTCTCCATGCGCTGAGAGCTCTCACCAGAAACACAGCATACAAATTTGATAAAGTCAAACAGAGTTGACAGGCTCATTTTTCCTTTCATTTTCTTGTGCAAAGGCAGTCTGGAGCTGTTCCACTGCCGAACTGTGATCGGATTGTAGAATCACACATGTGCACATGCACAGCTGATTATCGTGTTTGGCTGATTTGCATAATGCACACCAGCACATTCTGGAATTGAACCTAGTAACAACGGGAGTAGAGTTAGCAGTCCCATCTTAACTTATGTGAGCTTCTTATCCTCAGATCCTCCTCATAATCTCTGAAACTTACTCTCCATGAAGCAAAACTTTATGTAGGTAAAAAGAAAGAGAATTATAGAAAAATGTAATCAATGGATGTATCTACTCATTCTTTCCTTTTAAAAAATACTTTTATTGATGATTTGTGTATTTCATACATTATCTTTCAGTCCAATTTAGATACATTCCCCTCTCCTCGCCCCCCCACCCCACCCCAGCTCATGCCTTCTGCCATACATGTCTTGCATCTTTCTCTCAGACTTTCCAAGGGTTTTCACTGCAGAGGCTTGTTGTTTTGGGCAAAAATTAACTGTATCAGTCAGATATTTGACCCCAACTTTCCTGAAAGCTTAAAAAAATTTCAAAATAAAAATTTGTAGGGGGAAAAAGGACAAAGGAAGGATGGAAGGAAGAAGGAGAGACAGAGAGGGACACACAGAGAGAACATGATGAGACAAAGTGTGTTTCTAGTAGGTATCTTTTATGTGGCAAAATGACTTGAATTTTTTGGAGACAAAAAAAATTAGAAAACCTAGCCAGGCATGGTGGCACACACTTTTAATCCCAGCACTCAAGAGGCATAGGCAGGTGGATTTCTGTGAGTTCAAAGCCTGCCTGGTGTGCATAGTGAGTTCCAGGCCAGCAGGGACTAAAGGGAGACCCTGTTTTAAAAAGACCCCCCCAAAATTAGAAAACCTAGAAGAAGTGGATACATTTGTATAACAAAACTTAATGAAGAAGGATTAAATAACTCAAATATATCCATAATAAAATTGAGGTCATAATAGTTTCCTGGAAATCAAAACTCAAGAATTAGAAAAAATCACTTCAGAGTCCCAATTGGAACTTAAAAGAAGCATCAGTGGTATATAAATTACTGTATTTAATCCTATCCCCAGCGTCTTAGGCAGGCTTATTCTTCAAGTAAGAAGGATAACACAAGTTAGCGCAACTTAAAACTTGTATGTAGAAGTGGATAGGCAGTTCAACAGACAGAATGAATTCAAACCAGCTATGCTGCTTTATTTGTATGATATAAAGGCAATTATAAGCAAACTCACTGCATCTTTGTTACAACCAAATGTGATATTTAATTTGCTGTTAAATATGTTAAAAAATTTCCCAAGGGAAAATTGAACTGGTTAGTGCTTTAGAGTTCTAATTATCAACTAATAAAGTATATTATTATGTGATACTAGAGCTTTCAAAACGAAATGTTAATGGGTGCTGGGGAGACTCAGAGGTTATGAGCACCCAGTACCTCATGTAGAGGACTGGAGTTTGGTTATAAGCATCCACATCGTGGCTCACGATCTTCAATAAAATTCATGTAAACTGTATCCATGAACACATAAAAAAGGGATCATTATGTCATTATCAAGTTGAACTCATTACACAGACCAATCAACTATTTATAACTGATCAGAAAGCAACCAAGATACGTTGACAATACAAGAGAACCAAACCTCGACAAAGGCAGGCTATAATTTAATATAAGATACACCCCAACAAGAGAAATCCATATTCTCCCATTAAAAAAAAAAAAAAAAAGAAAGAAAAACCAACCATACGTGGCCACCAAATTCTACCAATACTATAGAAGTGCTCTATAATGAGAACTACCCATAGAAAACCCAGGACATAGAATTTTAAAGAACAATCATAAATATGATCAAAGAATTCAACAACTTCAGAGAACACACAAACAGCTCAAAGAACTCAAAGGAATAAACTCCTGACTAAAGCTCAAGAAAATATACAGCTGAGTGAGAAAACTGTAAGAATTTCCTATAAAATCGAGACTGAGACAAAGCTATCTACTCTTACCATTCTTAGTCAGTATAGTGATATCTTACATAGAGCAATAAAGCAAGAGAAAGAGATAAAATATGCATAGGAAAATAAAAAAGACAAATGATTCTGGCTGGTAGATGATATGCTCCTACACTTAGACCCCCCCAAAGAATCTGCCAGAAAAATTTTAGATCCGAAAAACAAAACATAGTATAATGTAAAATCAATATATAAAAGTTAGCTCTCGGGGCTGGAGAGATAGCCTAGCGGTTAAGAGCGCCGACCGCTCTTACAGAGGACCCGGGTTCTATCCCCAGCACCCACATGGCGGCTGAGAACCGTCTGAAACTCCAATTCCAGGAGAACTCCAGTTCCAGGGGAATCCGAGACCCTCTTCTGAACTCCGCGGCGTTGCACGACACGGGTGCACAGACTTGCATGCAGACAGTACATTCATACACATACAGAAATAAATAAAATTAATAAAAAAAATTAAAAAAAAATTTTTAAAGTTAGCTCTCCTACCCACCAATAATTAATTTATTTAAAAATAAGTGAAGAAAAGGATTCCATTTGAAATAGCATCCAAAATAAAACAAAGCAAAAGAATGCCGAGAAAACCATGAAACACCAAGGGAAGAAATTATAGGAGACACTAGAAGAATGAAAGTTTTCTCATGTTCATGGATTGACAGAATTAGTGTTGTTAAAATGACTATATCTGATAGTCATATGCTAATTCGATGCAAATCCCATCAAAATTACAATGGTAGTCTTCTCAAATACAGAAAAATTCTAAAATTCATATAAAACACCAAAGATCCCAAATAGTCAAAGAACTTCTGAGAAAATAGAGCAATACTGGAAATAATAAAATTGTTAATTTGTAATTATGCTATAGAGCCATAGTAATAAAAAAAATCATACTGGCACAAAATAGACGTTTAGATCAATTGCATAGAAAAGACCCGGAACACAGTCCACACAGCTATAACTACATTATTCTGGACAAAGCAGCCAAATACCACATTTGGGGATAAAACACTTTTAACACTGATGCTGGGGAAACTTAATAATTACAGACAGAGATTGCATTTTGCACTTTGTATGTTGTTCATGCCATGCAATGCAACACATGTTTGAAAAACCTTGGATATTGTATGCTATAAATTGCAGTGTTTTCCTCCATGTACAGTTTTCTGGTCTTATAGAAACATAATGGATTGATTATGGAAAAGGAGAACTTTTAAATATTTCCCTACTCTCATTCCTCAGCATGTAACATATCAGTGTACCTTTTGATTATATTGTGCTAAAATGTTCAATTTCAAAATTGTTTGAATTGCTAAATTGATCTTCATTAAAGCATTAGAGTCAGGATTGGCCCATCCTGGACTGGCCCTCTTTTAGACCTAGGCGCCTTCCTGCTACCATGCCTGAGAGTGCCAAACTAGCGAGGTGGATTATGGGATCCATCTCAACAAGGCACTGCCCCCTGCTTTAGGATCAGCTCCATTCCCCACTGCTCCAGGCTCACATATTCTCTGTTTAGCTAGTAGAACTTGGCCCTTTATGCCGTATCACCCCAGATTGGGACCAGGTCCCTTCACCCTGCTGGAGAATCCTGATTAGCTGGCCTGGAAATATCTGGTCCCTCCAAATAAAAAATTAAAAGTGAGAACCTGAAGCACAGACCAACTAACTATTTAAACCTGATCAGAAAACCACCATGCTACATCAACAACACGACAGAACCAAGCTTTAACTCAACAAAGGCAGTCTATAATTTCATATCAGATACACAACCAACAAAAGTAACCCACATGCTTAGAGTACAACATCCCATCAAAAAAAAGAAAAACCAACAGAATATGTGGCCACCAAATTCTACCAGTCCTATAGAAGTGTCCTATAATGAGAGCCACCCTTAGGAATCCCAGGACACAGAATTTTATAGAACAATCATAAATATGATCAAAAAATTCAACAACCTTAGAGGACACACAAACTGCTCAAAGAACTCAAAGTGATAAGAATAAACTCCTGGCTGAGGCTCAAGAAAATATAAATATATAGCTTAATGAAATGATAAAGGAAATTCAGGATTTGAAAAATGAATTCATGAAAGAGATAGCATTATTGAAGAAAATTCAGGCTGAAATGAAGACGGAATTGAAAAGCTCAATAAACCAATTTAAAACAACAGGAAAAAGCCTCATCAGCAGAGCGAATGAAATGGGAAACAAAACGTTAAGACTAGACAGTAAAGTTGAAGGAGAAGGCCACTAAGCAAAAAATATGAAAAACTTAAACCCACAGGAATGGAATATGCAAGTTATGTAGAACACCATGAAAAGACCACATCTACACATCATAGGCATAGAGAAAGGAGAAGAATCTCAGGTTAATGGCATTAATCAAATCTTCAAAAAGACTGTAGTAGAAAATTTCCCCAAATTAAGAAAAAACATACCAATACAGATAGAAGAAGCACTCGGAAAACCAAATAGCACCAGAACCAAAACTATAGGAAAAACACTAAATGTACAGAACAAAGAGAGAGTGTAGAAAGCCACAAGAGAAAAATAAGTTACATATAAAGCAAAGCTCATCAGAATTAGAGCTGATTTTTAATTGTAAACTATAAAAGCCAGAAGAGCCTGGAGCAAAGTATTCCAAGTTCTAAATGATCACAAATGCTAACCTAGAATACTTTGTCCAGAAAAACTGTTTTAGCTGAAGGGTAAAGAAAAACCTTCCATGATACAAATAGGCTGAAAGAATTCATGTTCACCAAACCAGCCCTACAAATACTGGAAGCACTACTAAGGACTGAAGAGATAAATGATGATACCCAAAAGAATAAAGAAAGAAAATAAATGAAGCTATACTTATGGAAACACAAAATAGATCTAAGAAAACAAATATAAAGTAAAGTGACAATAACCAATACACATCTGCCAGTAATAACTTTAAATATCAGGGGACTTAACTCTTCAGTAAAATGATAGACCACTTGAATGGATCACAAAACAAATGATATCTTATTGTTCTTCCCAAGAAATTCATCTTACCTTTGAGGATAGGCACCACCTTAGGGCTGAAGGATGGAAAAGCTATTCAAAACGAATGGTACTAAGAAGCCAGAAGGTGTTGTAATTTTAATATCTGATAAAATTGACTTCAAATTGAAATCAATCAGAAGAGATAAGGAAGGTCTTCATTTTGATCAGGGAACAACAGACCAAGAAGGCATTATAATCATGAACATATATGCACCCAATTCTGGTATATGGAATTTTATGAAAACAGTATTACTGTACTTTAGGATACATATTAAGCTCAACTCAGTAAAGAGGTGACTTTAATACCTCACTCTCTCCAATATACAGGTCAACTGGACAGAGTATCAAGAAAAACATCTGAATTAAATTTTATCATACATCAAATGTACTTAACAGACATATACAGAATATTCCACCCAAACACCAAAGAATGCACATTTTACTCAGGAGTCTATGGAAGTTTCTCTAAAATAGACCACATACTAGGAAAGAAAACACACTTCAAAAAATACAAAAGACTGTAATCATTCCATTTATTTTATTGGCCCACAATGCAATAAAGCTAAAAAATCAACAGCAAAAGATGCTCTAGTAACTATGAGAATTCATGAAGATTAAATGCCCTTCTGAATGATGAGTGGGGTCAAAGAAGAAATCAAGAAAGAAAGAAATATATTCTTGGAACCAAATGAAAATTATAGTACAATACAACAAAATATCAGGGACACATTTAAAGTATTCCTAAGAGGGAAGTTTGTAGCTCTAAGCACCTATATGAAAAAATTTAAAAAGAGCACAAATAAATGACTTAATGGTATAACTCAAGAATCTGGAAAAGCAAGAACAAACCCAAACTAATTCCAGAACATGAGAAGAAATAATAAAAATCAGGGAAATCAAGGGAATTGAACCAAACAAAAAAATCAATGTGAAGAATCAATGATTCTAAAAGTTGATTCTTTGAAAAGATAAACAAGGAACATAGATAATCAGCCCAGCTAACCCAAACAAAGAAAGAGCAAATCCAAATCAACAAAATGAGAGAAGGAGGAAACATCCCAAGAGACACCAAAAGGATCTAGAACATTTTAAGGGAATAATCTGAAATCCTATATTTTATTACACTCAAAAGTCTAAAAGTAATGGAGGAGTTTCTAAGTTCAATGGAACCACCAAAGTTAAGAAAAGAACAACGACTTAACTGACCCATAACAAATAAGGAAATCAAAAGAGTTATACAAAGCCTCCCTTACTAAGGAAAGCCAGGCCCAGATGGATTCACAGCAGAATTTTATGAGACCTTCAAAGAAGATCTACAACCACTACTATTTAAAGTCTTCAAAAAGATAAAGCTGAAGAGATGGAAAAGCAGTTAAGAGCACTGGCTGCTCTTGCAGAGGACCTGGGTTTATTTCCCAGCACCCACATGGCAGCTAACAACTATCTGTAACTCCAGTTCCAAGGGATATGATACCCTATTTCTGATCTCTGTGGGCATTGTATGACATAGGTGCACTTACATATGTATAGGCAGTATAATAATAAACATAAGAGAAAAATAAATAGCTCAAATATTTTTAAAGTATTAAAAAAGAAACAGAGAGAGAGAGAGAGAGAGAGAGAGAGAGAGAGAGAACTCCCAAACTTAATGGCACCAGCATTACTCTAATACCAGAATGAGGAAAAGATACAAAAAAGAAACAATAGGCCCATGTTCCCAATGAACATAGATGCAAAAAATTCTAAAAAGTCCCCAATCACATACAGAAGCACATCAAAATAACCCAGCATAGTCACAGTGGCTTTATTCCAGAGATACAGAAATGGTTCAATACATGTAAGTCAAGTAAATGTAATGAATCATATAAATGGTCTTATAGACAAAAATCACATGATCATCTAGACAGATTCAGAAAAGTACTTTGACAAAATCCAACATGCATTTATGTTGCCCCAAGAGGGAATTGGATTGGAGGGAACATACCTCAACATAATTAAGGCCAAAATCATTCTAAATGGAAAAAAAAGCTGGAAGAATTCCCATTAAAATCAGGAAGCAGACAAGGTTGTCCACTATCCCTACTCCTTTTTAGTATAGAGCTTGAAACTCTTGCTAGAGTAATAAGACAAGAGATAGAAATTAAATGGCTATTGCTTGGAAAAGAAGAGGTCAAATTATTCCTATTTGCAGATGATATGATATTATATATAAGGAGTCCCAAAAATTCTACCAGAAAACTTTTAGAAATGATCAAGGCTTTCAGCAATGTGGCAGGATACAAAATCAATTTACAAAAATCAGCAACTTCCCTATATATCAATAAGAAGCAATTAGGAAAGAGTTCATGGAAACACTCCCACAATTGCCTCAACAACCACAAAAATATCTAGGAATAAATCTAACATATGATGTTAAAGATTCCCACAATGAAAACTATTTTAAGAAAGCAATACAGGAAGGCTGCTCTCTGAGTCCAAAGGGAAGATGCAGGTGGAGACTGCCTCTGAAAGGTATAACCAGCCAGGGTAAAATGTCTTTAGTGACTATACTGAAATTTTTGAAAATTTCTGGAAAGAAGTAATTTACACTCTTTGCTTCTATCTTGGATATACATATGAAATTATAGTAAGGGGCTTCCATTCCCTCCTTCCTATGTGCTGATAGTTCTCTCAGAATTAAGTGACCAGAAGACATTTGTGGAGAGGGTAAAGAATATGATGAACATACTATACTTTGACACAAAACCTGCACAAGATTTTGCTTGCCCACATTCCATTGTGGATGGGGGTGGGGTAAGGACTCATCCCTCCCTGAGGATCTATTGACAGTTAATGACTGCAGGAGACAGGGAGATATAGTCTTCACTGGTGTACCCAATAGTAAGCTGCCCAGGCTTAGTTAAAGTATTCTTTACCCATGTACATGCAAATAACTAATTAAACTCAGTGAATCACAAAGAAACAATGTAAAAGGTGAAAGAAGATAATTGGGAAAAATGAATTCAGCAGGCAGGAGGGAGAGGGGCCAAGAAAATGTAATAATGAGTGAACATGATCAAAATACATTATGTACATGTATGAATTTGTCAAAAAATAAATATTTTATTGAGCAAAAAGGATTTGGAAGGGGGGAAAGTTTCAGAAGATCTGGTATAGAAGATGGACTGGTGCCTGGAGCATGGGAAGGACTCGTGATAGACGCTGTAACAGATTAATGCAGGGTTATCACCAAGATACAGGTTTCTGATTGATCACATAAAGAAAGTAAAATGAGACTAAAGGATAATAGAACAGTCTCAATAGGATAGGCATCATAAATGGCGATGTATTTGAAACAACTGATCTTAAACAGAGCAAACTTCTGGAAAGATTCCTTCAGGTCTTTACTCAAATGTCACATTTCAGCAAAGTGTTCTGTGGCAGGAAACCAAAAGGATATAATCACAGCACCATTTCCTCTTCCTGGGCAGAAAAGGAACGTTCTGTGATTGCTCTTATAGTTACGAGGGGAACATATGACTTAGTTCTGGCAAATGGAAATGTGCACAGAAGAGACACATTACTTCTAGGCCAAGGTACTACCTGGATGCTGATTTACCGCCCCTGCCCGGTATAGATGGCAGCCTAGTTTATTTTGACTGATACATCTTCTTTGGATATGATATAAAAAATTTCCATATGTTTCTGCTTCCCCCCAAAAAACAAACCAACACACATACCCAGACATAAATTCTTCCTAGCCTTCTCTTATTTTTTTTCCTTAGTGCTTGTCACTCTATAACTCATAATACATTTTACCTGTCTTGTTTATTTCCTGACTTCTGCAATAGAATGTAAGCTACACGAGGGGTTTGTGTATATTTTGGTCATTGTTATAATCCCAGTGACCTGTGCTTACTACATGGTAGGTGCTCAATGAATGAATGAAAAGATAAGTTTGGTTCTGTCTGAAAAAACTCAGACCTTCGAGTGAAGATATACTATGGTTAGTTATGAATGCAGGTGTGAATGGTCTAGACACATACTTAACGATAATTAACATGCTTGCAAAGATCATACTTGATGCTATAATAATGGATTCCTTGAAAGCATTGCTGGTTGAATTCTTGAAGAATAAAGGCTGAATAAGAGCCTGGATGTGTATGAAGGCCATGGAAAGGAAAATAAGAAAGTGGAGTGGACAGAGGAAGAAGTCATTGTAAGGAAGGCTAAGAATGCCTTACCAACCTGGTAGGGAGCCCTGAAGCCTGTCAGAGCTGTCCAGACTCAGAACAGGTCATTAGAGCGCTTTCGGCCACTGATCAAGGCTTCCTAGACAATGGCTCTTCTTAGATAAGACAAAATTCTGAGGCTGAGGCAGACCTTAAAGAAACTGACAGTGTGGGGGTTAGCTGCGGACCTTACTTCTTATAGTGTATCAAGTATTTCCATGAGAGAAATCTTAGCATCACAGTTTTCATATCTAACACAAATGGTGAAAGAAGATACGACTAATACAAGATGCCTAATTAAATCTTAATGTCACATTAACAGAAAAATTTCTTAATATATTTATGTCCCATTTGAAAATTATGTTAAAGGATTTTCATTTAAAGTTCAAATTTAAATGGGTGCCCAGTATGTATCTAACTACACTCAGGGCTGAGTCAGTATACAGTCATAGTGGTCAGAAGAGAACTGTGCAGAACTGTCAGTAACACAGGATAGGAAGTCAAAGTGTTCCAAGAGTTGAGATGAAGTGAATAAGGATATTCAAAGGTGGAGGTTTTCAAAATAGCAAGATGACATATCAAATCTTGAGAAATGAGTAAAATAGACGAAGGAGGTTAAAATAGTTTCTTCAGTCACTCAGACACTATGAGGATTTTTTTCCCCAAAAAACTTTAAGGAAGACTGACTTTTGTGTGGAACTACACAGAGACAAACAGAACACAGCTAAAATATATGGGGGCTGAGGGTCGGAGGTTGTGGCATACCAAATTAAACATGGTAAGACACGCCTTGCCACAAGATGGCACTCATAGTTCCTCTTTTTCTGAATTTCTATGAAACATTCAGCAAGGTTTTTTTTTAAATTGTAATAGAACAAAGAGACTATCTTGTGTCATAACTTGCCTGCTGCATTGTGTGTCATGTTGTATCATTTTTGAACAATGTATCATTATTAGGTTACGGTGCTGAAATTGACCAGGGGATCAGGGTGGGCATCAAAATCTAGAGGAAGTAGCGACCATAATGCTATTGCAGATACTCAGCATAAACCCTAAACAGAAAGCTGTTGGATTTCACCATCAGTTAATGACCAATAAACTTCATAAAACTAGGATTGATGATTGAAGGGAAAGCTAGACTGCTCACTGTTGAGGACTGAGAATATGCTGAGACAGCCACAGCAGTGAATGTTGGTTACATGGTTAGTGTACCCACTGTAAAAAAAAAAAAAAAAGGAGGTAAAGTGGGCGGGCCTTTTCCTTATGGGCAACCATTTCTAAACAAGGGTTTCTTTACCTTATGTACATTTCAAGAATTTGGCCAAAATACCTGTTAGACGACATTGGTTCTCACAGAAAAATTACCTCCATAAACCAAATGTGACTGTGTTTCAGAGATCCTTCTACTTAAATAATTTTGTGCCTATGTTTCATGTTGTAATGTCCACTGGAATTTACTAACAGCCTAGACATAAAGGCACATAAGCCAAAGTCTTCTGATGTTTTCTTCCAAGTTTCTTCTACTGAATTATTACTTGTGCTCTAGTTCAAGTTTTCTACTTAGACAACAAGTAGAACTTTCTCTTAAGTCATTTTATTTTAACATGTATCTATTTATTTGGGGTGTGTGCATGCGTCTGTGACCACGTGGAGGTGAGAGGGCAACTTGTGGGAATTGGATGTCTCCTTTTAAAATGTGGCTTCTGGAGATGAACCTAGAGCTGTCAGTCTTGCGGGTAAGAGCATTTACCTGCTGAGTCATTTCACTAGTCCTTCCCTCTTTATTTTTCTATCAAACATAAAATGACAGTGGTTCTGTGAAATCAATCCATTTTAAATATTTTCCATGCTATTTTAAATGTATAAAAGTTAAAGGTTGGGCTGGAGGGATGGCCTAGCAGTTAAGAGCGCCAACTGCTCTTGCAGAGGACCCGGGTTCGATCCCCAGCACCCACAGGGCGGCTGAGAACCGTCTGTAACTCCAATTCCAGGAGAACTCCAGTTCCAGGGGAATCCGAGACCCTCTTCTGACCTCCGCGGCATTGCATGACACAGGTGCACAGACCTGCATGCAGACAGTACATTCATACATATAGAAAATAAATTAAAAAAAAAGTTAAAGGTTAAAACCAAACACTCCGCGCCTGTTCTTTCTGATAGGTCAGCATTTCTGCAAGAATGTTGACTTACTACACAATTCAAAATAGTTTGCTTTTCAACTATTATCTATGCTTTCATGTTTCTCCTTTTAATCCCTAAGGTGAGAACAGTTATCAGCATCTGTACCGACCATTGTTTGATCCCTTCTCACGTAAGAGTGAGATGAAGACAGCTTTAGCTTTGTTCTTCCCACTCACTCTCCTACCAGAAACACAGAAAAGAGAGTGAAGGGCTTCTCTAGCCACTTCACCAATAACCCTACATAAACCAAACAAAAGAGAACTTCAAACTTGTTCTGCGGCTGGGCCTCCATGGGGAACAGCCTTTTTACTGAGTTGGAAAGAATAAAGGATATGTTTGAACTCACAAGTGCCTGAAAACATCATGTCTGCAAAGTGTGGTTGGCATTTTTATGCATTTAAAAGAGTCTAATGAAGCCCAGCTCCATACAAATTCCTACAAAAATGAAGAATGGAAAAGGGTTCTTGCCACCCAGGGGTCAGAGTGGTGGTTATTGCTCCAACCAATTGTAGAAAGGAGACCTGTCATTTATAGATAGCTCCAAAGTCTTGCATTAGCAAGAACACCATGAAGACTGGCCCTTACCCAAAGAATTTACTCAGAGAGACATTTAATATGGAGTAAATACAGCCTCAAAGAGAGCAGCTTTGAAGGAGAACTTTGAAAAGGTCAAAAGAAGACGAAATGAGGAATGTTGTTACTTAGTGCCTTTATTAAACAAATGCTTGCCTTAGCTCTTCTCCAGCATGTCTCAAAATGTGGTAAAGTAATAATGACATGTCTACTTCACAGACAAAAAATGAGTTGGAATGTAAAATTTTTCATTAGGATGAGCCCTCAGGCTAACGGGTTGTTCTCAAAGTATGTGAATGCCCTGTTTCCACCAGCCTGACAACCATCCTCGCTCAGAGGCTTATCCACTGCTCTAGGAGCGGTCCGGGATCATTTGGATTTCAGATGTTCTCCCTTAGCTGTCAAGCAGTTAACTTTGGAAACTATTCTCTCTAAGCCTACAGTGTTTCAGGCCCTTGCTATAGGTAGACTATAGTAAGTCACTGTAACCACTATAGCAGACACCAGTCTAGATATTAGCTCTTCTGGTGTCTTGGGCACTTTCTACTAGTCTATATTTCTAGTAGTATACATAGAGTTAAAAAGGCTTTTCAGTTATCTGTAATATCACTTCAACTAATTTATTTTCTGCTGTAGTCATTACTGTTTCTACTTAAAAATGCATTCATCTATTTTTCAAATGTTACTGAGTGCCTTCTATGTGCCAAGTGTTTTTCTAGACAGTGAGTTTATAAAGGTCTTTAGACTGACTTTTTTTTTCTTGGGCCTATGTTCTATATGGGTAGGGATGGAAGAGTTGGGAGTTGAGGTGATAGGCAATAAATAAGCAGGATAAACTCAGATAATGAAAAATCCCATGAAGACAAGAAAACAGGTTAATGTAACTGAAAACTGCTTTGGTTTGATTAGTCAGGGACTGATGCCCTGAGGTGAGGTGTTGAAGTGTCACATTTGAGCCAGGGCCCAGTGATGATGAGAAGCCAGCCAAGAACAGATCTGGGAAGAGAACATTGCAGGCAGAGAAAATAGCAAGAACAAAAGCTCTGAGGCATAACAGGCTTGGAATGTTGAAGAAACAAAAAGAAGGCCATAGTTGCTGACTCCTAATGAAAGGAAATGGGAAGGAGGACTTGAGTTCTAGGAAATCCCAGGGGCAGGCAGAGGCTGCTGGATCATGACGAAGTTATCAACGGTAGAGCTCAAGAACAGTAACAATTCTGAGGTTGTTAGGCTTTAAAAAACACTCAGAGGCTAGAGAGTTAAGCAATTAAGAGGACAGGTTGCTCTTGCAGAGAACCAGAGTTTGATTCCCTGCATCATGGCTGACAACCATCCATAATTCCAGTTCCAGGGAATCTGATACCTTCTTCTAAGTCTGTGGGCATTGCAGAACTGGTGAGCTCCAGGTTCAGAAAGACACCCTGCTCCAAGAAATAAGGCAGGGAGTGATCAATAGAGACACCCAACATTGACTTCGGGCCTGTGAGTGCGTGCATGTATGCACACCTGGATATGTACATGTTCCCATATACATATAAACACACATACGTACATACCACACACATGCAAAAAAATGTCTATATAGAGAAGGCAAGGAAAGAATGGGGATAAGACTTGAGTGAGAAGTTCTAATAATATGGTTGTAATTAGTCTATTAAATCATAAGGGCCTCTGGTGCCTGGGGTGTGTTTGTTTTCTTATCATTCTTAAATACAGTATCCAGGAATAAAAGCAAATATCTGCTACCTAGCACTTTGCCTGGATTGTTTTGCCTACATTACTGATCACATTTAATCTATAGAAGTTTAGAGATGAAGAATCAAAACTTTCATCTAGTCCAGCTCCCTCAGTGCCAAAATGAGGAAAATAAAATCTGTGCAAGTTAGCTGACTTGCTATCAGCACTGCTCATGAGCAAATGGTGCAGGTTAATAGTCTCAAGGTACTGATAGAGACAAGCTGAAGACCCCACTCCCAGCTAACACTACCCAGGAAGATCGGGGTTCAAACAATGGACTCGAAAACTAAAACCTCATATTTGGACTGAGAATGGGAAAGGTCCAACATCAAGGCCTGGGTGCCCAAACTTTTTCTACTACTGTTCTACAGCCCCAGTGTACCTTCACCTGTTCCCTACATAAAATGTAAAGCACCCAGCTGAATTTCTAGAGATAAAAATCACAATCTGGCCAGGCATAGTGGCGCACACCTTTAATCCTAGAACTTGGGAGGCAGAGGCAGGTGGATCTTTGTGAGTTCAAGGCCAGCCTGGTCTACAGAGTGAGTTCCAGGACAGGTGGGGCTACAGGGAGACCCTGTCTTGAAAAGACCAAAAAAAAAATCTCAATCTGGAGCACAAGACCAGCTTGCGCCCCACTTGGCAAGCGGACTTCACCCTTGTCCTACAGAATGCCAACCTGAAAAAGACAAGGTGAGGCCTGCCTTCCTGGGAGCTTTGGGCACCCCTGTGCCCTGTAGAGGCCTGGTACCACCCTGGACCTTCCAATCTTCAGGTTCCAGCATGTGACATGGGCGGAGTTAGCCAAGCTCCACACAGCACAAGACCAGCGTGCACCCCACTGGGCGAGAGGACTTCACCCGTGTCCTGCAGAACACCAACCTGCAAAAGACCAGCCTAGGGAAGTGGTGGTGCAGAGGATCTAGCTGTGCAGCCAACGTTGAGGCACCAAAACCCAAAGAAACTAATAAACAAACAAATCCACATGCCAAAGACACATACACACACACACACACACACACACACACACACACACACACAAACCAATATGGGAAAAGCTCATAATAAATCCACACCGAACTCTACCAACCCTACAGAAGACTTCTACAATGAGATCTCCCTGGAAGGAAACCAAGGCATGGACTTTAGAAAAACAATTGTGGACATATTCAAACAAATTAGAGAACTAAGGGAAGAGAATGAAAAACTCAAGAAGTACCAAGAGGATGATAATGACAATTGTTGGAAAGAACTAAGGGGGAGAGATTGAAAAACTCCAGAAGGACCTGGAGGGAGATAATGACAAATGCTGGAAACAAATAAGGGGAGAAAATGACAATCTCCAGAAGGAAGTGGAAACACTGAAAAGATCCCAGGCTGAAAGGGAAAAAGAAAATGACCAACGAACCAAGGACCTACAAGATGAGAATGACAGGCTCCAGAAAGAAGTGGAAACACTAAAGAAATCACAGGATGAAATGAAAAAGGAAATTGAACATTTATCCAATCAACAGGAAAGGATGGGGAAAAGCCTCAGAAGCAGAATGGAAGAAGCAGGAAAAATAATATCAGACCTGCAGGATAACAGGGTCCAACTCGAATGCTAAAGTAAAGATTATGAAAAATTAAAAATAAAAACAAGAGTGGAACAACCAGGATATGTGGGATACTATGAAAAAAACAAACCTCCGCATCATAAGGCTAGAGGAAGGAGAAGAATCCCAAGACAACACTATTGACTAGATCTTCAACAGGATAATAGAAGAAAATTTCCCCAACTGAAAAAAGATAAACCCATACAAACACAAGAAGCACATAGAACACCAAACAGACAAGACCAGAAAAGAAATTCCCCACACCATATAATTGTTAAAACACTAGATGCTCAAAACAAAGACGAAATACTGAAAGCTACAAGAGAAAAACAACAAATTACATATAAGGGGAAACCCATCAGAATTATACCTGACTTCACAGCACAAACTATGAAAGCTAGAAGAATGTGGACCAAAGTACACATCTCTCAATAATAACCTTAAATACTAATGGTCTAAACTCCCCAATCAAAAGGCATAGACTGGGAGAATAGTTTAGGAAACTGAACCCTTCTATATGCTGTCTACAAGAAACCCATCTCACCCTCAAGGACAGACACCTCCTTAGAGTGAAAGAATGGAAAAAATATTCCAAGCAAATGGTACCAAGAAACAAGCTGGAGTGGATATTCTAATACCAGACAAAATAGATCTCAAAGTAAAACTAATCAGAAGAGACAAAGAGGGCCATTACATCCTTGTCAAAGGAACAATGAACCATGAAGACTTCACAATCCTAAATGTCTATGCACCAAACTCTGGTGTGCCTAACTTTATAAACACAACTCTGCAGGACCTCAAGACACAGATTAATTCTAACACACCAATAGTGGGAGACTTCAACACCCCACTGAGCCCCTTGGCTAGATCAATAGGACAAAACATAAACATAAACATAGAGACATCAAATTGAACAATACAATTCACCAAATTGACTTCACAGACATCTACAGAATATTCCACCCAAATACCAGAGAATATACTTTCTACTCAGCACCTCACTGAACAGTCTCCAAAATTGACCACATGCTGGGGCACAAAAGGAACATCAACAAATACAAAAGGATATAAATTATTCTATGCATTCTATCAGACCACAGTGCAATAAAGCTTGATATGAACCCCAGAATAAGTCCAACTAGCTACAAGAACACATGGAGACTAAACAACACAATCCTGATCAATGAATGGGTCAGGGAAGAAGTAAAGAGTGAAATAAAAGTATTCCTGGAAGTGAACGAAAAAGACAACACAACACGACAAAACCTGTGGGCTACTTTAAAGGCAGTCTTGAGAGGGAAATTTATAGCTATAAGTGCCCACATTAAAAAAAAAAAACAGAAAGGGAACAAATGAACTAACACTGCAGCTAAAAACACTTGAGAGGCAACAACAAATGAACCCTAAACCCTACAGACAGGAAGAAATAACAAAAATCAGAGCAGAAATCAATGAAATAGAAACAAAGAAAAATATATAAAATCAAAAAATCCAAAAGCTGGTTGTTTGAAAAAATAAACAAAATAGACAGACCTCTAGTCCAGTTAACCAGAGAGAGCAACTCTAAATCAATAGTATTCGTGACGAAAGGGGAAACATCATAACAGACAAAGAAAAGATCCAGACAATCATAGGAGAATACTTCAAAAATCTATACTCCACTAATTTTGAAAACCTAAGAGAAATGGATGAATATCTGAAATCCTGGGAACCAACAAAGCTTAACCAAGAAGAGATTGATAGTTTAAACAGACCCATAATATTTGAGGAAATTGAAGATGTAATTAAAAACCTCCTAACTAAAACAGGATGGTCTAGATGGTTTCATGGCAGAATTCTATAAAACATTTAAAGAGGTTCTACAACCATTGCTATTCAAACAGTTTAGAAGGATAGAAACAGAGGGAATTCTCCCAAACTCCTTCTATGAAGCCAGCATCACTCTAATACCAAAACCAGGCAAAGATGCAAGCAAAAAAGAAAGCTATAGACCCATCTCACTAATGAATATAGATGCAAAAATTCTCAACAAAATACTTGAAAATCACATACAGACACACATCAAAAAGATCATCCATCATGATCAAGTTGGATTCATACCAGAGATGCAGGGATGGTTCAATATATGTAAATCAATATATATCATAAAACACATAAGTGGACTGAAAGACAAAAACCACACAGTCATCTCAATTGATGCAGAAAAATCCTTTGACAAGATCCAGCTGCCTTCATGTTTAAAGTCCTAGAGGGAATAGGACTGAAAGGAACATTCCTCAACATGATCAAAGCCATATGTAGCAAACCCACTGCCAACATCATCCTAAATGGAGAAAAATTGGAGCCATTTCCCTTAAAGGAGGGAACCCAGTATGGCTGCCACTTATTGCCACTCTCCTTCAATATAGTGCTTGATAAACACTTGCTAGGGCAATAAGACAAGAGAAGGAAATTAAAGGAGTATTGATTGGAAAAGAAGAAGTTAAGCTATCCCTTTTTGCAGATGACGTGATAGTTTACCTAAGGGATGCTAAAAACTCCACCAGAAAACTTCTAGAAATGATTAAGAGTTTTAGTAAAGTGTTGGGCTACAAAATTAACCTAGAAAAAACAAGAAGCCTTTCTTTATACCAACAATAAACAGGTGGAGAAGGAATATAAGAAGACCTTCCCACTCACAATAGCCTCAAAAATAAGATACCTGGGACGAAACCAAACCAAAGATACCAAAGACCTCTGCAACAAAAAATTTAAACCCCTGAAGAAGGAGATTGAAAATGACATCAAAAGATGGAAAGACCTCCCATGCTCATGGATTGGGAAAATTAATATAGTAAAAATGTCCATTTTACCCAAACTGATATACAGATTCAATGCAATCCCAATCAATATCCCTATGAGCTTCTTCACAGACTTGGAAAAAAAATCATTAAATTCATATGGAAAAACAAAAGATCCCAAATAGCTAAAGCAACCCTGAGTGAAAAGTGCAATACAGGGGGGATTGCCCTACCAGACTTCAAACTATATTACAGGGCTATAGTCATAAAGACAGCCTGGTTCTGGCACAAAAACAGACCAGTTGACCAATGGAACAAAATTGAAGATCCAAACTTGAGCTCATACAACTTCAGCCACCTCATATTTGACAAAGGTACAAAAAACCCTTAGTGGAGGAAGGATAGCATCTTCAGCAAATGGTGCTGGCAAAATTGGATCATCATCTGTAGAAGAACAAAATTAAACCCCTACCTCTCACCCTGTAAAAAAACCAACTCCAAGTGGATCAAAGATCTCAACGTGAAGCGTGAAACCTTGAAGGTGATAAAAGGTGTTGGCAACAACCTACAAGACATAGGCGTTGGAAAAGACTTTCTAAATCAGACAGCAGCTGCACAGGAAATAAGGTCAACAGTTGACAAATGGGACCTCATAAAAGTCAAAAGCTTCTGTACAGTGAAAGAAACAATCAAGGAGGTGAAGAGAAAACCCACAGAATGGGAAGAAATCTTTACCAGGGACACATCTGACAAAGCATTAATGTCAAGAGTATATAAACTACTCAAAAAACAAAGAAGTAAGAAGACAAATGACCTACTCAAAAGATGGAGTAAAGAGCTGAACAGAGTCTTTACCAGTGAGGAATTAAAGATGGCTGAGAAACACCTTAAAAAGTGTTCATCATCATTAATAATTAAGGAAATGCAAATTAAAATCACTCTCAGATATTATCTCACCCCAGTACATCTAGCTAAGATCAAGAAAACAAAAGATAACAGATGCGGGAGGGGTGGTGGGGAAAGGGGAACACTCATCCACTGCTGGTGGGAATGTAAACTTGTACAACCACTATGGAAAGCAGTGTGGAGAACCCTTAAAAGACTCGGAATGAGCCTACCACTTGACCCAGTCATACCACTCCTGGGTATATACCTCAAAGACTAATCCTACCGCAAAGATACCTGCACATCCATGTTTATTGCAGCTCTCTTCACAATAGCGAAGAGCTGGAACCAACCCAAATGCCCCTCAACAGACCAGTGGATGATAAAAATGTGGTACATCTACATAGTAAAGAAAGATGGCATTATGAACTTTGCAGGTTAATGGATGGAGCTCAAAGCCATTGTGCTGAGTGAAGTAACACAGTCCCATAAAGACAAACGGAGAATGGTTTCACTAATTTGTGGGTGCTAACACAAAATCCCCCAGACGAAAGGCAAGCTGAACGACATTATGGTTATATTTATGTTTATCTGAAAGCAACTATGTTGTTAAAATGTGAACCTCTCAACGGGCTCTAGAATCCACCCACCAATTATTTTCAGACTCTGTAATTACTGTGTATGGGTGGAGAGTATGTATCCATATTTTAGAGTAATATAAAATTAATGGAGGAAAATGCGAATTCCTAAACATAAAAAAAGGCTGAGAGAAAGATGCAGGACAGTTATGGCAGAACGCATGATCTGGGATGGGGTGGGGTGGGGTGGGGGGAAGGGAAAGGGGAATATGCCTGAACTGAATTGAAAAATGATGTATGAAATTCACATCAATGCAAAATTAAATTTAAAAAAGTATAAAAAATTTTCAGAAAAAAATCACAATCTGGGGAGTTGAAAAATAAAAAACCCCAAAACTTTGTACTTGAATCCCAACTTCCTCTTCTCCTTTGAGAACATGGGCAGGTCACTGCAGCCCTCTAGAAAAGGGAAATAATAAAACCTATGCCATAAAATGCTACATTTACAGTATACAATTCCAAAGTGCTTTATATAAGATAGTGAACATTAAAACTTATTAGAATGTATTATAGGGCTGGCAAGACGGCTCAGAGGGTAAAAGTGCTTCCTATCCTAGCTGCCTGATGACCTCAGTTCAGTCCTCAGAACCCATGTAAAAAGCCCAGAGGCAGGTGACATGGGGTATCACCTGCATGTTGGCAGGGAAGGTAGCCTGGAATACAAGTGTGCTTGAAACAAAGAGAAACCATGCCTCAAAAACAAGCTGCAGAGAACTGACTCCCATCACACACACTATAATAAATAAATAAAAATTAAAATTAGAATCTATTACAATGATGATCTTTTAAAAAAATTTTTAATTGAATTTTTGTGTATTCCATAGAGCACATTTCAGTCAATCTCAGTCATCTTTATGCCGCTATTCCCACTGGCACCCTTCACTGCAATTCATACAATCTGTCATCTGGGCTAAGGTCTATTGACAATGATGATCTTTTTAAGAAATTTATTTAGTTATTTTCTATGATTGCTTTCACTGCATGTATGCATGTATATCATGCATGCCTGAGGCCTGTAGAGGCCTGAATAGGGAATGGGAACTCTTGGAAATGTAGTTACACCTGCTTGTTAGATGCCATGTGGATGCTGGGAACCAAATCTACATCTTCTGAAAGAGAAGTGCTAGCTAACTGCCGAGACATCTCCAGCCTCAATGGTGATCTTATATTCACTACTCAATTAAGGAATATCATATTTCCAAATAAATAGATTGTTATGTGGTTATTGTAAAATATATATCTTATGTTCCTAAGATTTCTGTTTCAGAAAATATTTGGTACACGTTTAACTTTCCTTCAAAAACCTATTAAAATTTTAAACTTATAGACAATTTTAAACATGAAGGTGAATAGAATATAATGAATCCCTACAAATAATCAAAATTACCATCTCAATAATTTTAAGTACAAAGATCAGTGATACCAATTGCATTGTTGGGTCTGTTGTTCTTACACAATCTAAGTGACCACTCTCCATTTACGATTACAAGACATCTTTTTTAATTAATTTATTTTTGTTTATGATTAAATTCACAACCTATTCCCTCCTCTCCAACACTCCCATCCCAAGTCTTAGATACTAAATCATCTAAATTTGTATGCTATTGTTTTTGCTCTAAGTCTCCATTTTCTATTCTGAAAAACAAATTTCATAATGCCTCTCAGTTATGATCTTTACAAGATGCTCTGTAATGTTTCAGAGCAAGATCTCAATAAATATGACTCTGTCCCTGCCACTGGTATGGTTCTAAGCAGTTGTGCTCATAACACAACAAATTCTATTTCACCAATTTGATAGATTTCAACTTTTATTTGGAATATTTTATTGACATTATATCCTTGTGCCTCATGTAAGGCCTACTTAATTAAGTTTGCAATATTGTAAATCTCTTTGTAGAAGAACAATGATGAGTTCCTTACATCTTAGTGATAGTATAAAACATCTTCATAATATAAATCATAAAATAGTCATAAAAGAAAACAAACTTCAGTAACCCAAATTAGTTCCTCAAGTTACCATGCCCATTTACTCAAATAAGCAAATAAAGACGTTGGGCTTCTTTTCACTGCTTTAACTAGGCGCCCTCATCTCTGACAGGGTCTTCATAGCCTCACTCCATCCTTCCATGCACTAAATCATGGAGATAGTCTACAGCCTACTCTTCCTGAATTTTTTTTCCACAAGCTCTAATGGATGGCTCATATAAATGGCTTCAACTTACATGTGTATATGAAATATTCTAAAAGTCAACACTGACAGCTAATAATTCTGACTCCAACAAACTCCTCAGTCTACAAGTGAAAGTGAACTTGTTAATGCCTCAACCTCACTTCCCCTAAGAAATCCCGCTTCTGCAGATGGTACTGTCGCCATCTTTGTCATCCGTCTTAAACTACAGCCCCATTCTTCTATTTTTAAATCTATCTTCTCCATCCACAAGACTCCAGAGACAGCGATTCTTTCTTAAATGTATCTCTTGTACTTTACACTACTCTTTTGCCAACAACAGCAATTGAAGCATTAGAACTCACAACCCAATTAATAGCTCACAACCCAATTAATAGCTCACACAGCCAATGAAATGCACTTTGTAGCATATATCATTTAATAAAAAAAAACCCTTAAATTCTGACCTCTTTGAGAGTCATGTGTCAGAAGTCTTCAACAAACAGGGAAGTTTAAAAAGACATATATTATTTTTGTGGGCCAGAAAAATCTCTAAAGTTTTCTTTATTGGTAAAGCATGTTATTTTATAAATATGTTGAAATAATGCAAACATCTGATAATCTTCAGAGAAATCACACCAGCGAAATCTGAGTACAATCTGGGCTCTCTCAAATACAGCTCACAGTTCCCTAATTTTTACACTCTCTATAAAAAACATATTCTCATAATTACAACTACAGCACCCTTCAAAGTTGCCATAAAATTTCAGTCTTGACAGTCTCCAATTAGTGTCAAGGCTACATAGCTCTGAAGTTCTAGTTTACTAGCTTAACTTTCATGCTAAAGCTTATCTAAACTGGGAACACTTATCTTTAATGAGTGGTTTCCATTAAAACCAAACCCCTAGCTATAGAAAATAGCTAAATTCCAGATTTTAACTTTTTGCTTAGTTTCTCTTGTAATCTGGTATAGGCCAGACAGCTGCCTTCCCAGGTGACTTATTGGAGAATACCCCAGTAGATAGTACTTCATTTCAGGGTTAGAAATCTGAAGCTCAGGTTTGAGCAATAATCACACAGACCCACTTATAAATATATTCACACTTGTATTTGTTTAGAAAAAAAATGTAACTATAAACTTAATGTCTCTTTATAAGTGAGTAGAAATGTGATGGAAGTATTATTGTTATGAGTTGATAATTATTTAAATTGAAATATTGATTCAACATACAAATCCTTCATGCTTTTTTTTTTTTTTTTTTTTGGTCTTTTCGAGCGGGTCTCCTGTAAGCCCCAGCTGTCCTAGAACTCACTGTGTAGACCAGGCTGGCCTTGAACTCACAAAGATCCACATGCTGCATCCCAAGTGCTAGGATTAAAGGAGTGCACTACCACGGCCTGGCCTCCTTCATGCTTTTTGAAAATGTGTAAAATGCTTTCCATAATGATTTTCTTAAATTAATATAATATAACCATTAGAAACAATATTGATCAACCTGTAGTTACAGAAATAAGGGTATAATAGATCGGTAAGTGAGAAAGAATGATAGTAAGTATAGCATGGCTCAATTTGGGGTTTGAAAGACTATCTGTGTGTATTTATGGTTACACAAACACACACATTTGTGTGTCAACAGATAAAAGTCTAGACAGAAAACCACCAAACTAATATTTAATTCTGACAATTAGGAATGATAAAAGCAGTTTGTCATGGCTTATTTTATATACTAAAATAATCTTTAAAAACTTAAAAACTAATATTAACTATAATATTAGTATTAGAATTATTTGGAGAATTATATACTTAAGGACATGATATATGCCTATACTTCAAAGCATGCTACATATGGAAGAGAAAATCCATTTATCTGACCGTTCTCTCAAGGCATTGACTTTAATTAAGTGCTTTTCCTACCAACCTTATCTAGGGCTGCCTTCTGTTACTTCCTAACAAGGTTTGATTTAATTCTTTGATCTTTTCTGTTATAGGCAAAACAGATGGCAAAAAAACCATAAAAGATTGCTTGCCCTTTAGTATAGTCCAAATTCATAATTTTCTGTAAAATCACAATCGAAGTTGATTTGTATTTCTATAGCAACCAATAAGTACTAACTTTGTGTTTGTCCTAAAAACATTCCCATTTCCCCATGGGGAGAACCCATATTCTCCTTGCTTTTGTACTGTGTTTTCTTACCATATTCAAGTCCAGGTTTCCTAGCCTTTCACTCCCTTCCTACTCACATCCAGATCAGGTATCTCCCTCTATCTAAGCACTTTCTGTACCATACTGAACTGTTCACTTTTATGCTCCTTGGTAGGGACTGTAAGAGAGTTGCACCCAGGAATGGATTCAGACTTTGCGTGTCATGAAACTAATACAATTTAGGAAATCTTTGTTAAGAAAATTGCAAATACCAAATTATGCATAAACATGTATATTTATTTAGAATTAGAAGTCAAAACTGATAATTGAAGATTTAGAGATTAAGATCATGTACTTCCAAGATGTCTTTAGACAATTTACTAGAAATGTTTACAGAGAAATGCATCTGATTGCAATGCCTTTCTTTCCATTACTGTAACTAGTAGTCACAACAAGAGCCTGCACAAATGCTAAGTCTCAGTCTAAGATTCATTAACTTCACCATAAATCTATGTTTCACTGTTTGACTTCTGCATTTCCAGCACTGAACACACTGCCTTGTACATATTAAGACTTCAAAATATAGCTGTGATACAGGAAGTCAGGGGTTCATGGGTTAATCCTTCCTTACCAAAGCCTTACTACAAATCTTCCCAAGTTTTCTCATTGCTCTTTGAAAGACTATTGAATAATGCTGTTCTTGGTGTGATAGTTAATATTGACTGCCAACTTGATTGGACAGAAAGATACTTAATAGATCACACCCCTGGGCTTGTTCATAAGGACTTTCCATAGAGGATTAATTAATGGAAGAAGACCTGCCCTCCGAATTTGGGTGGCACTGTCCATAGGCTAGAACCCAGAGAAAGTAAAAGAGAAAACAAATGACAAATCCCTTCACTATATAGACATTCTCTTTCTCTGATTCCTGTTGTAGAATGTTCCTACTGTGATGGTAAGCCTTACCTCAGGATCACAGCAACGAAACCAGACAACCATGGGTGAAACCACAAGGAAAATTTTAATTTGTTTATGTCAGTTACAAAAACCTGACTAATACTTGTCTTATTCTAAAGGCTGCTTGATCTCTTTTACTATTTTCTTTACCCCAACTACACTGGCCTTCTCTTACTGCTGAGGCCCTGTCCATAGGGAAGTCCTCTTCCTAGATCCTTGTTCCCACTCCAACTCCAGATGCTTAAATGTTACTTTGTCAAGGAATACTCCCAGCCTAGGCTAAAATTTCTGTCCTTCTCAGTCATGGCAATTCCTTGCTTCTTCCAGACTGTTTCTGCAATTGTTATGATGGGTTTCTTTAAGAAATAGTTTG
This sequence comes from Rhizomys pruinosus, assembly GCA_009823505.1. NCBI lineage: Eukaryota > Metazoa > Chordata > Mammalia > Rodentia > Spalacidae > Rhizomys > Rhizomys pruinosus. The sequence continues at coordinate 3,919,091 of VZQC01007972.1, forward strand.
ATGCCTATTTTGCTTCTAGAATGGAAATTATTTGAATGTAGAGGCCACGCTGTATTTGTTCATTCGTTATTTCTCTAATGCACCATAATACTGTATACAGAGTAGACAATAAATATTTGTAGAATCAAAGAAGGAATGAGTGGGACTGATGCTCAGGAAGACGCAGCTCTCGGCAGGCCTTTATACAAGAAATGTGACATCAGCAAGATTTAATAGTATTTACAGTTTAATAGTATTTATTGCTTCTTTAAATCTAGGATTTATAGTAAGACTTTTTAATATTAGTTTTTAAATTTTATTTATTTTTATTTATGTGTATGAGTGTACTGTCTGCATGTAGGTTTGTGCACCTGTGTCGTGCAATGCCTCTGAGGTCAGAAGAGGGTCTCGGATTCCCCTGGAACTGGAGTTCTCCTGGAATTGGAGTTACAGACGGCTCTCAGCCGCCATGTGGTTGCTGAGGATCAAACCCAGGTCCTCTGCAAGAGCAGTCTGTGCTCTTAACCGCTAAGCCATCTCTCCAGCCCCTATAGTAAGATTTTTATATGCAGTTAAGTTATTTGGACCTCAGATTAAGTCTATACGCAAGTAAATGCTAGAACAAATTAGAACAAGCTTTGTGATTTCTATAACAAAACTGATTGATTTTTGTTGGAATTACATTCACTCCTCAGATCACATTAGCACTCTAAATATCAGATTGCATCTTCTCTAAGATCTATGATGACCCCTCCAGCCATGTGTATTTGGCTATGTTTACAGAACCACAGATGAGTTCTCTCCCATTGAATGGGCTTTATGTACAAACATGACATTTGTACAAAATGCAATGCCATTTAAGTTATCTTTTTCATCTATGGTGAATTTTTTAGTAGTCTGTGACTTTGAAGAAATTGTTTCATTTTATCTATGTTTTCAAATTTGGTTGAAAACAATTTTTAATCTATTTTGATCTTTCTTGGTCAGTTTACCAATTTTATTGGCTTTCAAAGTACCAACTACGACTGACTTCACCAATTTTCTCTATTCATATTTTATTTTGAGTTTCACTGATAATTACCCATTTTCACTATTCTTTTTTTTCTGTCACTTTGTGTTTAAATTTATTTTCTTATATTTCTTCATGTTAAAGCTTGGTTCTTTGATGTTTACATAAGAATTAAGAATATTAAGACAGGCATTATTAAGGGCGAAATGGGGAAACAGGGGCACTTTAACTGAGGAGAGAGAAGAGAGGGTTAGAGACAGGGATAAAGAGAGGAGAGATAAGCCATGCTTAGGTGATTTGAAAAACCAGAGAGAAACACATTAGTCCAAAAGTGTACTGAAAAATTACACATACCGTATCTGTACATGAATCCATGTGCATAGCTGAAGGTTACACAAAAGAAATAGTGCCAGACAGGAGAAACAACTCTTTGAATTGTTGGCCAGGATAGTCCAAGAGATTCACAAAATTAGACAGACTATTTCTGCAGCCCTCGATTGCCTCCCAGAATTGAAGGTAAGACCCTATTGATGAAGATAGGACGTACTTCAGACATAAAACTTGGGGCAGTGGAGCTATAACTGACCTGAGCCAGCTCCCTGAAGGATAGATCTCATAATTTTGTAGGACACTATTCAAGCTACTAAGGGAGAACATCAGTTGATGGTCCAGCCCCAACTGTAAGTCCTATTTACCACAGCAGTGACTGGCACAGCAAAGTACATGGAGGCAGTAGTAACACTTTTATCTTGGGGGCAATCAACAGCTAATTGAACATAAAGCCCATTCAGTGGGAGAGAACTCATCTGTGGTACTATAAACAGCCAAATACGAATGGCTAGAGGGGTCATCATAGATCTTAGAGAAAACCCTAAGGCTATCAGATCCTTAGACAAATGTCATTTCTTCCTATATGCTAAATTTGGATCTTTATATTTACAGATGCCAGTCAACACTCATCAAAGAAGCTTTTTTTTTAATTTTTTTTATTTATTTTATTTTTTTTATTAATTTTATTTATTTCTGTATGTGTATGAATGTACTGTCTGGCATGCAAGTCTGTGCACCCGTTGTCGTGCAACGCCGCGGAGTCAGAAGAGGTGTCTCGGATTCCCTGGAACTGGAGTTCTCCTGGAATTGGAGCTTCAGACGGTTCTCAGCCGCCATGTGGGTGTGGGGATCGAACCCGGGTCCTCTGTAAGAGCAGTCGGCGCTCTTAACCGCTAGGCCATCCCTCCAGCCCCCAAAGAAGCTTTTTTTGAAACAGATGGAGATTTTACAAAGTTCCACAACTGTTCACACACAGAGAATAAGTGTCTGTGAAATGCCCAACCCCAAGTGACACATCTACAATGGAACCTCTGTACCTAAGTCCCGTGGGCCATAGTGGAATGGGGTGTAGAGAAAGTTCTAAGGCAATGAACACAAAAGGCCACAAAAGCAAGTTCTAATTATCCAAACATATGTGTCTGTGCCAAAGTAACCTACCATAACTATTAGTGTTGCCTAAATACCTATATATCTAATTGCTTGTGCTTCATTAGTAGGATCGAAAGGTTACTCCTGGACAAACTATCAGCCCATGAAAGGAAACAACCCAGAATTGACCAAGTCAAGTCAACAGCTCCAGAGGAGTGGACTGTTTTACTTCTCATCCACCTGTGCCCCTTTTCTAAGCTAGGGACAATCTGCGAAGAGGGGGCGTGGTAGAATGTAAAGGCTGCGATTGGGGTGAATGGTGAAACTACAGCAATGTAGTCTGGACACTCATTTGATCAACTTGATTGAACAAACAACCTGTCACCCCCCATGGATGGTGGGGCTGTGGGGGTTTGGACACAACAGCCTGCAGATTGGTTTTGCACGAAGGATGCTTGTACTCATGGATTATCTTATAGCTAAAAAATGAAAAAAAAACTGAGAGAAAGATGCAGGACAGTTATGGCAGAATGCATGATCTGGGATGGGGTTGGGGGTGGGGGGGAAAGGGAAAGGGAAATATGCCTGATCTGAATTGGAAAATGATGTATGAAATGCACAAAGCATCAATAAAAATTAAATTAAAAAAAAAGTTCTAATGCAACAGACAATGAACACAAAAGGCCACAAAAGCCCAAAATGTACAGAATAAAGTCTGCAGAGTGTGGGTCCTTGGACAAGACTCCTATATTAAACTCTACTCACCCAGAGCTCAGGGACTATTTCAGGAGAGAGGACAAAAAGATTGTAATATCCAGGGGAGGTGGTGCATGACCATATGGAAATAGAGTCTTACAGGCTCCTGGGACCTTGCTCATATGAACCTACAGCAATGGTGACATCATGTGTAAGACTCATGGCAACTCAAGCAGTCAAAAACCCAGCACAGAACTGAGCAAATGGGCAGCAAGCCCCAATCTTGGCTGAAGAACTATTGGCAGCTGATTACTGTTGGGTGAAGGAGAGTTTATCTTTTCTTTTTTTAACAGACTTGCATGCAGACAGTACATTCATACACATACAGAAATAAATAAAATTAATAAAAAAAATTAAAAAAAATTTATTATTTTTTATGTGAATGAATGTACTGTCTGCATGTAGGTTTGTGCACCCGTGTCATGCAATGCCGCGGAGGTCAGAAGAGGGTGTCAGATTCCCCTGAAACTGGAGTTAAAGACGGTTCTCAGTCACCATGTGGGTGCTGGGGATTGAACCTGGGTCCTCTGCCAGAGCAGTCAATGCTCTTAACTGCTAGGCCATCTCTCCACCCCCGAGAGTTGATCTTTTTTAAGGGAGTGACTATAGATAGGCTGACTAGACCCCAGTAGATGAACTTGAACTGAAGGACATCTGGGTACCCTAAGTTGACTTGATAAGTCTTAACATAAATGACAGAATGCATGAAATCTGGTTGTGGTGGGGCTGTGGGAGATGTGCATAGGGAAAGGAATATAAAGACAAGGTATTTTGTAGGAAATACACAAAAATTCAATAATTTTTTTTTGTCTTTTTGAGACAAGGTCTCCCTGCAGCCCCAGCTTGCCTGGAACTTACTATGTAGACCAGTCTGGCCTTGAACTCATAAAGATCCACCTGTCTCTGCCTCCACAGTGCTGGGATTAAAGTGTGCACCACCATGCCTGGGTCTCAAGAAAAATTTAAACACCAATTAATAAAATATATATTCAAGCAGGTAATTAAAAAATATTACATTTCTCTTAAACATGACTTTAGTCATATCACACAAATTTTTGGATGTTATATTTTATATCCATTCCATTTAAAGTACTTTCAAATTTCTTTTGTGACTTCTTTGAGTTCTGAATCATTTATATAAGTGTTGTTTCAATTTTAGAATTTGGGTAATTCCAAACATCTTTCTGTTATTAGATTTTGGGTTAATCATATTATAGTAAGAGGACTTCCTTTATTTCAGTGCTTTGTGTTCATTTGGAGGGGTTTGTGACCCCAAACATGATCCATCTTGGTGATGGTTATTCATGAACATAAATGAATATATATTGCTATTGTTGGATGGAATATTCTATAATTTCAATCACAGAAAGTTGGATAATAGCATTTAAGATCTTATGTGTTCTTACTGATATTTTTACCCATTTACCCTCCGTATAATTGAAATGAATATTGAAGTAATCAAGGAGAAATATGAATTTGTCTGTCTCTCTTTTCAATTCTATCAGTGTGGGCTTCATTTATTTGGATTCTATGTAAGAATGTTCCTACCCCCACAGGTCAGCTAGAAACAGATCACTAGAAGGAAAGCTGTCCAAGAAAAAATGTAATGTTTAAGGACATGGATTCTGGAATCAATCAGTTTGGGACTGGGTCCCAGTTCCACCACTAACCAGTCACAGCTTACGTTGTTAATTTGCTCTAGTTCTTTAAGCCTCAGTTCTATCATCTCAAAAGTGCTTTGCAGAAACCTTGAGGAGTAAATTTGGTGCACGCACACACCAGAATGCACACACAGAGCTGCTTAGTAGGTATCAGTGGGTCTAAGAATGGTTAGTTTGCCCCACAGTTATAGACAGCTCTCAAGCAATCTTGTCTAGGAAAACCCAGGTGACTTATTGATGCAATGACCTACTGTGAGCCCTCTTTCATAGGGGTCTGTGTTCCTGCTGAACTCTTCAGTTAGATTTCCTGAAATCAGTTGCCAACTAAGAACAGGTTAGGTACTCTGAAGCTTAATGCCACAATACTTTAATTGGAGGCTAGGGAGACAAAATGCCATGTCTGAGGCTACCTTGGTAGGAAAGGTTAAAATGAGTATTTGAACTTATTTTACCCCAAAGGATATATACGTTTTTTATTTATTTCTGTATGTGTTTGAATGTACTGTCTGCATGCAAGTCTGTGCACCTGTGTTGTGCAATGCCGTGGAGGTCAGAAGAGGGTGTTGGATTCCCCTGGAACTGGAGTTCTCCTGGAATTGGAGTTTCAGATGGTTCTTGGCCGCCATGTGGGTGCTGGGGATCGAACCCGGGTCCTCTGTAAGAGCGGTCGGTGCTCTTAACCACTAGGCCATCTCTCCAGCCCAGGATGTATACTTTTCTCTACACCTTTATAGATGTTAGTTAACAAAATTGTTAAATACACATCTCCAGAGATCTTATTTGTCAATTTTATTATTGTTTTTATATTTTGATGCCATTAAATTTACATTTAAAAAAATATTGAATTTTTGGGTATTTCATGCAGACGTCTCAATGATCAATCTTAAATACCTTTATGCCCACTTCCCCAATGGCGCCCTCCCATGGCCCCTCACTGGGATTCATATACTGTAATTTGTGTTAAGGCCTATCCTGTCCTTAGTGTTCTTGGATGTTCCTCAGTGCAAGTTCACCTATCCAGGGTCCTACACTTTAAGGAGATCAGCTCTTCTTTAGGCAACAGCAATCAGCTGCCAATATTCCTTCAGCTAAGATTGGGTTCTGCTGCCCATTTCCCCAGTTCATGCTGGGTTTTTGTCTGCTTGAGTTTGCATGGGTCTTGTGCATGCTGACAGCATTGCTGCAGACTCACATGAGCAAGGTCTCAAGAACTTGTAGGATTCCATTTCCATATGGCCATGTACCTCCTCTCTGGCTCTTACAATCCTTCTGCCCCCCTCTTCCACAATGGTCCCTGAACCGTGGGTGAGTGAAGCTTAATATACGAATCCTGTCCAAGGACCTACACTCTGCAGACTCCTAATCTCCATCCTTTGGCTATTTTTTTTTACCTTTTTAGTTCGTGCTCCTCTGGTGCATGAGAGAGCTTCGTTAATGAAAGTCGAGAGATTCATTAGTGTCCTCTTTTCCTTTTGTTCTATGTTGTCTGTGTAGAGGTTGCATGGTAGATGTGCCACTTGGGCTTGGGCAATTCACATACAATGAGTGTGTGTGACCAGTTGTGATATTCTGTAATAGTCTCCATCTGGTGCAAAAGAAGCTTCTTTGATGGGTGATGACTGGGACACTTGATGGTAAATATAAAGATACATATTTTGCATTTAGTAAGAAGTTACATTAGTATACAGATATGACAGCTTGGGAATTTCTCTAAGATCTATGACCTCTCCATCCATGTGCATTTGGTTGTGCTCACAATACCATATCTTAGTTTCCTCCCTTTGAGTGGGCTTTAAGTCCAATTAGGTAGCCACTGATTTCCCTCAAGATAAAATTCCACTACTTCACCATTGTCACATGCTGTGCTGGTCACTGATGTGGTTATTTGGTCTTAAAGCTGGGGTTGGACCATTGACTGTTGTTCTCCTTTAGCAGCTTGCATAGTGTTCTCCAAAGCTATGAGAGCTAGCCTTTGGAAGGAGTGGCTTCCAGGTCAGTTCCAGCTCCACTGGCCCAAGTTCTATGTCTGAAGTATGTCCCATCTTCAGCAATAAGGTTTTACCTCTAAGTTCTGGGAGGCAAAGGCTGTGGCAATAGCCTGTGTAATTTTGGGAGTCTGTTGTACTACCCAGGCCAACAGCTCAAAGGGAGGTTTCTCCTGTCTGGTACTGTTTCTTATAACCTTAACCTTCAGCTATGCACATGGACTCATGTAGAGATGTATGTGTAATTTGCCATTAAGTTGTTAGACTAATATGGTTCTCTCTGTTTTTTACACTAGCTAGGCCTCTTCTCTTCTCTTCTCTCCTCCCCTCCCCTCTCCTCCCCTCCCCTCCCCTCCTCTTTTCTCTTCTCTTCTCTTCTCTTCTCTTCTCTTCTCTTCTCTTCTCTTCTCTTCTCTTCTCTTCTCTTCTCTTCTCTTCTCTTCTCTTCTCTTCTCTTCTCTTCTCTTCTCTTCTCTTCTCTTCTCTTCTCTTCTCTTCTCTTCTCTTCTCTTCTCTTCTCTCCCTTTCTTTTCTCTTGTCCTATATAACTTTCCTTCAATGTCTTCACCATTTAAAGTATCTTCGTTTTCCCCATTTCTCCCTTGATAATACCAATTTCCTATGGTCCCACCTCTCTTAAGCCCCTTCTTTCCTGTATCCTCAGATCTCCTTGAATAACCCTCCTTGCCCCTCCCACTTAAATACCCCATTTTATCCATTTCTCCCTTAGTAACATCTGAGAGAGATAAATAGGAGACATGTTAAATTTAGATTTTAATATTTTATTTTCCACTTATTTGTGACTAGTCTTTAGAACCACAACAGATTTTCTTATGTATCACCTACAATGTAGCTAAATTTAAATACTTAGTTCTAACAGTATTTTTATATATTTTATAGACTTTTACGCTTTTCATATAATATATCCTAATCAAATTTAGACTCTCTCCCCTATCTGCACCTCTGAAGCCTTCCCCACCAGATTTCATGCATTCTGTCATATAATCTAAGTCCTGCCTGGTCAAGCATTTGTATCCAGATATCTCTCACTGCAAGTTCATCCATTGGAGTCTGGTCAACCTATCTAGAATTATTCTTCCTCACCCCACAGTAATCAGTTGCCAAGAGTTCCTCAGCTAAGGTTGGGGCCTGCTGCCCATTTCCCATTTCTATGCTGGACTTTTGCTTTCTGTATGCTGTCACCAATGTCGCAAGTTCATATGAGCAAGTTACCAGAGGCCTGAATGCCTCTGTTTCTTTATGCACATGGATCAATACTTGGTCTTACAACCTTTCCATCCCTCCTTCCAAAATAATCCGTGAGCCATGAGTGTGTGAGATTTAATATAAGAGCCCTATCCAGGGACACATACTCTGCAAACTCTTATTCTCTAAAACTTGGCCACCAGTATTTTCATAAATTATACAGAGCCAGTTATATAACTGTCTAATTACTTCTCTGTTCTGTGTAAATTTCAAATAACCACATAAATTTTCATCTGCTTTGAAGTATATGAGAGCTGGAGAAATGGAGTGGTTAGGAACACTTGCTGTTCTCACAGAGGACAAGGGTTGAGTTCCCAGCACCGACATGGCAGCTAACAACCACTCATAACTCCAGATACAGTGGATCCAATGCCCCCTTCTGGCTCCTGCCAACATTTCACACACACACACACACACACACACACACACACACACACACACATGTTTCAGGCAAAACACTCATTCACATAAAAATAAAAACAAGCAATTATTTTAAAAGGATTCTGAAATAATAAAGTATATGAGGTTTGATTAGGCTAATTTATCAAAGAATGACATTTGGAAACTTTTGGAAAAGAGATAAAGAGGTACTCATTATCCTCCTGAACAGCCAGAGTTGAAACACAACTACACACACATGACTGCCAGTCTAAAGGGAAAGGCCATGCTTACTGAAGTGCCACAAACAGTGCAAACAGCCAGTGAAAGAAAACATTAAGGGCAGATGTATTAAACTCAAATTCATGATCTGCTTGAAATTTGGGTAAGAATCATCAGAGACTTAATCGCAGTGGACAACCTCTTCAGCAGCATCATAGTAAGCCAATAAAATACTCATTTATTGTTTCTTAATGTATCTGTGTCTATTCCTGTTCATTGTCCATATCATTTCCTATTAAGAATGGTGCTATAGCATATAATTTTAATATTTCAGAGATTCCCACTCATAGTGATGAAAAGTCATGCCACTGTCAGACCAACATTTTGTTGACCATAACAAGAAAAATCAGAATGAAGAAATCCATTTTAAGACATCAGAGTTATTAACAAACTTAGGATATAAATGGTAGATTTAAAAAGAAGGGTCCCTGTATTAGTCACTTTTCTGTTGCTGTGATAAAACCACCACGGGCAAGGGAACTTATAAAAGGAAGAGTTTATTTGAGCTTATGATTGACGGTTCCAGGGAATCAGAGTCCATTGTGGCAGGAAGCATGGTGGCCGGGGCTGGAGCAGCAAGCCAAGGGTCACATCTCGCAATGAGCACAGGAAGCAGAGAGAGGGAGAGGCTGGAGACTGCAAGGGTTGTTAAACTCATTAAGCCCCAATAACGTACTTCCTCCAGCACAGCCACACCTTCTAAGACCTCCAAGAACAGTGCCACCAACTGGAGACAAAATGTCTGAATACTTAAAGCCTATGGGGGACACTCATTCAAACCACCACAGTCCCTAATAGACATTGGATGCATTTTTAATGGCTTTCCTTTCAGAGCACTTGGTAAATCACACCCAGGAGTTAAGAGGTCGAGATATGGGTCAAAGTTTGTAGTCCTCTCATTGGTCCAGGTTTCAGATCTTATAGCTTAGGAGAAAATGCCTTGGTAAATTTAGACTCTTTTGTTGAAACCTGGAAAGGATGCAATGTAGGTAAATATAAAACAGAGATAATTCTTTTTTTTTTTAATTTTATTTATTTCTGTATGTGTATGAACGTACTGTCTGCACGCAGGTCTGTGCACCCGTGTCGTGCAATGCCGCAGAGGTCACCAGGGGTTCTCCTGGAATTGGAGTTTCAGATGGTTCTCGGCCGTCATGTGGGTGCTGGGGATCAAACCCAGGTCCTCTGTAAGAGTGGTCGGCGCTCTTAACCACTAGGCCATCTCTCCAGCCCAAAACAGAGATAATTCTTACCAAGACTAAGTCGACTTAGTACAAACTAAAGTAAAGCAACTGGCCATCACTCCGCTAGAAAAAGTATGCATTTTCTGTAGGAAAATGGCAGAGTGTGATAGTTTGTGTTACGTTAACTTAGTTAAGCTGGAAAATGTCATTTCCCCAATTCCCCTTCATGCTATAGTTCTGAGTTGGAATTACCAAAAAACAATTCATGCAAAATTTGAAAGTCAGAGGTAAGCAGCAACTACAATAACCTAAAGGCTTATTTTGTATGAAAAGGTCATTGAAAAGTGCAAAGGTGCCCAGTGCACTCCAGTGTGTGCTCACTTCCTTCTCAGAGGATGGGCCTTCAAAAACTACAAGGTAGTAAATCAAATGACAATAATAGTATAAAAGATGGGAAGCTGATAAATAGAGTCAACATATTGTACGGTCCTTGTGTTGTCCAGTAAATTATGCATTAATAACATATGCTTTAGCAACTCAAGTGTATATGCTTTAATTTAATGGATAATTGATAAAACCCACAAAATCATGTTTAAAATTAAAATAATAAGGCTATGAATTTTAGAATTCACCGAACAGGGAAAGGAATGTAAAAAATGTGGCACAGTTAGAAAATGAATGGTAAGGTGTAAATATACACCTAAATATACTAACAATTATACTTAATGGAAATGGGATGAGAATTCCATTCAAAGACAAAGAATGTCCACTTGTCATGGTTTACTAAGAGACAGCCTTTAAATAGAGGGAGGGGGAAAGGATAAAAGTAAGAGGAAGAAAAAAAGAAATGTTAGCCAAAAGAAAGTTGTATGTACCTATATGTTTCTATCAAACTAAAAATTTGAATATGGTATGATAGATTTAAAAAGGGTTTCCTTCTCCTCCAAAATATTTACATCCTAATCTCTGCTGCATAAGGCAAAGGGAGCCATGAAGACATGATCACACTGAGAATCTGGAGATAGGGAGACTATCCTAGAGTGTCCACTTGGGCACAAGTGTCCTTGTAGAAGGAATGCAAGAAGAGTCCAGGATCCACAGAAAGCAAAGTGGTGAAAAAAGCGTCAGGAGCAAGAGGTCTGGGGTGGGATGCCCTTGGCTTCGAAGATGGGGAAAGGGAGCCCCAAAACAGAAGGTTGAGCAGCTTCTAGAACCTGGAAAGGCCAGAAGAACATTCTTTCAGATGCCTTCAGAAGTTAGCATGACCGTGGGGATTCATTCTGTACTTCTGATCTCCTGAATGTAAGATGATAAACGGGAAACCACTAAGTGTACGGCAGCTTGCTGCAGCAAGAGCAATTAGCACAGATAGATTACCTAAAGGGAAACCACTAAGTGTACGGTAGCTTGCTGCAGCAAGAGCAATTAGCACAGATAGATTACTCTAAAGAGAAATGACGGTTACAGTGGTAATAGCACCAGAGATACATAATAAAGTTGTGTCCACACTGTATAAAGTGTACAACCTGAAAGCAACAGCTTAGCAGCCTACGGAATAAAGTGCACATTCATGTGGTCGTTTTAACTTGACATAGAACAGAGAAATAAATAGACAATTATATTACAGATTAGATCTGTATGATGTGTAAAAATACTGGTAGGATCCCCAGAATACAAGGAGGAGAGGAAGAGAGGAGGAGGAGGAGGAGGAGAAGGAGGAGGAGGAGGAGGAAGAGGAGGAGGAGGAGGAGGAGGAAGAGGAGGAAGAAGAAGAAATGGACAAAGGGAAAGAGGAGAAGGAACTGAAAAATGTATTAAACTATTTAAGTTTCTATCTGAAAAAGTTATAAACAGTGGAAAGTAAGAACCAAAGAAGTGCAGTGATGAAAATCATAAAAGGAGAAATCAATGAATAGAAAATGGACATGAAACAGAAAAATCTGCCAGAACAAAAGACAGTTATGAGGCCTCTGGGAACCTGCTCATATGAACTTGCAACAATGGTGACAGCACACACAAGAACCATGCTCAAACAAATAGGCAAAGACTCACCACAGAACTGAGGAAATGAGGAGCAGGCCCCAGCTTAGCTGAGCAACTGTTGGCAACTGATTACTGTGAGATGAAGGAGAGTAGATCTTCTTTAGGAGAGTGACTCTACATAGGCTGACTAGAATCCAGTGGATGAACTTGCACTGAGGGACGGTTGGGTACAAATGCTTGACCAGATAGGACTTAATATATATGACAGAATACATAAAACCTGGCAGGGGGGATGGGAGAGGAACAGAGGAGAGAGGTATTCTAAATTTGATTAAGATATATGAAATACACAAAACTCAATAAAAATATAAATTTAAAAAATCTGAAAAGATTAAGAACTCTTGGCAAAACAAAATAAAATGCAGAAAACACACAATATTAAAATTAGTATATCATTATGGAATATGTATACATAAAAATGAGGATTAAAATATGTAAAGACTCAATGAATTAGATACCATGGATGAAATAGACAATGAAATCAATTCATCAAGGCTGGCATAAAAAGAAATAGAAATATGAATAATATAATCTTTATTAAAAATTTGACACTTTTTAATCTGTAAAATATCTGGAAACAACATTATATGTTTAGTTGGTAATTTAAAACCCTCTCAAAAAATTTTACTACTTCCTTTCAACATTTTCCTGGAGCTATTTTCATTCCAATAAACTAAATATTAAAAGTGGGTGGTGCACACTTTGCACCCAGGACTGCACAATCAAGTTGGAACTGACCAGGAAGCCTTCTCTCTGAAGACTAGCTCTCCTGATGTCAGAGGATACCATACATGTTGCTTGGGGAACATTTTGGAAAGGGAGGTGGATAGACTGTAAGAGTCAGAGGGCCAGACACCCTCTTCTGACCTCCGCGGCATTGCACGACACAGGTGCACAGACCTACATGCAGACAGTACATTCATACACATACAAAAATAAATAAAATTAAAAAAAGTACTGTCCAGGCATTAAAGGTGGCACACACCTTTAATCCTAGCACTTGGGAGGCAGAGGCAGTCAGATCTTTGTGAGTTCAAGGCCAGCCTGGTCTACAGAGTGAGTTCCAGGACAGCTGGGGCCACAGGAGACCCTGTCTCGAACGGACCAAAAAAAAAAAAAAAAAAAAAAAAAAAAAAAAAAAAAGAAAAACAATAAAAGAGGACATGAAATTGAGGGTTAGTAAAGTGAGGGTGGAAACGGGGGAGGAGGTCTGAATATTATCATAATACAATATATGAAATTATCAAAGAATCAATAAAATATATTTTATAGAAAGAAGAGTTTATTTGGCTCATGGTTCCAGAGGGATAAGAGTTCATTATTACTATGGAAGCATGGTGGAGACAGTGGAGCAGCAGAAAGCTGAGACCTCATATTCTCAGATGTGTTCAGGAAAGAGAGAAAGAGAGAGGGAGAGGGAGAGAGAAACTGGAAATATATTGTGCCTATCCACTCTCAAAGCATGCCCCCAGTGACAGTGATGTGCTTTCTCCAGCATGGCCACACCACCCAAAGGTTCGATGATCCTCCCTAAACAGTGTCACCAATTGGAGATCAAGTATTCAAATACCTGTAGCCTATGGGGAACATTCTCATTCAAACCACCACACCAAGTAAAGCTTAGAAGAACAAGATACAGAAAGTTGCTTTAAAAAATGCGTAAAAGAAGCTTACATCCTCTACAGGTTAGATGTTATAAGCACAGTAAGAACCCTGTCATATTAACGGGGGGAAATTGTTAATTATGGATTAACATATCCAAACATGTGTCTATGCTAAAGTAACCTATTAGTGCTGCTTAAAACAATATCTAATATCTAATTGCTTGTTCTTCATTAGTAGGATCGAAAGGTTATTCCTGGACGACTGTCAGCCCCTGAAAGGAAACAGCCAGAATTGACCAGAGTCCAAGTCAACAGCTCCAGAGAGATGGACTGTTTTACCTCTCATCCACCTGTGCCCCTTTTTAAGCCTATGGAAACAACCTGCGGAAGAGGGGGCGTGGTAGAATGTAAGGGCTGCGATTGGGGTGAATGGTGAAACTACAGCAATGTAGTCTGGACACTCATTTGATCAACTTGATTGAACAAACAACCTGTCACCCCCCACTGGATGGTGGGCTGTGGAGGTGTTGGGCACAACAGCCTGCAGTAGGTTTTGCATGAAGGATGCTTGTACTCATGGTTATCGCCTTATAGCTAAAATGAAAAAAAAAACTGGGGAGAAAGAGCAGGACAGTTTGGCGGAATGCATGATCTGGGATGGGGGTGGGGCGGGGTAGGGAAAGTGGAAATAGCTGAACTGAATTGGAAAAAATGTATGAAATGCACAAAGCATCAATAAAAATAATTAAAAAAAAAAAATGGTGGAAAATGTCTTAAGATGGCATGGTGGCAAAGTCCTTTAATCCCCGCACTCAGGGGGCAGAGTTCAAGGCCAAGCCTGGTCTACATAGTGAGTTCAGGACATGCTGGGGCATACGGAGATCCTGTTCAAAAAAGACCAAAAAAAAAAAAAAAAAAAAAAAAAAAAAAAGCAGAAAAGATGCCCTCATTTGGAACAAATCAAATACTTACCTGTGGCAGTTATGTGATGCCCCATTACGGCAATGCCTGCATAATCATAGCCTGGTTCTTTCTTATTGAATTTTTCTGTACTTCATACAGGACATCTCAATCAATTTTAACCACCCGTATAACCCCTTCCCCTTTGGCAGCTCCCCACTGGGATTCATACATTCTGTCATTTGTGTTAGGCCTATTGTGCCAAATTTGTGTCCCCAGCCATTCTTCAGTGCAAGTCCATCTACTGAGCTCTAGTCAGGCTATCCAGACAGAGTCTCTTGCTTTAAGAAGACCAGTTCTTCCTCACCCAGCAGTAGTCAGCTGCCAATATTTCTTCAGCTAAGATTGGGGTCTGCTGCCCATTTGTTTTGTCCGCTTGAGCTTGTGTGGGTCTTCTTCATGCTGACACCATTGCTGCAGGTTCATATGAGCATTGGCAGGAGGGGGTCTGAATATGATCATAATACAATATATGAATTTATCAAAGAATCAATAAAATATTTTTAAATGTTTATGACTATGAGAAGGATTGATCTGATTTTTAAAGGTGTTGGGAGGAAGCAAAGGTTTTTATCAAGGAAACGGTGTCAGAGCTGAGCTTTTCTGAAGGAAAAATGTGCCCCTAAAATAATGGAGAAAAGAGCACGTGAGTGTAGGGCATGTCATAAGCTAAGGAGGGGTGGGTTTGTATATAATTATTTGAGGAAAGGCTGAAAACCAGATAAGATGCCAATTATCTTTTAGTTGTTTCCTTTTCTTGAGTTAGATAACTTCATTCTGCCACTCTGACATAAGCTTAAATGATGAAAGATGCACTTCCAAATTTACGGGCTAATGGTGATCATATAGTTAAATTACAGACAGTAAATAGTAAATAAAAGACTTAGTCCCTGAGGCTGAAGCCAGTTTTTCTCTTTTCTTTGCTAACAAAATCCATCTTATTTACCCTTTTCTTTACAGACTGTGCTTGTAGAAGACAGTCACCGTCCTCAGATAGTGAATCCTAATTGGTCTAAAACATTTACTGTGGTTTCATTAGTGGATTAGAAACGGAATGTTTACGTTCTGCTATTCAATAGTGGGAAAATGTCCATTTCTTTGGGGTTTTTCAGGGGCTCACAGCTAAGAGATCATTTGAGTCTCAGTAGAGACTCTGGACTGACTGTTGAAGACTGTTAGAACAGTTAAGACCACAGGATTCTTGAAGTTGGACTAAGTGCATTTTGCATTATGAGAAGTCCATGGGCCTCGGGAGACCAGGGGTATGATGTCATGATGTGCCTCTGAAATGTCCCCTTTAGGCTCCTCTTTCGAATGCTTGGTTCCAGCTGGTGCTGCTATTTTAGGAGGCCATGGAACTTTTAGGAGATAGGGTCTAGATGCCAGAAGTAGGTCAGTGGAGCAGGCTTTTGAAAGTTACACCTCACCCTGGTTCCTGCCTCATTTGTCTGCTCCTTGTTCTGCCATGGTAGTGTTAAGAGTTTCTATCAAATACTTTTGCTACTACCATGCTCCACTATGGTGGCCCTGCTGTGATGGGCTGAAACCTGCTGAAACCTGCTGAAACCTGCTGAAACCATCAGCCCCAAATATTTTTCCTCCATTAAACAGTTTTTGTCAGATATTTTGGTCACATCAGCAGTGTTTACACGTATTATATTACTGGATAGTCATAACCTCGAAAGGCAAATAGAGAATGAACTTTAAATATGCTGAAGCATTTTTTATGATCATAATACAAAGATTTCCCCCCTCCACACAGTTACAGAGCTAAGTAAATAGTGTAGCCTGGACAAAACTCATAACCACATGATTGCTAGTATGTATTATTTATGCTACATCATCTATCTTGTATATTAATTTTGATATAGTCTCATGAACAAAACTTCAGGATTTCTTAAACTCAATATAACCAAAAATTAAACAATTCCTCCTAAAAATGGGCAAAGGACTGAAATACATCTTTTATCAGAGATATACAAATGTCCAGCATTCATATCAAAAGATGCTTAGCATTACTAACCTTTAGGGAAATGCAAATCAGTCACTATGAGATAGTATTTCCTATCTCTTATGAGGAAAAGAAGGAAAAAGAGGAGGAAGAATGAAAAGAAAATGTATGTGGAAAGAATTTAGAAAATAAGTTCACCAGGCATGGCAGCACACGCCTTTAATCCCAGCACTCTAGAGGCAGAGGCAGGCAGATCTCTGTGAGTTCAAGGCAAGCCTGGTCTACATAGGGAGCTCCAGGACAGCCAGGACTAAAGACAAAAACAAAAAATAAGAAATAAACAAGTTCAAGCCCTTGAGCACCTCTGGAACTGTCAGAGGGTGTGGTTGCTATGGAAAACAGTATGGTATTTCTTCAAAAATTAAAAATACAACTGCTATATTACCCAGAAATTCTATTTCTTTTTTATTGAAAAGAATTTGAAGTTCTAGAATAAATATTTACCCATTTATTTATAACATTATTCAATAGGTAAAAGGTAAAAGTAATGTAAATATAATCATTGTGTGAAAAGATAAATGGGATGTGGTAATATAAATATAATGAAATACTATTTGGTCTTGAAAAGGATAGACAACATGCAAGACTGTATTTTATCAATGCAGAACAGTGCATTGGAAGTGAAATCAGCATAAACTGTGGTTTGGGTCCTTTCTGAAATTCATGACCTCCATACAAGGTCACTCAGTTGGTTCACCTCCTTGCATCTGTGAGACCTGATGTTTCACATCATTAATGCAGCAAGAGAGTCCCTGCCACTTCCAATCTCTGATTTGAAGATCCTGTTTTAAAGGCTTGCCTAAATAAACCAAGTCATCCAAGAATAAAAAAAAAAGATAGACATTCCCACACATGCTACAATGTGGATTAACTTTAAAGAAGATTATGATAAGCAAAATAAGTCAATCACAAAAGGTCAAATCCTTTCAATTCCATTCATATAAAAATGCATAACAATAGTCAAATCCATGTAGGCCGAAAGTAAAATGATGTTTTCTTTTTCTTTTTTCTCTCCAAGATTAAAGAGAAAGGAATAAATAGCCATTACTCAATGGGTTTCAGTTTTGTAAGATATTGGCGTTATAGAATATATTTAATGTAGTTGAACTATGTACTTAAATGATGGAAATGGTAAGCATTACTGAAACACATGGATTTAAAGATTTCTTTTTATCATTTTAATGTGTGTATGTGTGTGTGTGTGCACATGTGATTATGAAGTGTATGATGTGGATGCTGGAAACCAAACTTGAGTCCTTGGCAAGACCAATATGTGCTCTTAACTGATGACCCATCTCACTAGCCCTATATGTATATTTTATCATAATTAAAAATAAAAGAACTAAAGAAAATATAGAAAACACATACATATATGCTCACATACACACAGACTGATCAAGCATTTACTATAAGAGTTGGATTGCATTTTACCATTATTTTTCAATATCATCTTTACTTATGAACTATTTACTCTCACTTTTCTTCAATAGCATTGGGAATTTGAAAAGTGTGATATGTGGCAGAAAGGAGTGAAGAAAGAGAAAGTTGATAAGGAATGTGAGCTCATGGAAAGGATGGGTCATTTCAGGTCACTGTCATGCCTTCCTTCTTCATATAACTCAGAAGTAGAGGCTACAAAGGCTCCAGTCTAAAAACAGTATGTTCACTGATAGAACATGGAGTCTCAGGAGTTCTACCCTCCTGGACAGCTTTACAGCTAACAAATTTAATGCAATAGGAAAAATGGTCATGTGGGTACGAATGTGGGTTACTAACAAAATTATATAATTTTAACTTTCTTTTTTTCCTTTTTTTTAAATTTTATTTATTTTTGTATGTGTGTGAGTGTACTGTCTGCATGTAGGTTTGTGCACCCATGTCGTGCAACGCCGCGGAGGTCAGAAAAGGGTGTTGGATTCCCCTGGAACTGTAGTGCTCCTGGAATCGGAGTTAAAGACAGTTCTTAGCCGCCATGTGGGTGCTGGGGATCGAACCCGGATCTTCTGCAAGAGCAGTTGGTGCTCTTAGCTGCTAGGCTATCTCTCCAGCCCCAATTTTAACTTTCTTTAACCAAGAGATCTAAAAAAAAAAATTAAACAGCCATATTGAGTATGAGAAAAAGACAATGGTTTAAAATATTCTTTAATTGACCATTGCTTAGCCAAATGCAAAGGCACACGTTCTGGCTCTAGAGAGTATGATTCTCCCCACAGAATCAATGGGAATGAGGCAGGACTATGTGTTTTCAATAGTGGACATGAAATTCAATTTGATTCACAATAGTCCATGCTGATTTTCCAAAGTTATTTTTATATTAAAGCATGCTTGAAAAATTTCAATCCAGATTTAGGTTTAAGTTTCCCAGACTTAGTAAGTAATTGCCACAGTAATGAGTTCTTATGTCTTAATTTGGTCTGCTCCAGATGTTAACATCTAGATTGTTTGTTTTTCATTCTCCACCCCTCTGTGTTTCCTTATAAAATAATACATTTGTAAATTTTCATGTTTTTTAACATTTGGAGAGGGTAGAGAAAGAGAGCAGGATGAAGTAGAATAGGTAGAAACCAGTTTTTACCTTCACGTAAGTCATACTAACCTCTCTGTATGTGAAGAAGGGTATAGTCTTGAATAACATGCACTTGGGGATGTTGGCATGCTTCTTCCAGTGCAAGGTACAACACTGGTGGTCCTCTTTGAATTGGAAATAAAATCCCTATGTCAAAGTTGGTATGCTGTACCAAAATCAACAGGCTCCCTCCACTCATATTTTTGAACCAAGAGTATGAGCCTCATCCCATAAACTAGCACAACTGAATAACTGTTAGGAAAAACTTGGCTTATACATCCAAGCTAATAAAGTAATGCACTGATAAAGTATATTAATAAGAACCTGCATCTTAAGCCCAGCTGGTGAGCAGCTGGGTGGCAGCTGAGGGATCTGGGATTGTTCTCCAACAGATAGGGGAGATCTTGCTCAAGGGCAGTGGTTCTCACATTTTAGTATGCATGGGAATCATCTGAAGTGATTACTGAAAATGCTGATTCCATGGCCACAGGCCTAACAATTCTGAGCCAGAAGATCTGGGATAGGACCCAGAAATCTGCTTTTTAATAAGCAGCCTCAGGTGATTCTGATGCAGGTGGTAGAAAAACCACATTTTGAGAAGCATTGCTCTTCAGAGCTACTAATATCATCATCGTTCAAGATCTTTAGCAGCTGAAAAAGATAAATAGGCTTTCAACCAATCTTTCCGCTTGGTTTTTGACAGCCGAGTCCAATCCACAGCTGGTAAATAAGTTAGATAATGACCACGGATAGGTTTGATCCCTTGGGAAGGAATACTTAAAATGGTTTGGGGACCTCTGTTTCTCCCCCATCAATAAGGGGGTTGGAAGGCAGCCACAGACTGGGATGGAAATCCAGCTGG
The DNA here is from genome assembly GCA_009823505.1 of Rhizomys pruinosus. NCBI lineage: Eukaryota > Metazoa > Chordata > Mammalia > Rodentia > Spalacidae > Rhizomys > Rhizomys pruinosus. The sequence continues at coordinate 3,939,056 of VZQC01007972.1, forward strand.
CACAAAAATTGGAAGACAATCCAGAGTGAGGCCTGGGTTCAATATCTAACTGCTAAGCAGCTTGGCTGTCTGCCTTGTGGTGTGCAGTCAATCTCCAATTGATACAATGCTTTGATAACATATGAGAAACATGGGTTAAATCTAGAATCTGTAAGGAACTTAGATAAAAGTCATAAGACCTAAGATTTGGTCCCCAAATGGCATGGAGGTTGGATGATTTGGGGGAATGAGTTCAATCCTCAAATGGTAAGAGTTTTGGATGTCAGGAATGAGGTCTGGGTTCAATCTCTTGTCATTAAAAAGCATGGAAGACCAGCTTAGGGTCTGGTTTTAATTGTCAGATGGTAAAGAGTTCAAATGACAACAATGGTTTCTAGGTTCAAGTGAAAGCTGACAAACAGCTTGAAATAAGCTGCAAGATCTGGGTTCAATCTTGAAATGTTAAGGGTTTAGATAATTGTCATGAGGGATGAGTTCAGTTTGGAGGATTCTCAAAGTCTAGGTGAGGTAGCTGAGTCTGCCCCAGATGATTAGACACAACTTGTGGTCATGGTCCACATGGGAAAGAATTTAGATAGTGGCTACTCTTTTCAGAGCGGGAGCTGCAGAGGGTGCCCAGATAGCATTGACCTAGTGCTACATATTTAGCTAATGTAGAAAGAAGCTTGAATTCCAGCCACAAGCTAAGAAAATTTGCATTCAAGTACTAGGTCATGAGCTAATTTTGCAAGAGAATATTATGTGACTTCTCCATATCCACAGCTATGGAGTGGGAAGCAGGCACCAGGCCTGAGAATGTGATTTTTGAAATAATGGAGTTCTTTTGCCAGGACTTTTGCTGACAAAAACGACTGTTTTATATGGCTAAGAGAGCAGATGTCTGAAAAGCACTGAAATCTATGATGTGTGTTCCTAAGAGGGATGACAGCTGGCATCACTGTGTAGACTCTTGTTCTTACTTTTACAGTTTCACTAATACTCCTCTTTTTGATTATTCTGATTTATCAGCAAACATCAGTTTCTGGAAACTTTTAAAAGCATTCTGAAATAATCAAGAAGAGGACCATTCTCCAAGCACCTAACAATCCATGAAGCTCTTAGAGACACAAAAATGGAACTAGCTTCCTTGGGGAAGAAGAAAAACTTGACTAAATAGCCAAGTATATGCAAAATGTTTCATACAGCACCGGACATAACTATGTTTTTAACTTCAGTTTAATTATGTAGCACCTACCATTGCCTTGAACAATTTTTTTAAAAATGTTCCAGAAGTCTGAAAGCACGGTTATTCCTTAAAAGGTATCCCGCAGAACATGTTCAGATTAAAGAAGCACAGAACACTATGAAAGATGTATCTGTGCTGTAAACCAGTCTCTTATTGATGCCATTAAAAATCACTTCTCTTTCAAGTCCAGCCTGGTCTACATGCTGAGTTCCAGGCCAGATTGGGCTACAGGGAGACCCCAGTTCAAAAAAACAAAACAAAACAAAACAAAATCACTTTTATTTGCCAGGTCAAAGAAAAAGATATTGAGGAAGAAAACTGTAGTTTGTAGTCATGACTTAGTTTTTGCTTCTTCTTCAAGGAATCTAGTTCCATGTTTGTGTCTCTAACAGCTTCATGGATTGTTAGGTGCTTGATATTTTTAAAATGAATTGGTCACCTCTGAAAGACAATACAGAGCCAACTCATTACCTTGAACAATGTAAATAGGTGGAAAGAATTAGGCATTTGGATCATCTCTCTCCTATGTTAACTGTGCCAAAGAGCAACTGTGGTGGTTTGAATGAGAGTGTCCCCCCATAGGCTTTAAGTATTCAGACATTTTGTCCCCAGTTGGTGACACTGTTCTGGGAGATTTTTTTTTTTTCCTCAACATTTTTTTTTTATTGATGCTTTGTGCATTTCATACATCATTTTCCAATTCAGTTCAGGCATATCTCCCCTTCCCTTCACCCCCACCCCCACCCCAACCGAGATCATGCATTCTGCCATGACTGTCCTGCATATCTCTCTCAGTTTTTTTTTCCATTTTTTAGCTATAAGTGATAATCCATGAGTACAAGCATCCTTCATGTATAACCAATTTGCAGGCTGTTGTGCCCAAACACCCACAGCCCCACCTTCCAGAGGGGGGTGAGGGGTTGTATGTTCAATCAGGTTAATCAAATGAGGGTCCAGACTACATTGCTGTAGTTTCACCCTTCACCCCAATCGCAGCCCTTACATTCTACCATGCCCCCTCTTCCGCAGATTATTCCCTGGGCTTAGAAAAGGGGCATAGGTGGATGAGAAGTAGAACAGTCCACTCTCTCTGGAGCTGTTGTCTTGGATTCTGGTCAATTCTGGCTGTTTCCTTTCATGGGCTGACTGTCCAGGAATAACCTTTCGATCCTACTAATGAAGCACAAGCAATTAGATATATAGGTATTTAAGCAGCATTAATAGTTATGGTAGGTTACTTTGTTATAGACATATATGTTTAGATGAGATGTTGATCCACGATCTACACTTTTTCCTGTTAAATATGACGGGGTCTTACTGTGGCTTATGATATCTCCTAACCTGTAGAGAATGTGATCTTAGAAGGTGTGGCCGTGCTGGAGGAAGTAGGTCTTTGGGGGCGGGCTTGGTGAGTTTAACAAGCCTTGAAGTCTCCAGTCTCTCCCTCTCTCTCTCTTGACTTCCTGTACTCATTGCAAGATGTGATCTTTGGCTTTCTGCTCCAGCACCAGCCACCATGCCTCCTGCCACAATGGACTCTAATTCCCTGGAACCATCAATTGTAAGCTCAAACAAAGTACCCTTGGTCATGGTGGTTTTATCACAGCAACAGAAAAGTGACTAATAAAGCAACCAACAAATTAGGAGAAGGAAATGTTGATGAAAGTACACTAAAGTCAGAGAAAAACCCAGCATGGACTGGGGAGAGGGCAAGAAGCCCCGGCCCCCAGCCCCAGCTGAGGGTCTATTGGCAATTAACAGCTATAGGGAGAGGGAAAGTTGAATAACTGAAAAAATATAAGCCTCATATATTTCTGTTCTCAAATTTTCCACTGGAAGCATACACAGGTGACCAATGTGTACTTTCCTATCAACATGGTAAGGTATGAACCTCAGTTTTCTTTAAGGTCAACTTAGCAGACTGACCAGGTTCCATTGGATAGAATCCCACACAAGAGTATTCAGGGAGCACACAATAGACTCCACAGGCCTAAAAAAAACAATGATAGGGGACATGAAGTCTTATGGGAAGGGGAGGGGAGGGGAGGGCAGAGACAGGGAGGGGTTCTAAATATGATAAAAAAACACTTATACGAAATTCTATGGAATCAATAAAATATTTTTAAAGTATTAAAACCTAGAAATTAGAAAACACAATTTGTGGAGGAAATAAAATTTGTTGTTTTGGACTGAGCTCCTTCACTAGACACGTATAGATCAGACCAAACCAAAGTTGAGTCACTCGTGATAGGCACCCCATAATTAAACTGACCTTATATACAAACCAGATTTCTTAAACAAACAAACCATGCTGCAGGACATAGAGAACTTAATCTTGAGCTATCCAGAAAACTCTCTGCTTTCTGGCTTTTAGAAAGTGCTATGTCGACTACTGGGAGAAGCAAAGACGTCAGTGTTATTGAGCAGCGCTGGCCCCTCCATGCTTCAATACTGAGCAAAGGAAAGTGTGCCCACTGGGGCAATGGTGGCATGAGAGTTTCAGGGATAACTAACAGCATTCTGATTGGATTTGAGGGCTGCCACACAAGGGAGGATCCATGCCTGCTACTGAATTCCTGATCAAAATGTTTAGGGGAGATGATAGGCCCTTGGAGGAAACTAATTGATGTTTGTCTAAATGGTCATGTTGTCAAAGTATCTTCTAAATATTTATGTTTATATACATATATTTGTTTTGCTTTCATAAGTTGGTCAGAAAACCATGTTTTGTAGTGGGAAGTAGTCTTTCATGTAGAGACTAACTAGTCAAAGTGGTGAAGACAAATGACTATGAGTGCTCAGCTGTTGGTAGGACATCTGTAGTGATATCCCTCCCTCCAAGACTCAGGGAACATAAGGAAGAATGAGCAGAAAGAATGTAAGAGCCAGAGGATGGATAGCAGTGCCATGAAATGCTGTCTTCTGGGCCTGGCTATGGACTCACAGCAGCTGTGGCTACCTGGACAAAGTCAAGCTAGTTAGAAGTCCAGTATGGATGTGAGAGTCGCTCCTGAGGCTCCACTCCTGTATGTGGAGGAATAGACAAGCAGGCAATGGTTGCTGGGAGAAAGAGTCACATTTCTTTGGGGGTATGGCTACTGGTAGATTGCCCATGGCCTCTTTGGATGGCTTCAAACCTAAGTACATACGGGGAATATTAAATGGATTCAGTGGGTTATAGAAAAAGGACCATAATGGTGCTGGAGAGATGGCTCAGCGGTTGAGAAACAACTGCTCATGAAGAGGACCCGGGTTCAATTCCCAGCACTCACATGGCAGCTAAGAATAGTCTTTAACTCCAATTCCAGGGGAACACGCCACCCTCTTCTGAGCTCCGCAGCCTTGCATGACACTGGTGGACCTACCTACATGCAGACAGTACACTCGTACACATTAAATTTAAAAAAGAAAGAAAAAGGACCATAAAAAGACATGAAGTACATAGAAGATGTGTTGGGGTCCAGAGAGAAGTAGAGGCAGCAGTGGAAGTGGATTTGATCAAAGTACATTGTACATATTTATGAAATTCCCAAAGAATAAATAACATATTTCAAACAAACAAGTAACAGAATATTCACAGCAACCAATTAAAAGAGGTCCAATCAGTCTGAGCTGGAATGTCAAAGAAGTTTCCTCTGCTTTAACCCATACAGGGACAGTAACTTAGAAGCAACCAACCCTCTCTTTGTCAGTTGTTTCTATTTTCTTCTGCTTTCTCTCTATATAAAGCTCAACCCTCTGCTCAGCTCAGTGGAGCACATTTCTATTTCATAGATGGGATGTTGCAAAGCACATGAATCTCTAATACAAGCCAATGAGTTCTTTAAAATTCAGTTTGTTGAAACACCTAATATTAAACTCAGAAGGAAAACAAGAAGGGTAAGAGAGCAAGAGAGAGACAAGGAGGGAGGAGGGAGAACAGGAGGGAGAAAACACACACCCTATCAAGGTTTCCAGTATAGTGTATACATCAGAGTTGCAAATAGGAGATAAATATTAAGGGATTCATTACTAGCTGTGTGCAATTATGGAATGCCAGTCTATTGGACAAGCTATTATAGGATAGTGGTTACCTCAGGGTACAGAAGAAAATGGTTCCAAGTTGAGCACAAAGAAACAGGCACAGGTTGAAGCTGGTGACCAAAAATTCCTTCTCTTGAGAAACCTCAACTGTTTTTTGAAAGGCTTTTAACTGACTGAATCAGGCCCACCCAGATTATGCATAAATAAACTTATTATGAACTTTAATCAAACCCACAAATAATACCTGGATTTCTGTACAACTAAAAGACTTTGAATTTAAACCTAGCAAAACTAGGTTTAAATATTAATATTAAATATATCATCAAATCTAGGACAGGATAATCAATGTTCAGTCTGAAACAGTGACATAAAAATTATATGCATTATTTTCAGTGTGTGGTGATGAGGCTATTTGTGTTAGAGAGGGTTTGAGGCAGTAAGCTGGTCAGAGAATGTTGGTTGTTTCTTTTGTCTGTTGGTCCTTTAATCACACATGGCCACAATCCATACAGTGTTCTCTCCTAGAACGAGGCTGGCAGCCTCACAAAGCTACAAGCTTCAGGGCTGTCTCCTGCCTGCAGGATGACAGTCCCTGGGCTTAGCTCTGGCAAGGAGAGGGGAGGGGACTGCAAGAAGTTACCCGATAAAAGAAAGAAACGGACTCAGTGGGAGAAGATACGGGAGGAAAACTCAGTTTTATTCATGCCAGCTATGTGTTTATACTGTGCTCTGGGCAAGGAAGTGGCAGGCAGGCTCCTCCCGTGCGGCGGGCACGGGGGGGGGGGGCTTCAGAGCTCCTGTTTGTGCAACCAGTAAACTAAAGGTGTGACATTTTGCTCAATACCTCAAGGGAAGGGGCCATCTGGTTCTGGAACTTTGCAGAGATAGGCGAGGCAGGAAAAACACTGCAATATCCCAACCTTATGGAGCTATAGATAACTCACAGAGACAACTGAATGCCCACAGAGATATCAGATAACTCTCGGAGATTCCTTGGGACAGGTTTTACAGGTCCACCTTGAGCCAGGCAAAGTTTCAGTCCTACAAGAGAAGGTACTTGAACAGCATTTGTTTTACAGAGAACACAAGGGTGAAATGGCAGGAACCTGTTTCAAAGAATGGAGTAGATTCCAGAAAACTACAGAGCTGCTGAAGTTACAAGCAATGCCATCCATGAGCCTACAACTATCTTCTGCCTACAAGTGCTGCATAAAAATATCAAACTCTAAAAAAAAATATCAAACTCTAATATCATCTCACTCCGTAAGACTGGCTAAGATCAAGAACACAAAAGACACCAAATGCTGGAGAGGTTGTGGGGAAAGGGGAACACTCATGCACTGCTGATGGGAATGTAAACTTGTACAACCATCATGGAAAACAGTATGGAGAACCCTTAAAAGACTCAAAATGAGCTTACTACCTGACCCAGTCATACCACTCCCGGATGTGGATCCACAAGACTTATCCTACCACAAAGATACATGCACATCCATATTTATTGCAGTTCTCTTTACAATAGCAAAGAGCTGGAACCAACCCAAATGCCCCTCAACTGATGAGTGGATGACAAAAATGTGGAACGTCTACACAATGGAGTAGTACTCAGTAGTAAAGAAAGATGACATCATGAACTTTGCAGGTAAATGGATAGAATTCTAAGCCATTATGCTAAGTGAAGTAACACAGTCCCTGAAAAACAAGTGGCAAGTGGTTTCCCTCATTTGTGGATGCTAACACCAAATCCCCAGATGAAAGGCAAGCTGAAAACATTATTATTAAATTTCTGTTTATCTGAAAGCAACTATGTCATTATAATGTAAATCTCTTATCAGGCTCTAGAATTGATCCACCACTTATTCTCAGACTCTGTAATTACTGTATATGAGTGGAAAATATGTATGCATATTTTAGAGTAATAGAAAGTTAAAGGAGGAAAATGTGAATTCCTAAACATAAAAAAAAAGACTGAGAGAAAGAAGCAGGACAGTTATGGCAGAATGTGTGATCTGGGGTGGGGTGGGGGGAAGGGAAAGGGGAATATGTCTAAACTGAACTGAGAAATGATGTCTGAAATACATAAAACATCAGTAAAAGCATAAAAAAGAAAAAAATAAAATAAAAACACTTTAAATTATCCCTAAAAAGGATATTTTCTTCTCTCTAATTTTGCCATGGTAGTGTGTAGCTCTTGCCTGTGGCTCAGATCCTTCTGTAACTTATTTTCAAGTTGTACAAACTAGATTTAACTCACAGTTTCAAAGCTTAATGGCATTGCAACTACAAACAAATGACTTCAGTTTGAACCAATCCTCAGTTTTCTAATCTGTAGGGACATACTCTGTCTCTTACCCTCTTACTCCAATGATTGATTATCTTAAAATATAATAATACTGTATGTAGAGCCTGGCATGCAAGCTGAATGTATTGCATTATCTCTGCCTGAAAACACAATTATCTTTTTACATTTCACCTTCTGTTTTATAGAAGAATCTAAGCATGATACACTTATCAGTCTACTGGCTTCCTGAGCCCTTAACTGACCTCCATGAAGCAGAGCCCTTCTGAGAATGTACATATGGGCCCATCTGTGGATACCACATAGATTTCACGGGACTAAGGGAGATTAGAAATTTATGATCTGCTCTCTATATAAAATTCATAAACCAACTAGGAAAGTTAGTTTAAAACTGTAATAGACCAGTTCTAGAAATAAGCCAGTGAAAAATATTTGATCCACAATTTACTACCATATATCTTTACTAATACAAGTAATGAGCCATATAAAGAACATTCACTTACTCTTCTAGACATAATTAAAATATGGAAACTTTATAAATTAAAGCTCAGACCTATAGCCATGCAACATTAAAGCTGGAAATTTATCTGTAGAAGTCAGGAGAGATATTTTTCTCATATTATTGATGACTGCCAACCCAATTCACATAGCAATGTTAATGCATTTGATATTAATTACATGCCTCTAAATTTCTTCAAGATTCTAACCCTTCCTCCAGCCTTACTGGTAGACTGTTCTTGAAAAATGAGGATTTGACAAGAAATGGAATATAAAAAGGTTAAATACAGATTTTAATAATGAATTTTATTTTGTTACTCATCTCACCTCATGAAATTCAAGACACCATACTAAGTTGAAAAAAAGGCAATTCAAAGATAAAATCCTGAGGAACATCATCTCTAAATCATTATCATTTGAGAGGAAAATAGGAGCTACTTATAAATATTTATGAGAAGTATAAAATTAACTGACGTGTCTAATTTTCTATATTTCTTAAAGAAGCAATGGTAGATGTTCAAATGATTTTTAAAAAATTTAAGAAGATGTCAGCTAACCTGTATTGTCCATGCTGCTGGTCTCCTGAGTCTTCATCTGTGTGACAGTGCTCTCTTGAAGGTACACATATATTAAAACATGGTAAAAGTGTTGCTGGCATTCAAAAAGATAGAAGATTGGGATTCATATGGAGGAAGAAGTGAAAATTACCAAGAGGAGAATTTATGATCATTTTAAGAAGAAATGAGATAAACATGTAACAATATTTTATAGAATTTTAATCTGTATTCTTATATAAACTTTATTACAAAATCTCATGGTTGGATTTTCTCTTTTGTTGGTAGATAATGGTTAGAGAATGTCAGTGAATTGTTCAAAATCTTACAGCTGATGATCTCAAGGCATCTTACTTCACAGCATCGTTGATTCCAAGAGAAAACTATCTTTTCCCCAAGAAAACATCTTAGCTGGCAAAATGAGGGAGGCAGGAATTAACAGGATATTTACAAGGAAAATGAAGGAATAGTTTCAGCTTGGCTGGTACATAAAGAGGAATAGACAATATAATTGTAAGTTTGAGGAAATAGACGGCAAAAATCTGGAACAGTAAGCTACTGAGTTTGGACTTTAAACATAGACATTAAAAAGCTTTAAGCACAAAAAAGATCATGAAGTATGGAAACATTAAGGGAGACTAAACTTGGTGTCATGATGGACAATGGATTAAAGAGGGACTAGGTTTGGAGAAGACAGCAACTGTGAGTTCTGTCAGAACCATTAGGAAAGAGATAATAGTACCCAGACTAGAACAATGCCAGTTGAGATCATGTTAGATGGGTTGGAGGGAGGTGTGGGCAGAGATAGACCCCAGAGGCCTTGAAAACTGGTCAGATTTGAGAAGAGACAAGGTTTCAGAGAGAAAAAGTCACAAGATTGAAGGATTCAAATAAAGATGATATCAACTGAAACATAAAATTCAAAAGAAAAGAATATTTTGGAAAAAACCATCAAGTTTCAGTCATAACAATATATGTAAAATGGGTTAAAGAAACAAAGATACAATAGAGCTAAGAACTTGCAAAGAAGCCACCACATTAATCATATTTTACTTAAGTAAAATGACCTTAATCCATTGCACATAGCATCAGATAATTCATAATTCTTGGTTCATGACACTCTAGAGTTTCTGTTTGGGAAACTAACATATACTACAGACACCCAATATGAGAACATTTTCCTATATGCTCCTTATCTGTACATTGGTGCCAATTTTCTGTAGTAGTTCTTCTGAAATAATTTTTTATGAGTCTTTTGGCTATGCAAAATAGGCTGATCATATAGATGTTATTGAAAGGGAGTATTTCTTAGTTTTAACTGGATTTCACTTTATAAAATATATCTTGACTTTTTATACTCATACTGTAAGTAATCCAGAATTTACCATTTGTATTAAATTAAATAGTAATGGTAAAATTTATCCTTGTTTTTATGCAGCTATATAATCCATCTTTGAAATCATATTAGTTTTGCCCCAGAACTGTGCCTGTAAGTGAAGCACAGGCAGCAATAACTTTCCCTAAATATATTGTCCATCACAAAGCCCTTTTGATCATTTTAATATATTATGATAACTTGAAAGTTGCTACAGTTAAGATAAAAATAAGTTGTTTTCTTCCAGTAGAATGTGGACTCCATCACTTGTCACAGAAATTCAATGTGTTTGTTCATCACTGGCATTGGTTGGATCGTAACCGATTCTCAACTATTAATTTGCATATGTTGAAGGAGCAGAAAGTGATATCCAGAACCATCGTGGTCTGCAGATAGACTAGTGATCAAGAGGTGCTGTCATTTATGTATATGATTCCTAAGGGTGACACAGCACAGCGATGCCTCCAGGCTTGACATGCATGTCTCTGCCTCCCCAGGAAAACTCTTACAAGGCAGAGTGTCCAGGTAGATGAACTTGTTTGGGGAGAGTTTGATCATTTACTCCACTGTTTTATAGCCAGGCCAATGTGATTGGCTATACATTAAAGGTCTTTTTAGGGGTATCTGGGAAATGGTTGATATCAGAAAGGAGATGCCAATGTAAAATAACATATGCTCCATTACTACAAAATTAGAGTGAAGCAAGAATATAGCTAATTCAAAAGGCACTTCTTTTGGCTTTAGATAGTTAGTTTTGAAAATGGAGATGTTTGGGAACTATATAATATTTTAGTAATTGAATTCAACCATTCAAACATAGAGACTAGCAGAAAATGAAATAAAAAGTTCTTCAAATTCCCCAGCCTACTTCCTGCTAAGATCTATTCTCACACAAGTGCCCATTGTTGAAAGTAGACAAAACACCAAGTAACATGACAAACTAGCACTCTGCATCAAACCCACAAGCAATAAATCCTACTTCCCTCTAAATAGCTACGTTTAACTCTGCCCAGGCCAGGAAGAGTGTAAGGGAATGTTTTGCTTCCAAAACTCCCCCATGATGGACTTACTGCCTGGTGAGAAAAGCAAAAAAAATCCCGAGTCTTCTAACTTAATTTTAGACACATTATATATCATCCAGTTTTAGAAAATGTTGCTTTTACTTCAGTTATAATTCTGGCTAAAGATAGATTCTCTTTCATTCCTAGGATAGTAGTTTCATTGGAAGACAGAAATTCCTTAGTGCTTCTGGAGAATTGCCAGAGGCTGGAAGATTATTCAAATGAGACATTAATTGGTATACATCTACTTCTAAGCTATATGCTTTAGGTAAGTCACCTGCCCCAGGGGCTGTACGTTTCCCCACATGTGAATGGAAAAGGTGGAGTAGATAACTTCTGAGGCCTTTTCCACATTTGATGTTCTATAGATTGATAAATATAAAAGAAGGGGAGAGATTCCTCAGAAGGGGTTTGCCTCCTATGAAGGCACAGGCAAGCTTCAACTTCCAAAAAGAACAACTATATGAATATGAAGTGTCAGTCTCTAGACTGTAAGAATTTTATGTATTTAGTTTTGAGACATTTAGTGTGTGTGTGTGTATGTGTGTGTGTGTGTGTGTGTGTGTGTGTGTGTGTAAGCATGAGATCGTGCTTGTCATGGCACATGTGATAAGAAGATAACTTTTGGTGAGCTGGCTCTTGTCTTCCATCTTGTTTCCGCCTCTGCACTCTTAGGAGTGCTGGGATTAGAGATGTGTACTCACCGGATCTGCACATCTGCATTTTTTAATGTGAATTCTGGGGATCAAACTCAGCTTATCAGGCTTGTGTGGTTAGTGCTTTCACTACTGAGTTATCTCCCTGGCCCAAGAATCTTTTATTAGAACAGACTGCATTTTAAAGTAGTGGGTTATGCTTCAGATTGTGACACTGAAGTATTCATATTCTTGCATGATTTTGATAATTATATTACATCAGTAAGTCCAATATTAAGTTCCTTAGAACTAACCAACAGCTGGAAGAATCTATATTTTTATCAATATTTTCCCTATACAAAGGAATGTTTCAAGAACAAAAGAGTGAAATATTAATGAAATGTAAGTTTCAACACCAGGAATTAATAGTGATCATAAAGCCAACACATAAACCCACTGATACCCATACCCAGGATATCAATCAGCCATAATCCATTTACTTTTAAAATGTATACTCTATTATTTTTATTTTATGTGTACAAGTGTATTGCCTTCATGTATGTAAGTGGATTCATGTAATGCAATGCCTGTAGAGATCAGAAGGTATTGGATCTCCTGGAACTGGATTTACAGATGATTGTTAGACATCATGTGGGTGCTGGACTGAACCCAGGTCCTCTGCAAGAGCAGTTGATGCTCTTAACAGCTGAGCCATCTCTCCAGCCCCCAACCCATTGCTTTTAAAAATAGTCACCACCAGCTGGGCGTGGTGGCACATGCCTTTAATCCTAGCACTGGGAAGGCAGAGGCAGGCGGATCTTTGAGTTCAAGGCCAGCCTGGTCTACAGAGTGAGTTCCAGGACAGCTGAGGCTACAGGGAGACCCTGTGCCGAAGGCAACCAAAAAAATAAGTAAAAATAAAATAAAAATAGCTACCACATGTCAAATTTATACAAAATTCTAGACATTATTAGTTTACGTGTTATGTGTGCCTGATACTTAAACTTTGCAACAAATATTTAGAAGTATTACTAGTAAGTATTACTCATTTTACTAGTGAAGAATCTGAATCTTGGAGTGCTGGAACTTAATCTAACAGTTTTCTCAATGAAAACTCCTGCCTTCTTCAGGTATGCTTCTCTGTTATCCAGCTATCCATTCGAGAATATTTACTTCTGGGTGTGGAGAGATGGTTCAGCAGTTAAGAGCTTATGGTGTTGTTGCAGAAGACCCAACCAAGCTCAGTACCCAGCACACAAATATGGTGGCTCACAATAGCTTGTAACTCCAGCTCCAGAGGATCTGATGCCCTCTTCTGGCCTGTGAGGGCATCTTCACTCATGTGCACTTACCAACACACACATACACGTAATTAAAAATAGGAGAAATACCGGGCGTGGTGGCGCACACCTTTAATCCTAGCACTTGGGAGGCAGAGGCAGGCAGATCTTTGTGAGTTCAAGGCCAGCCTGGTCCTCAGAGTGAGTTCCAGGACAGCTGGGGCTACAGGGAGACCCTGTCTCAAAAAGACCAAAAANAAAAAAAAAAAAAAAAACGAGAAATAAGTACACGAGAAAAGGATGTTTCAGTTATATGCAAGGTGAGGGTAACTGTTATGTGCCATTGAGACATTAATTTCCTGGCTAGTGTCATTACCAAACACGACGTGAGTAAACTAGGGGCATGTCCTTAGTGTAATGGGGTGAGAAAAGGCATTCATTGATATGAACAAAGAGCTGGGTTTAATTCTGGGCAATAATTCTGCCTTGTAGCTAAGCAGAGCTGATGGAGTTGGAGAAGGAAGCAAAATATAACTTGCTAAAAATAAAAGAAGAGTGGGTGGGGGGAGCAGGAGAGCTCGTTTCTCTTCTCCTCACCACTCAAGTCAAGGCTGGAGTGCTGGAGGTTCAGTGGGGAACCTTAAGTCTTTCATCATCAGGTTCTCAATGATTTTACTGCTTGTTGCAGGTAGTTGAGGATGTTTCAGTGGTTTTGTCTCCTGTGTACCTACATCTGAGCACTAAGTTTATATAGCACATCATAACGTTTCAGGTAGCAGATTGACATGTATGTGTAAAGAAATGATCAAATTTCATGAGATTATTATAATCTCTAAATGTCTCTCACTGAGTCTGAGGTTCCATAAATAGAGTAATATCTTTTTTAAATTTTTATTTATTTTTGTATGTGTATGAATGTACTGTCTGCATGTAGGTTTGTGCACCCATGTTGTGCAATGCTGCGGAGGTCAGAAGAGGGTCTCGGATTCCCCTGGAACTGGAGTTCTCCTGGAATTGGAGTTACAGGCAGTTCTCAGCTGCCATGTGGGTGTTGGGGATCAAACCCGGGTCCTCTGCAAGAGCAGTCGGTGCTCTTAACCGCTAGCTATCTCTCCAGCCCAAATAGAGTAATATCTTAAGAAAAATGGGAGCGCTTTTATATTTCCATGGTGACCACTTTGAAGAACAATTCTCAACTAGATGTGTAAATCCTTGGTTTTGTTGCCCTGTTTTGTGTGTAAGTGAGCCTCGTTACTTTCCAGTACACCTGGTATCCACTCCTGGAGCAGCCTGGACGAGGGACTACGGGTCTGCTTTCCTGTGTGTCCTGGTCAGTGCACAGGCATGTCATAGACTGAAATAAGGCTGGAAACTGAGTCATTTCCAGCTTGACAGAGGCTGGAGTCCTTAGAGCAACAGCTCCTTCTGATTCTCAGTAAAGAAATCGGGAGCTTTTCTTTACCAGTAGTTGTGTTTCCCAACCAATAGAAATTCTTCTCCATTCGAAGTATTTCCTCCATAAACAGATGTAGAATGAGAGGCCTTGAGCTTTCATGTGGTGTGGGATTTCTGTTTCCTATCAAGAAAGATCACTTAGTAGATTCTTTTGAGAGCTACAATCAGATGGGTTACCATCAGATGGGTTTTTGTCATGGCTAATTCTTTTTTTTTATGTCGTCTAATATGTATTTGTTTTAAGCATGTCATGGCTAATTCTATGGAGGAATACAATAGTGTTTTAAACTTACTGATTTGTCTATATACAACTTAAGACGAAACTAAGCAGGGTCAAAAGCCTCTATGAGCTCATTTTTTAAAAGAAGGAAGTCAAAGTTTAAGTTTGTGTATTTATATATGTGTACTGCATGTGTGCCATATGTGAGCACATGTATGTGGGCACATGTGTATGTGTACATGTGTATACAACACCAGGCATGTGCCTGTAGGAGCCACAGGTCTATACTGAATGTCTTGCTCTGTTGTTTTTCACCTTATTTGGCCGGGGTCTTCTACTGAACCTGGAGCTCACAGCTTTGGCTAGACTAGCTGACCAATAAGCTCCCAGAATCCTCTTGCCTTCCAGCACTGAGATTATAGGCATATGCCATCCTGCCCAGTTTTGATGTGTGTGCTGGGGATTGAACTCAGTTCCTCAGACTTGTGAAGCAAGCACTTTAATCAACTGACCCACCTCCTAGCCCCTCATGGTATTATCCTCTGCCTGTCAGCCTCTGGGGAACACTATAAATCTATTTATGTAGAAGTACACTGAAAGTCAGCAAGGTCCACATAGACCCAATTTTTAATTACTTTGTTACAAAGAAAATTAAACCTTGGTTTTAAAGTTGATTATTTAAAAAAACAAACTTGAAAAGATATGTGTAATATCTTCTCCACACAATTTTTCTTGTTATCAAGGAAATTGAAGAGCAAGGTTGCATCCACTTGAAACCCTCTGTAATAACTGATATGCAATTCAAACTGTTTCATCAATAATGAAAGACAACTCAGTAAAACATGAAAAAAAATGTTGGGCTGGATGCATAGCTCAGTGCTAGCTTACCTAGTATGTGCAATTCTAGTGCCATATAAAACAGATAAATTAAAAAGTTACTGAAAATGCAGCATACTGAAGTAAGCAAATGTTCATTCCAAATGAGCTTCATTAGACAGCGGCCAAACTACCACAGCAACAGTGTTCCAATAACAGTGCTCACACTAAGTCCATGAGATCAAACCCACAACTGTCTGTGAAAGTCAGAGTATATATGCACAGATGCAAAATGACTTATGACCTCATAGAATTTCAAAAAAATTAAATTCTAGAGGAAGACTGCTGATAAAGTTAGTCTAAGTCTCGCTTTGCACAATCTGTCAGAGTCTTCTCTTTAGTTTGCCGTTCGTCTTTAAATTCAATAATATTTGATGAGAGACACAAACTCAGAATTATAAGGGTTGCCCAGACCTATGTGACCTGACCTAAGAATATATTGGGGTCGCTTAGCAACAGTAAGTCATGGCAGTTGACCCTCTAATCAATCCTAGGCTGAAGGTTGCCAAATTATGACCAAATAAGGGAAATGCCAAACTGTACCAGTCAAGTAATCTCTGCTATTTCCTGTGTTTCTGGTTGTAAATGTCACTTGCAGCAGTGTAAACACACATTCTGAATCTTCTTCAGTCAGGAATCCTACCCAGTTCTAGACCCTGCATGCTTCTTTCTCTGGTAAACACTGTTAATCAAAGGATCATTTTTTCCCCATCTTAACAACATACACATATGTGGAAAGGATAATATTGGATACATGTGAAAATACTTTGTATCTTAAAAGAGGCTAAGCAAACGGAATTGTACCATGTTAAAAATCAGAGAAAATAAGCAAAAGGGCAAGCTAATATTGGATATGACTGGCAACGATGTCTCATGCGCATGTTTCAAGGGTCAGGGCGAACTATGCAAAAAGCCTGGAGGGACTGAAGAGAAAGAAGGTACCAGGAAGCTCCCAAGGTAAGGAAGTCCTAAATCCATCACCAGGAAGTAGAGGAATAGGTTATGGAGGTAAAGGCCAAAAGGTCTAGCTTCTAAACAGAGAGGAAAGTTGAGGACTGAAGTGAGAAGTCTTATCCTTCTTTCTCAAAATATAAGAAGCCATAATAACTATAAAACATGATTTCTAAGGTAGTTTTAAGTTCAGCTGTTTGTTTTTAGTAACAATAAAACTGAACTAACATTTTTTTAATATTTGGTTTATAAAAAATGTGAAATTCAAAGAAAGATATCAATTGCATCAGTGTGGTAAGAAGTTCTAGTTTTATACAAACTAATATGTCATAATTGGGATCACTTAGCATTATCGAGACAAAGCCAAGCCGCCAATGCTTTTCGATTACTGTGTCTTACAAGACAGTCTGGAAAATCAGATGCTGTAAATAGGAGGTTAAACTGGAATTGAGGCTTAAAAATGACTAACATTGTGAGGCGTTGGTGGTGCATTGCTTTAATCCCAGTACCTCAGAACACAGGAAGGTGGATCTCTATGAGATTGTGGCCAGTTTGGTCTATAAAGGAAGTTCCAGGCTCCAGGGGCTACAAGGAGACCCTGTCTCAAACAAACCAGTAAACAAAAAAAACAATAAAAATAACAAATTAAAAAATACTAAAATTTAAGATTTACAATGAATCTATATCAAACTGAGCTTGCATAGAGCAAAACTGTCATCCAGCAATAACATCCCCCACTTAAATTATATTCAAAGAATAATCTTTAAATGAGGATTGCAAACCTTAATGTTAATGTCCTGCATTTTTTTCTAGAAACCTACAAACTGAAGGAAAAAGCTGAATAAAAGAAATTTGGGGAAGCAAGATGAAGTTTTATAGCCACTTAACACTACAGGCTTGCTAAGCTCTTTGAACTAGAACTGAGAAGTTCCTTATGTGCACATTACATTCACTGATTTTTTAAAAAATATTTGTATTGATTCTTTGTGAATTTAAAATAATGTATTTTGATCATATGGAGACCCCTCTCCTATCTGCACACCCAGCTTCCTACCCCCTATAATTGTGCCCTCTGTTCTACTTTTTAAAGGTCCTTAAAGTCTAATTTGTGTTCCCCAAATGCTCTTGGGTGTGGGTCCATTCATAGTCTACCTACCACGAGTCACACCCTTAAAGCAAACTGAGCCCCCTTCTCCCAGCTGCTATCAATTGCTGATAGCGCCTCAGCTAGGCCTGGGGCTTCTTGCCAACCTCCCCATCCATGCTGTTTGTTTTTTTTTTTTCTGGCTTAGGTTTGCGCAGGTCACGGAATCATTTTTATGTGCTTATCATTGATTTGTTTACTTGCTTATTTCAAGACCCTCTGCTCTATTATGCAGTCTTGCTAATCTCCAAAACCAAAATTTCAAATACTAAGTCAAATAGAAAAGACAAGAACAACTAATTGAGTAGTTCATCCCAGCACTCAGGAGGCAGAGGCAGGTGGATCTCTGTGAGTTTAAGGCCAGCCTGGTCTATAGAGCAAGCTCCAGGCCAGCTGGAGACACTGTCTCAAAAATGCCAAAAAAAATTATGCAATAAGCAAATTATACAGGGCTAGAGCCTTTTGTTCTCAGAGCTAAATGAGAAAGAAGAGCAAACTTGGTCTGAAAGTTCTGGACATTTATGTAATACTTCTAAAGAAAAAGGCAAAGAAGTCAGGCATAGTGGTGCATGCCTCTAATCCCAGCACTTGGGAGGCATAGACAGGAGAATTCCGGGCTTGCCAGGACTACATAGTTAATTTCAGGCCAGCCAAGCTATGCAGTGAGGCCACTTCTCACAGAAAAACAAAACAAAGGTGAATGGGCGGGGTGTCACAGATGTTTAATCTTAGCTTTTGAGCAGTGGAGACAGGATGATCAAGAGCTCATGGCCAGCCTTGGCTATATAATAAGTTTGAGTTCAGCCTGGGCTACATGGGATCCTGTCTCAAAAAAATACATGCATAATTATATTAAGTGATATAGAATAATGTAACAAGAAAAATAATTTGCCTCTTTACATGGGGGAACTAAAGATCTTAAAGGCAAGAATTTAAAAGGGAATTTCTCCTTCCTTCCCTCCCTCCCCCCCTCCCTCCCGTCCTTCCTTCCTTCCCTCCTTCCTTTTAAATACTGTCTTGCTGTTTTAGCCCAGGCTGACTCAAACACTGTCTCCTACCTCAGGCTCCCAAGTGTTGCGATTACAGATATGAACTTTTATGCACAGTTTAAAAGTGAAGATTTCCTGACATGCCTTCTGTTCTCTCTTTTAATTTCCTCTAGGCTCCTTTCCTTCATGTTTCACGCACACTTTGCATTGTAATGACTATTTTATTAGTTGATGATTTTTTATGAGAAATGGCTCACTGTGCAGTCAAGCAGAGAGAGAATTGTCTCCAGGTTCACTTACAAGAAATCCAATTATGAATTGCTAAATGTGCCGCTCATACAGAGAAGATTGAAATGTGCTCTTTTTTTCATTTGGAATGTGTCATTAGTCATATCTGGTCAGCATTTTTACTTTCCAAGGACGAATCATGGCTTTTCAACTTTCCATTCAGGAAATAAAATGAGGGGGCTGGAGCGATGGCTCGGGGGTTAAGAACACTTGCTACTCTCGCAGATTACCTGGGTGGCACCCAACCATCAGTAACTCAAGTTCCAGGGAATCCAATAAACTACCCCCTGAAAGGCACAGTAATACGATGGTTTATAATGAGAGAAAATGACTTTATTTGGAATTGGGAAAACATATACAAACCTATCATTGCATAGAAGGTACAGTTCTATGGGGAGGTGACAAATAACACACACACACATAAACACATATATATGTATGTATATATATATATATTAGTGTTCTATATATAATGTGTGGTGGTATAATCAGGGTTCTTTCTGAATTTTTGAGCTTGTGGCAGCTAGCAGAAGATAGATAGTGTATATAGTATATAGTATATTTAATATATTATTTCTGATATAGATATATATCTATATATATATTCTATTATATATATATATATAAATCAGAGAATATATATATATATATTTATACGAACTTTTGATTTATAAGAAACACTAAGAAATTAATGAAAGCCAGGACTCAGCACTAACAGAGAACATGCATTAATCTGCAGAGAAGTAGAAAAACTGGCTTTCTCAACATTTGTAAGATGTAGTCTTATAGGAAGCTGTTCTGAGGTATTCTCTTTATGCATCATATCTATCTATAATAACCAAGAAAACAGAGAAAGGAAATACAAACATCCTCCCCCAAGCTCCTTCTTCTCCTCTTCCTCCTTTTTCTCCCCCTCCTTCTCTCTTCTTGATCTTTTTCTTGTATAGCCCACTGAGTCCAATCAGTGCTGCCCATATGTGCCCAGGTGTAAGGCACCAAACATTCGAGCACTGACAACCTGGTATGGGCCACACTGCTGAAGAAAACCGATTCTTCCTCCTTCAGAAACCATCAACCACCAATAACTCCTCAGCAGCAATGGGGCCTCATGAGTCCCTTCTCTCTCTATTCTGGAGTATTGACTGGCTTGATCTTGTTCAGCTCTTGGGTTGGAAACCACAGCCACTGTGAGTTCATTAGTGCAAGGGCCTTGTCGTGTCCCGAAGACATCATTTTACAGCAACCCCTGGTCTCTGGCCTTTCCAATCTTCCTGTTTCCTCTTCCAAGATGGTCCTTGGGCCTTGGGGGAGGGAAATGATGTAGATGTCCCATTTAGGGCTGAGAACCCTATAGTCGCTCATTCTCTGTGTTTTGACCACTCTTTTATTAATCACATCCACTGCATTAAAAAGCTTCTCTGGGCTGGAGAGATAGGTCAGGAGTTAAGAGCACTAACTTCTCTCAAGAGGCCCTGGGCTCAATTCCCAGCACCCACAAGGTGGCTAACAATGGTCTGTAATTCCAGTTCCAGGAGATCCAATACCCTCTTCTGACCCCTGCCGGCACTGCACAATGGGGTGCACTTACATTCATGCAATCAATACATTCATCTATCATCTATCTATCTATCTATCTATCTATCTATCTATCTATCTATCATCTATCTATCATCTATCATCTATCTATCATCTATCTATCATCTATCATCTATCTATCTATCATCTATCTATCTATCTATCTATCTATCTATCTATCTATCTATCATCTATCTATATATTTTAAAAACTTCTCTGATGGGGGTAAGAGTTATAAGAGTGTCTATGAGTATAAGCATTGAGAGGTAGTTTGATACTATGTCCCTTTAGAAAAATACTATCCTGTTCCTCTCCCTTAACCTCTTTCTCCCTGCTGCTCCCAACCAAAGGCCCCTGTTTAGCTTCCTTGCTCCTTCAGATACTTCAAATTAAACACACAAGTCTAAAGCTTGGAAGCTAGGATCCACATAGAGAGGAACATATGATATTTGTATTTCTGGGTCACCTCACTTAGTATATTCTTTTTTCCAGTTCCATCCCATTTACCAGCAAAGTTCATTTCTCTTTACATGTGAATAGAACTCATTGTGTATAATTATTTATTTGTTCACCTGTGTTCATTGTTGCCTTGCTCAGAATACGTAGAAATTGCTGAAAAAGTTTTCTTAGAATAAGCCCATGGTCATTCATTAATAGATTATCTATCACCGTTTTCTCAGGTAACTGCAGAGATGAGTACTTTTGACCACATGGATCACAAATACAAAAAAGAAACACAGAAACATACTCCATCTCCCCTTTTATATCAATAGTTTTCTAATTGTGATGATTAACTCTATGTGTAAACCTGACTGGGCTAATGATGCACTGGTAAGCCATTATTTCTGGGTGTGTCTGTGAAAGTGCTTCTGGAAAATACAGTCATCTTAAATTGTAAATTAAATAAAGGAGAATCATGTCACCAATATGGGTGTAAACTATTAAATTCTTTGAGGGTCCAGATAAAACAAAAAGCAGAGAGAACATCCAACTTTCCTACCCTGGTGCTTCGGAGTTGCTGGTTTTCTAGCCTTTGGTATAGAATATATACTGTCCACTCTCCCTTCTTTATAGCTTCTCAGACCTTTGGACTTAGATTGATTCAAAACACCAGTTTTCCTGGCTCTCCAGCTTGCCAGAAGCACATTATGATACACCCTGCTCTCTATAATCATGTGTAAAAGTTCCCGTGGTAAATTTCCTCATGTATCTATTCCTATCAATCTTTATCCCATTGTTTGATCTAGCTATTTTACTATCTGTCTATCTATCTATCTATCTATCTATCTATCTATCTATCTATCAATCTATCATCTATCTATTATCTATATTCTATCTCTAATATATCTATCATCTATTTATGATTTATTTATCTATCTCCTTTTGGTTCTGTTTCTCTGGAGAGCCCTAAGACACTAATCCTTTTATGGGAATTATTACCTGCTCAGAATATTTGGGGAAACCCCATATCATTTAAAATATAGTTGTGTTATGGTATTCATAGAATTATTAATTATATGTCTTTAGTTCTTTTGACAACTTAAGGGGCACCTCCCGTTCTGAATATCAAGTCAAACACATCTAATTCATACTTTACTGTCTTTGCTTAAACTGCTAAGTCAACTTGAAACACCCTGTCTATACAACAAAACCATGAAAATACCTAATATTTATGAGTTAACCTGGAACTCACTTTGTGGACCAATATGGTTTCAGTCTCATAGAGATATACCTACCTGTGCCTCCCTAGGCCTGGGATTAAAGACCTGTGCCACCATGCCTGGCTAGATGAGACATTTTTATTTTATGTGTATGACTATATTGCCTGCATGTACATGACTGCACCATGTCCTGAAATGCCCACGGAGGTCAGAAAAGGGTGTCAGATCCCCTGGAACTGGAGTTATGGATGGTTGTTAGCCACCATGTGGGTCCTAGGAAATTGAACCCCCGTCCTCTGTAAGAGTAACCAGTGCTCTTAGCCACTGAGCCATCTCTCCAATCCTTAAAAAGATAACTCCTCAGCTGTTAAGCTACAAATTCACCTTATGAAAGACAGGGAACTTAGTTATAGTTTTTACTCAATGTTAGTCATAATCAGACATCCTTTCCTTCCCTCACAGCCATCTGAAGCAAGCCTCAAGTACAAGCAAATAGATAACTTGGAGTATCTTTTAATCTTATTAGATTTAGACAGAGAAACTGAAATTCCAACATCCATTTCTTTGGATTTGTGGTAGTACTCTTTCAATACTTTTTATTTACTGAAAATTTTATTTATTAAAACTCTACATGGAAGTCCATACTATTAAAAAGAAGAGATTAAATATCTTGTGATTGAAAGAGTAGAGGCATTATGCTAAGTGAAGTAACACAGTCCCAGAAAAACAAATGATGAATGGTATCCCTCATTTGTGGACGGTAGCACCAAATCTCTAGTACAGGCAATCTGAGCAAGTTAATGTTATATTTCTTTTTAGCTGAAGGCAACTATGCTGGTATAATGTGAATCCCTTAATAGGCTCTAGAATTAACTGACCACTTATTTTAAGACTTTGTAATTGTGGTATATGGGTGGAGGGTATGCATTCATATATTAGAGTAATATAAAATTAAGGGGAAAAATGTGAACTCTTAAACATATTTTGGAATTAACATACAGTTTATTTTCTTTTTTTTTAATCATGTCTCCCCATTCACAATACAGACCAGGCACAGTGGCCTAGGCTGAGGTGTACATGGAGTTTATTTTCAATGTATACTTTGAATGTATATTTTTTAAAATTTTATTTATTTTTGTATGTGTATGAATGTACTGTCTGCATGTAGGTTTGTGTACCCGTGTCGTGCAATGCCGCGGAGGTCAGAAGAGGGCGTTGGATTCCCCTGGAACTGGAGTTAAAGACGGTTCTCAGCCGCCATGTGGGTGCTGGGGATCGAACTCCGGTCCTCTGCAAGAGCAGTCGGCTCTCTTAACCACTAGGCCATCTCTCTCTCCAGCCCCTGGATGTATACTTTTGATGTATACTTTGAAGCAATACAAATGGGAGGGAATAACAATGACAAAAAGACTGGATCAAAGAACCTACTGAAACAGTTAACTTCTGGCCAAACAATAAACCTCTGCAGAGAAAAACTTTAAGAAGACTGAGAAAAAGATGCAAGACATGTATGGCAGAATGCATGAACTGGGGCGGGGTGGGGGGCATGGATAAGGGAGTGTGTCTAAATTGGACTGAGAAATGATGTATGAAACACACAAAACACCAATAAAAATATTTTATTTAAAAATTTGAAAAAAATGGTTGTAGATTCAGAATATCTTCTTTCAAGTCTGCTATTTCCACTTAGTAGATCACTTATTAGATACTTAACCTCTTTGATATATACAGTAAAACTAATAATACCCTGATATTGAAATATCATTGATAAAGCAAAATATTCACCCTTTTAAGGTTATTATTGAGTTTTCAGTAGGGCTAACCTATGACTATAGGAGAGAGAGATTATGGAAGGGAAACCAAAGTTCAGGAAGCAAGTTAGAGTCCCTAGAGAACAATTTGAAATAAAATAATGGAACTGTGAATGAAGACTCCCAAAAGAAACTAGGCTAGAGGCAACTAACTACCTAGCAGGCCTGATCTAGATTTCTAGAACTAGGTAGATACAATGTTATCTTCAAGTGAAAAGGAAAATCACTGTTTCCTTCAAAAACAAGACATGTGACTATGGTTGAAAAGGGGGAATTTTTGTTGATCACTATTTCTCAAAAAAAAAAAATTGAGAAAAGAAAAAAATTCTCAAAAATAGAAATTGAGACCTAAATCTTGGAAAAATATGAGAATATGGAAAAAATTGCATAACAATTAATAGGGTCTTAAAATTCCAATACCTCAAATTCCTAACATTGTTTCCAGAAGATTCTGTCAGCAATTCTGGGGCTAGGAAAGAGGAATAGTTTTGGGGGAAAGGAAGACTTGGGGTGGGGGGAGACTCTCTCCCTCCCTTTCCCTGTAAACCACCAATGTACACACAGCTACTGCCTTGCTGTTCTTGGCTCCCCCAACCTTTTCTAGTAGAATAGTATCTTGTATTCATGCTCTCAAAAGATGATAGTTATTTTAATTCATAAATTGTGAAAATACATAATGAAGCAAGCTGCTATGAATTCAGAAACTTTCAGGTGGATTTCATTTTTTGTTCACTATAACAGTAAAATATATACTTAAGAATTTTTATATATTGTAAAAATATACACATATAGACAATGTACAACATGAATGACTTATCACATAGGTATAAGTCATGATTTATATGTAAGTGTATTCAAGGATCTCTACTAATTCTGAAGGTCCCAACAACTTTTATCCACATAACCAGAACAGATTATGTGTAGATAATACAAAGGGTCTCTCGCTGAACTTGGAGTTCACCCTTTCCTCATACTGACCACTTGGTCAGTAAGCTTCTGAGTTCCTCCTGCTTCCCCCTAACCCAGCACTGGGCTGCAGATGCATGCCGTCCTCCCTGGCCTTAGTGGAGGTGATAGGGAGCCAAAATTGGGTACTCATGTTTGTGTAACAAGCATTTTATACACTGGGACACTTCCTCCACTCAAAACACAATAATTTTAAATGGAAAACTCCTTTGGGATTTTAATTGTTCAACAAAAGGAATGGACTAATGGTGATAAAGCTAAATAGCAGACTAAACAATAATCTTAACTTTTATAAAATGATTGTTTCTCTCCATAAGGAGACCTTAGAGATACTGAGTTTTCTTAACTACTTTCCCTTCCCCATGAAATTTTAATACCACACATATACTATATATCTGTTTTATACTGTTTATATCATAGGCCCTTAGAGGGCCACAAACCATTGTAATATCTACATTTTTCACATATATAATCCCTCCAGAATCAATTTTTCACCAGCTTGAGGATTATATTGCTTTTGCTGAGAATGTATGGACTAATAAATTTTTATGTGTGGTCTTCTATTAAGGGAGGATTAACCTTCCACTATAATGAGTATTATTATTCACAGAATAGATGAGGGTGCTGACATCAAGACAGCCTCCTGAAGTTTGTTGGGAGGAGTAGCCTTCAAAAGCCCACATGTTAAAGGCTTGTTTTACTTTTCCTTTTTTACAATTTTAAATGAGTTTATTATTGATTTCGAAATAATGCATACATACAAATTACATTTAATACCATACCATATAGAGCAGATTAATTATAAAACTAAATGTCTCCAAAAGAGTAGCATTTCATTATTATGCATCTTTTATAATGTGTCTCATTTATAATTTTCAAAACCTTTCTCTTTTTCAAATCTGGTATGATATTAACATAACAGCAAATGAAGTCATTATCGACAAATAAGAACTACTAGAGTTAGAACTAGGTGCTGTGTTAAGTTGTAATTATAGGGTCTAACTGAGGAATATAAAAAAATTACAAGATTCATATAAATATTTCAAGTATCTGAAAAATAGTCATAGAGTACAGAAAACTGTAAATGCAATTTAATAGTCTCTTTTCTTGCTTTCTTAATTTTTTATTTGACCAGTTAGTACCCATAGGCAATAAATGTAAGGAGTAGCCAGTTAATTTGTGTAATGCCAATTAGCAAATATCTGAGTCCAGCTCTTGTACAACCCAGGGTCCCTGAGTCCAGTTGAAGAGGTTTGCTTACGCAAACATGCTGATCAAATAAAAGTCCAGTCCATTTTTGCTATGATCTCACAATTGACCCCCCTTCCTTGGCCCTTACAATCTGATGTACCTACCTCTTCCTCAAGAGAAAGCCTTTCAGTGATCCTTCTGGGAGCTGCTGTACACCTTTAGAAGGTGGAGCACCCAAGAGTCCTTAAGGCTTTGGAGGCAAGCCTTTGAAGGAGATTGCGGGATCTCAGTCTCAATCTTTTTTGTTTCTTGGTTATGATGTGATGTTTGCTCTGACACGAACTTCTCACCAGTGCCATCATGCACCCTTACCAGAGGCCCCAAGCAATGAGACTGCCTAATCTTATGACGGAGCCTCCAGAACCATGAGCTAAATAAACCTTTTCTCTTTATACGTTAATTGATGCAGGTGTTTCTGTGTGGTAATGTGAAGCTGACTAATAGAGTGGGAAACAGAATTATTCAGGTTTTCAGAATCTACCAAGCCCACACTAGGACTCCATGTAAAAACCATATATAACACATTTTCCAATGCAGCAAATAAGATAGTCACAAATAAGTTATCCATAAAGAACGGCAGTTTGAAAGTTCTGCATTCTACATTAATAGAATCTGTTATGTACAGCTGGGTTTTCTCTCTCTCTGACATTCAGTATCTGAGTAAGCCTGAAAAATAAAATAGTCAAATGTGAACTATTTAGCTTAATATTTTTAAATGTTTTGAAAAAATTTCATTTCCCAATAGTCAAAAGAATTTAAAGAAATATGGTTCTCTAGCCAGGCGTGGTGGCACACACCTTTGCCTTTAATCCTAGCACTTGGGAGGCAGAGGCAGGCGGATCTTTGTGAGTTCAAAGCCAGCCTGGTCTACGGAGTGAGTTCCAGGACAGCTGTGGCTACAGGGAAACCCTGTCTCGAAAAGACCAAAAAAAAAAAGGAAAAAGAAAAAGAAAAAAGAAATATGGTTCTCATCCTGTTTCCTTCTTCAATATCTTAGAGGTTCTGGGAGAATAGATTTTACTCCTAGGTAATTTTAGCAGAAACAATGTCATGTAACTGTATCAAGTTATTTACTTTTGTTAGTATTCCTATCAACTTTATCACAGAGATGTTTGTATAAAATACTGGAACTAAAAAGATAGGAGATAATCTCAACTGAAGCTTATAATCACAACCCTAGTAAGTAGAACAAAGACTAGAGGTAATAGAGAACATTAATGTAATCTAGATACCAACATAAGAAAATAAAATTACACTATTCCATTACTGAAGCCAGATCATGCTACATAGACCAAGTGGGCCTTGAACGTCTGTATAATTTAGGTAGGCTTTCAACTCATTATCCTCTTCCTAAGAGTCCTGAGTGGTGGAATGATAGGTATGCTGCCACCATGCCTGAATAAAATAATAGATTTTTAAAGTAGGGGATATGTTAAGTGCTCTTAAGATACTTCAAAATTTCTAAATAATCAAATTTGGTTTAAGGAAAATGTGGGAGACTTCTACATACAGGAACAAAGATAAAATTTGCTACATAGTTAAACAAAACAGCACATTAGGCAACAAAGGACAGTAGTTAATTTGGAAAGATGGGAATGAAGATAAAAAGAGCACTAAATTGCTCAGGATCATACTTCAGGAAAGTTTAGAGCTCGCTGCACAGAGGAGAAGAAAGGAGGGAGAGCCTGGCAGGCTCAATGCCTTGAAGGTATGGAGATGTTTGGGGGAAGCTAAACAGATATATAACACTGGAATTATTATTTTTTTAGAAAGTCTTCAAATATTTATCAGAGTACAGATCAATATGTGAGTTTAAAAACACTACCTGAGGTTAAGTAGAGGAATGACAGAGACTAAATAACTGGGGAGCAAGAGGGAGCACTGGAGTGGAGGTTAGGAGCACTTGCTGTTCTTCCAGAGGACCCAGCACCCACTGTGCCTAATAACCATTCGTAACTCCAGTACCAGGGGATCCAGTGCCCTCTTCTGGCCTCCTCAGGGATTGCATGCATGTGATGCACTTAATAGCATGTAAGCAAATACTTCTATACATAAAATAAAAATAATTTTTCAAAAAATTATTGGAGGATCATGGATATATTCCTTATTTTGATTATGGGGATGATTTAAAATATTTTTATTACTCCTTTAAGAATTTCACATAATGTACTTTGATCATTGTGCTGGATAGCATTAGTGTCAACTTGACACATCTGGGTTGAGGGAGCCTCAATTGGAGAATTACATCCACTGAACTGGCCTGTAGCCACGTCTGTGGGTAATTTTCTTGATTGTTGAGTGATGTGGAAGGGCCCAGGCCACTATGGGTGGTAGGTTGTTGTGTGTTATATAAGAAAGTAGGCTGAGCATGGACCAGGGAGCAAGGCAGCACATAGTGTTCCTTCATGGCCTGTGCTTCAGCTCCTGCCTCCAGGTTTCTGCCCTAAGTCCCGACCTTGGGCTCCCTAAGTGATGAACTGTGACCTGGGGGATATGAGACAAATAAACCCTTTCCTGTCCAAGTTGGTATTCGTCAGAATATTTTGTCACAGCAATTGAAGAGAAACTAGAACAATCATATCCATCCTTTTCTTCCAAACCCTCCAAGATCCACCCACCCTCCATATACACCCAGCTTTGTGTCCTCTTTTCTGTTTAAGTAAAACCCATGGAGTCCAATTTGCACTGCCATGTACTCTTGTTTTTTTTCATGTTTAGCTTTTTTCAGGGTTTTTTGTATATTCTAGATACCAATCTGTGGAGAGCGGGTGTGGCGACAGTCCCAAGATGGCGCCCGGGACTTTAGCCAAGTCTTATGACTAACACCTGAGTCTTATGACTAATACCCGAGTCTTATGACTAACACCTGAGTCTTATGACTAACACCCGAGTCTTATGACTAACACCTGATTCCCTCCTACCTCAAAGTAAAGCCACGTCCACCGTTCGAGGTGCGCAGGTGCACCCTGGATGCAAGATCAGGCCAGATGATACCAATAGACTGAGCCCACGCAACCTGGGCTGAGAAGGTGGAGCGGGAGGGGGATAAATAGAGATTTTCTGTTCTTGAGGGAAGAAGAAGAAGAAGAAGAAGAAGAAGAAGAAGAAGAAGTAAAAATGCTGTAATGTGCCTGAATAAACCACTTTGAGAAGGACGAGCTAAAGGTGCTTTATTTCTGCTGGTCAGAATCGAAGGCATCAAGTGGTGGCCCGCACGGGGACGTGTTCTTCTTCCTTTCTCGTTCAGAACTCATTGCGGTCAGGGCGACTAGTCGGTAAGCTCCCAGGTAAGCGGGACAATTAAGGTTCTCAGAAAGAGACAATAAAGCTCCCTGGAAAAGGGGACAATAAAGCTCCCCAGAAAAGGGGACAATAAAGCTCCCTGGAAAAGGGGACAATAAAGCTCCCCAGAAAAGGGGACAATAAAGCTCCCTGGAAAAGGGGACAATAAAGCTCCCCGGAAAAGGGGACAATAAAGCTCCCTGGAAAAGGGGACAAGTAAGGTTCTCAGAATGAGACGATAAAGCTCCTGGTTCCGGGACAGGCTCTAGCTAGCATTATGGGAAACACAACATCTGCCCTGATGGTGCACTGTGCCCTTAAGGCTCTATTGAGGGCAAAAGGAATTGAGCTGAGGAGAGAAACTCTAGACAGATTTTTGGCAGCAGTGGATCAGGTCGCTCCATGGTTCTCAGTGACGGGATGCCTTACAATATCTAGTTGGGAAAAGTTAGGGAGGGACCTAAAGTTTGCTGAGGAACAGGGAGACTTACACAAGGGAGTGCTGCCAGTGTGGAAGTTGGTAAGAAATTGCAGTGGGGATGAGGAACAGTGTGGAAAAAAGATAAAAGAAGGGAGTGAAGCCTTAGACCAGGTTAAGGAAGAGTGCTCTCAACACTCTGAAATTCAAGAAGAATCTAGTGAAGGGGACATATCAGATGGGGATGTGGAAAGCCTTGCCGCCAGCTTGGAGAAAGTGAAAGTAAAGATAGAACCATCAGCCCTGGAATCGCCCCTGCCACCTCCTTATGCTTGCAACGGAGCAGGAGGGAATAGTTTACATCCTGAAACTTGGAGAGAACTAGAGGCTCAGTGTTTCCCTGTATTTCAAAATCAACAAGGGAACCGCTATCATGAGCCGCTAGATTGGAAGATTGTTCAAAGGCTGGTGGAGGCAGTACGTGCCTACGGAGCCAATGCTGCCTTTGTTGTGACTCAGCTGGATCAGATTAATGCATTAGGCATCCAAGCATGGAAGTCTCTCCCAAATAGAGGCGAGGTGCGGGGAAATCTAACCAAAATCCTTCAGGGGCCCACGGAACCTTTTTCAGATTTTGTAGGTAGGATTATGGAAGCTCGGGGCCGCATCTTTGGGGATGCTGATACCGCAATGCCATTACTAAAACAGCTTATATTTGAGCAATGTACTAAAGAATGTAGACACGCCATTACTCCTTATAAGAACAAGGGGCTGGAGGTCTGGATGAAGGTGTGCAGAGAACTAGGAGGCCCACTGACTAGTGCGGGATTGGTTGCTGCAGTTATGCAAATGTCCGAAGGAAAATTCAGCCCAAAGACAGGTAATTGCTTTGCTTGTGGAAGTGCGTAAGTATTTTACATTTTCCCCTTATATTAGTACAACTCATAATAAATCATTCTCAGGATATAATGTATGGCTGCTGTGTGGGGTGAATGGTAGTTGTACAAAAATTTCTGCTTTCAGTATGCTAAAGGACGGGGGCTGGGGTAATGCAAGCTTTAGTTGGAATACATCTTTCGAGTCCACAGTATCTCAATATGCTGCAGGAACAAATGTCTCCTTTAAAGCTACACCTGTTTGCATGTGGCCTCCTTTTGTGTTCATTGTGTTTTATGGAAGTCAGAGCGACAGCATGTGCTGGGATGTGAATGGAAATTTTCTGGGTTGTGTGTAACTTCCATACCATTTGTAAATGCCAGCCATGCCGCTCAGTTGTCCCGTAACCTATCTCAGTATCTTACAGGAAACTGGTCTAGGGATCTTGATGGCATGTTGCGGGACCTCAGACAATCCATCACTCACATCAACTCCACCTGAGTGGATGTGTCCTTGGCTGGTGGGCTGACAAACTGGATTACTACCGCTGCTTCACGACTGAAAGAATGGGTGGGAATTGTCAGACTTGCCCTATGCCTGGTCCTCACTAGTTTCCTGGCCTTTTGGTGCATGTGCCGTTTGTGATTTCATCAACATAATATGCACAGCAGTGGAGACAGGACAGTCTCCTCAAGTGTGGCTTAGCATGCTAGAGAAGTAGCCAAAGACGGGTAAAGCTCTCTGGGCATGCCACCAACCTAAGACAGGGAACAAACCAGTGCTGTTTGTCTCCCAATGATGGGTAAGGGGCATTGCCACACGGGGCTACCTAAGACAGGCATTCTCTCTGCTAAAATAATAAAGAAGGGGGAGATGTGGAGAGCGGGTGTGGCGACAGTCCCAAGATGGCGCCCGGGACTTTAGCCAAGTCTTATGACTAACACCTGAGTCTTATGACTAACACCCGAGTCTTATGACTAACACCTGATTCCCTCCTACCTCAAAGTAAAGCCATATCCACCGTTCGAGCTGCGCAGGTGCACCCTGGATGCAAGATCAGGCCAGATGATACCAATAGACTGAGGCCACGCAACCTGGGCTGAGAAGGTGGAGTGGGAGGGGGATAAATAGAGGAGATTTTCTGTTCTTGAGGGAAGAAGAAGAAGAAGAAGAAGAAGAAGAAGAAGAAGAAGAAGAAGTAAAAATGCTGTAATGTGCCTGAATAAACCGCTTTGAGAAGGACGAGCTAAAGGTGATTTATTTCTGCTGGTCAGAATCGAAGCATCACCAATCCTTTGTCAAATATATAGAAAATAAGGAAATGTTCCCCTTTTTTAAGTTAACTCTTCATTTGAATGACAGTGCCTTATTCTATACAGTAGCTTTTCAGTTTCAAGTGCCCCCTTTTACCAATTGGCGGTCTTAATTCCTACCCTACTGGGGTCCTGTTCAGTAAGTCCCTTCCTGGTTCTGTAAGTTGAAACATATTCCTGATTTTCTCCTCTATTGGATTCAGAGAATTGGGTTTTATGTTGAAGTCTTTGACCCATTTGGAGTTGAGTTATGTGCACGGTGAGTGATGGAGATCATGGCTATTCAGTTTGATCAGAACCATTTGTTGAAGACACTGTCTTTTCTCCAATATGTATTGTTAGATGTCTTTATTGAGTGCTACATTCATATCTTGAATTATTTTCATTATTTCATTCAACTGTTTGTGTTTTCATGGGTCTTAATTCCAGTATTTATTCATATACTCTTTCTTGAGTTCCTTGAACATATTTATCATTGTTATTTTGAAGTCATTTTCTTGTATGTCATCTAAGTTACTTTTCTCAGGAAACATTACTATGGCTATATTAAATTTTAGAGGAGACATAGCTTGTTGGTTATTTATGTTGTTTTAATTTGGGTACAGGATCAAGGCATCTGGAGTTAGATTCTTGATAGTGTTTCTTGGTATGGATATCTGGTCTACCCTTTATTGACTGAGTGTTTGGATCTCTGTTTGCTGTTACCCCAGCATGTTAGGTGGTGGGCCAGCTGAAAGGGGATTATGGCTCAGTCTTGGGGCAACTCAATGTTGATGTTTGAATGGAGTATCAGAAGTAGTTCCTGTGCAGCTAGTGATAATTACAAGACTGTTACTGCCAATTCTCAGAAGTCTGGGAGAGGTACATAGTACTGGTCTTTAGGCAGAAAGGGTGGTGGGAATCTGGGGATCCCTACCTGAAGAAGAGACACAAGGTCCTCAGGCAAGTGGTGGGAGAGATGAAGTGGGTGGCTTATGGTGATTGTTTTATGAAAGTATGTATATATTTAAATTTATCCATTTAGACACTTCAAATATTTGAGTTTATTGTATGGAAATTAGTAAACCTCAGTAAATCTGTGTTTTCCTTTTCTTTCCTTTTGTTGTTTGTTTTGGGGGATAGGGTCTCCCTAGTCCCAGCCCACCTAGAAGTCACAATGGGGACCAGGGTAGCCTCCATCTCACAACAATCCACCTGCCTTTGCCTTCTGAAGGATTGGATTAAAGGCACATACCATCATGACCAGCAATAAATCAATTTTTAATTTTTTTAATAAACCCATTTAAAAAACTATGAATAAGCCTTCACCTTTGGTGCCTGGACCAGAGGGTCAGTGGATTTGGGTCAGTGACTCTGCACCTTTGTGTGGGCTGCCCGGAAGTCACTTGGGCAAGTAATTTTGGAGGTGGGCTCTTTCTGGGGCTGCAGCTAGGGGGTTGTGTCTCTGAGGACTTCTGGGCAGGACCGCCCTTCACCTTTGGCGCCCAGGCCAGAGGGTTGGCGGATTTGGGTCAGTAACTCTGCACCTTTGTATGGGCTGCCTGGAAGTCACTTGGGCAAGTACTTTTGGAGGTGGGCTCTTTCTGGGGCTGCAGCTAAGGGGTCTTGTCTCTGAGGACTTCTGGGCAGGACCGCCCTTTGCCTTTGGCAGCCGGGCCAGAGGGTCAGCGGATTTGGGTCAGTGCCGAGGCGCAGGCTAGGTCAGGCATATTACCCCCCCTGCCCTGCCCCGCCCCGCCCCGCCACCGCGGAGATTGGTGAAAATCCATGTGGACTTTTTGTTTTGGAGAACCTTCAGAACAAGATGAAAAGAGTGCTTTGGCTTCCAATATCCATTATATAAACAAAATTGAAAACTAGACAAGTCAATACTCCATAAAAAAGGAGGAGGAAAGGAAAAAAAAAAGCATCTGAAGGAGGAAAGCAAAACCACCCGCTAACATAGTGAAAAGGTATTTGTGATCTCAAACACAAAAGGGGAGCCCACATGCCAGGGACACGACGATGGGAAAGCACAGGATAATCCTGCAACAAGCTCTACCAAACCTGTAGGAGATAGCTACAATGGGAACCCCTTGGAGGAGACCCAAGGAACAGATCTTAGAGGAATAATTGCAGACCTATGCAGAGAAATTAAAGAACATAAAGAGGAATTCAGAGAACTAAAGAGAGAGAATGAAAAACTCAAAAAGGACCTAGAGGGATACAATGATGAACATCAGAAAGAACTAAAGGAACAGATTGACAAACTCCGGAAAGAATTAAAATGAGAGATAGATAAACTCAGAAAAGAACTAAAAGAAGATAAACTAAAAAAAGACAAACAAAAAAAAAAAAAAAAAGCCAACCAACGAAGTAAGGAGCACCAAGAAGAGACTGAGAAGCACCAAGAAGAAGAAATTGAGAAGCTCAAAAAAGAAATGGAAGTACTAAAGAAAACACAGGATGAAACGAAAAAGGAATTAGAACACTCATTCAATCAAAGAAGAAGAAAGGAAAGGAAAAAGATAAAGAAGGAAAGGAAGGTAAAGCTCGAACAGAATATCAGATTGGAAGAATAACACAGAGCAATTAAAAAGCTCAAAGATTATGAAAAAAATTTAAAAAATACACAAAAGTGGAAAACCAGGAATATGGGACACTACAAAAAGAATCAAACCTCCGCCATAGGAATAGGGAAGGAGAAAAATCTCAAGAACATAGTATTGATGCAGATCTTCAACCAGAATAAGATGAAAATTTCCCCAAACTAAAAATAGACAAACCCATACAAATACAAGAAGCACATAGAGCCCCAAATAGACAAAGACTCAGAAAAGAAACACCCCTCGCCATATCATAGTTAAAATGCTAGATGCCCAAAACAAAGACAAAATTCTGAGGGCTACAAAAGAAAAATAAGTCACTACAAAGGTGAAACCTATCCGAATTACAAATGACTTCTCAGAGCGGTTTCCATAGTATAGTGGTTATCCGTTCGACCTTACACATGACTTCTCGGCTCAAAACCATGAAAGCAAGAAGAACATGGAGGGCTGGAGCGTGGCCTCGCGGTTAAGCGCCGCCCGCTCTTATAAGGACCCAGGCTCCATCCCAGCACCCACATGTGCGGCTGAGACGTCCTGAAACCCAATTCCCAGGAGAACTCAGTTTCCAGGGGAATCCAACACCCTTCTTCTGACCTCCGGCATTGCACACAGGGTGCACAACTTGCAGGCAGACAGCTACATTCATACACATACATAGTAAATAAAAATTAATTAAAATGGAGCAAAGCATTCCAGTGTTACAGACTATGGATGCCAACCCCGAATTTTTATCCCAGCAAAAATGTCGACTATAATTGAAGGAGAGAGAAAAATCTTCCAGACATAAACAAGTGATGAATAACATGTCTGGAAAACCAAACTTCGTATTGAAGCAATTCAAAGGCAAAGAGAGGAGCAACAATCCTCAAAGCACCTAGGAAAAGAAACTAATAAAAACATAACATAGGAGCAAAATCAGAGAGGCTAGAAGTCCAAATGGATAATAAAGTAAAGGAAGCAACATCCCCATCTTTCATATTATAACCTTAAATATTAATGGGCTAAACTCCCCAATCAAAAGGCATAGACTGGGAGAATGGATTAGGAACAAAAACCCATCTATATCTGTCTACAAGAAACCCACCTCAATTTCAAGGTAGGCACAACTTAAGGTGAAGGGATGGAAGAAGTATTCCAAGCAAAGGTACCAAAAAGCAGGTGTTGCTATTCTAATATCAGACAATATAGACTTCAAAGCAAAAGAAAATAAAAGAGACAAAGAGGGCCATTACATCTTTATTAAGGAACAATTGACCAATGAAGATTCACAATTTGAATATATATGCACCAAACACCGTGCACCAAACTTTATAAGACAATTCTTCAGGATCTCAAGGCGGCAGTTAGATAACCCCAGCAACTAATTAGGGGGATCTTCATACCCATTAAGTCCCGAGATAGTACACACAGGACAAAGGAAAAACAGAGAAAATCTGACTAAATGACACAATACACCAATGGACCTCACAGACATCTACTCGAATATTACACCAACACCAACAGAGAATACACTTTCTACTCAGCACCTCATGGAAATTCTCCAAAAATAGACATATATGTGGGCACAGGGAAAAACTCAACAAATATCAAAAACGAATTGAAATAATCTCATGCATTCATCAGACCACCGTGCAATAAAACTCAATACCAAGACCAGAATAAACCCTGACAACCTACCAGGAACACATGGAGACTAAACAACCACTCTCCTG
This sequence comes from Rhizomys pruinosus, assembly GCA_009823505.1. Lineage (NCBI taxonomy): Eukaryota > Metazoa > Chordata > Mammalia > Rodentia > Spalacidae > Rhizomys > Rhizomys pruinosus. The sequence goes on from VZQC01007972.1 coordinate 3,975,382, forward strand.
ATAATGAATGGGTCAAGGAGAGAATAAAGAAAGAAATAAAAACATTCCTGGAAACTGACTGACATGATAAAACAACACAGCAAAATCTAGGGACACTTTAAAAGCAGTCCTAAGAGGAAAGTTTATAGCTCTAAGTGCTAAAGTCCTAGGGCTATGCACTCAGGCAAATATATTAATACAGGGCTCTGACATCACAATGGATTGTTCTACCAGGTGGATGTTGGCCAGGGGATCCAAGGCCCCACAAAAGGTAAGGGCTCCTTGCCTAAGTTGGGATACCTCAGGAGGAGAGGCCATAAGACCCTGCTGCCTGAGACCTGACGTTAACATGGAGGAATGTATTGAGACCACACATGCAAGTTGTTACATGGCCTCTGGAATGACAGCCAGAGGTGTTACCAAAGGCCACTAAACCAATAAAGCAAATATGGGTCTCCCTGAGTCAAGCAAGAATCCCACTGTCAGCACCAGCTACACCACATACCTGCCTGGAAATACTGTGCAGCAGAGGCAGCCATGTGCCTGTATATCCAAATCTAATTGGCTATTGGCTCTCCCCTTGGAGAAATAACCCATGGCTCTGATGCCACAAGCTTACATCCTCTACAGGTTAGGGAGATGTTATAAGCCACAGTAAGAACCCTGTCATATTTAACAGGGGGGAAAATTGTATTCATGATTAACATATCCAAACATGTGTCTTGCTAAAGTAACCCACCATAACTATTAGTGCTGGCTTATACCTATATATTCTAATTGCTTGTGTCTTCATTAGTAGGATCAAAGGTTATTCCTGGACAAACTGTCAGCCCAGTAAAGGAAACAGCAGAATTGACAGAGTCCAAGTCAACAGCTCCAGAGAGAGTGGACTGTTTTTACCTCTCATCCACTGTGCCCCTTTTCTAAGCCTAGGGGAACAACCTGCGAAGAGGAGGCGTGTTGGTGAATGTAAGGGCTGCGATTGGGGTGGAATGGGAATGAAACTACAGCAATGTAGTCGGACACTCATTTGATCAACTTGATTGAACAAACAACCTGTCACCCCCCACTGGATGGTGGTGGCTGAGGTGTTTGGGCACAACAGCCTGCAGATAGGTTTTGCATGAGGTGCTTGTACTCATGGATTATCCACTTATAGCTAAAAATGAAAAAAAAAACTGAGGAGAGAAGATGCAGGACAGTATGGCAGAATGCATGATCTGGGAGTGGGGTGGGGTGGGGGGGTGGGGAGGGAAGGGAAATAAGCCTGAACTGAATTGGAAAAAATGTATGAAATGCACAAAGCATCAATAAAAACTAATTTAAAAAATAAAAAAAAAAAACAGAAAGAGGTACAAATGAATGATAACACTGTGGCTAAAAATACTTGAGAGACAACAAACAAATGAACCCTATAATGGAGCCGACAGAAGAAATAACAAAAATCCGAGGCAGGATCAATGAAATAGAAACAAGAAAACATACAAAGAAATCAATGAATCCAAAGTTAGTTTCTTTGAGAGAATAAACAGAGAGACAGACCCAGCCCAGTGTAACCAAAGAAAGAAAGAAAACCGCAGGGAACAACCAAATCAAGAGCATGCTGTGATGAAAGGGGAATATCACAACAGACAATAAAGATCCCGACGATCATACAGGAATACTCAAAAACATATTCGACTCTACGTTGAAAACCTAGAAGAATGGGATGAATATCTGAAATCCTGGAAATCACCAAAGCTCAACCAGAAGAGATCGACAATCTAATAGACCAATATGTAGAAGAAATGAAGATATAAGTAGCTCCCAACAAAAAATGCGCAGGCCCAGATGGTTTCATGGCAGAATTCGATAAAATATTTCGAAAAGACTTACAACATACTACAAATTGTTTAGAAGGATACAAATGAGGGAATTCTCCCAGATTCCTTCTGTGAGCCATCCCGCACTTACACCAAAACCAGGGACAAGATTGAAACCAAAAAGGAGAACTTAGACCCACTCCCTAATGAAACACAGATGCCAAAATTCTAAACAGGATTCTGGCAAATGCATACGGACCCACATCAAAGAAAATCATCCACCCTGACCAAGTTGGTTCATCCCAGGATGCAGGTATGGTTCAATGTACGAAAAACAATTAAAATCATCAAAACATATAAATGGACTGAAGGACAAAAACCACACCATCATCTCAATTGACGTGGAGAAAGCCTTTGACAAAATCCAGCACCCTTTCATGTTTAAAGTCCTGGAGGGAATTGGTCTGGAGGGATCATTCCTCAATGTAATCAAAGCCATATACAGAAAACCCACAGCCAATATCATCCTAAATGGGGAAATGACAGAAGCATTCCCCTTAAAGGTAGGAACTCGGCAAGGCTGCCCCCTGTCACCACTCCTCTTCAATATAGTGCTAGAAACCCTAGCTAGGGCAATAAGGCAAGAAAAGGAAATTAAAGGAGTTCTAATTGGAAAAGAGGAAATCAAGCTATCCCTTTTTGCTGATGATATGATTGTCTACCTAAGGGATGCTAAGAACTCCACCAGAAAACTCCTAGAAATGATTAAGAGCTTTGGTAAAGTGGCAGGATACAAAATAAATCTAGAAAAATCAGTAGCCTTTCTTTACACCAACAACAAGCAACTGAAGAAGGACTACAAGGAGACCTTCCCACTCACAATAGCCTCAAAAACAATAAAATACCTAGGAACAAACCTAACCAAAGACACCAAGGATCTCTACAACAAAAATTTTAAACCCCTGAAAAAGGAAATTGAGGAAGACATCAGAAGATGGACAAACCTCCCATGCTCATGGATTGGGAAAATAAATATAGTAAAAATGTCCATCCTACCCAAACTAGTGTACAGACTTAATGCAATCCCAATCAAAATCCCCAAGAGTTTCTTCACAGGCTTGGGAAAAAATCCTCAATTTCATTTGGAAAAAGAAAAGACCCCGAATAGCCAAAGCAACCCTACATGAAAAGAGCAATACAGGGGGGATCCTTATACCAGACATCAAACTATACTACAGGGCTATAGTCATAAAAACAGAATGCATGATCTGGGATGCGGGGAGGGGAGGGAAAGGGAAATATGCCTGAACTGAATTGGAAAATGATGTATGAAATACACAAAGCATCAATTAAAAAAAAGCTTTAAAAACAAAACAAAACTATGAATAAGACTGGATAACAAGGAGCCCAGACCTTAAAGGACTGCCTGAGAATGCCAGATTATGGCCTCTCCTGGGCGAGCTTCCCAAATTTCACTGTGCCCAGCCTCCTACATTGGGACTACCTGCAATCCCTCCCACTGCCCCAGGGCCAGGATTTCCTACTGGCTAGTAGGGACCAGCCCTCCCATCTCTAGTCTCCTCCCTGAAGACCTTGGCAGTATCCATCTGAGGATTCATAAGTGTTCCTAACTTGCCAGAGCTCCTTTGTCCTACTGGAGTGCTCCTTAGTAACCTGACTGGAGTGATCTTGTCCCTCCAATAAAAATAAAAATTTTCTCTCTAATGATAATTTGGAAATACAAATGGTCAAGGAACTTGTAAAGGGCCATGGGGGGGTGAAGCTTCATGTAAGTGGTGATAGGACAATGCAGTGCTATAAAAGGGGGAGAAATTATGGGGTAATAAGGTTTAAATGGGTGAGGAATGGGAGGGCAAGGCAGAGGAAAGAGTATGGGGAGGGATCACTAACACTAAAGACTCTTTAAAAGTCACATGGAAAGCTGTCACTATAGAAGCTTCTTAAAGTATATACATATATACAAAAACAGATTAAATGGAATTACTCTATAATAAGGGGACATTGCCCCTACAAGACACCATAGGCTAGCAAAGAAAAACTTTAATGCCAGGAATGAAGTTGTTGACCAAGGGTCCCATCAACAAATAGTGGCCATTGTTCCTGCTCTTGGTAACCCACAAGAACTTGGTGATAAGAGCCTATTGCTGAAGATACTATGTACATGAACTGTAGAACAAACAAATCACAGTGAGAAATCACACTGGTTCTGACTTCAAAGCCTAATCACTACTGGCTGGTTTTCACAGTGCTGGAAGGTACTGTGCATACTACCAATTAAAAAGAAAATTAACCGTTAACCTTTCTAATCTCTAAGTACTGAAAGCTACAGCAACCAGCCTGGTAAGAGATGTCCACTCATGCAATAGTGGCATGAATGTCATTTGAGTAAACAATCATGTTATAATTGGATTTATGGTCTACTGTACAAGATGGAGCCCATACTTGACAATGATATCAGGTCTAGGAACCTTGGGCTACTCAGGACACAGAGAGAATCTAATACTAATATTCTGCTAAATAGACATACTTTTAAACTGGCTTCTAATGACTTATTGTTACACCCATAGATAAATGCATCTCACAACTTTTATGAGAAAACTTTCTAATGCAGCAGATGGTGATTACCACAAGTCCCACAACTCTGCTAAGAGGATGCGGAGAGCTTGTCCCTGAATAGGACATACATATCAAACTTCTACCTCCCAAGTTTCAGGGATCATTGTGGAAGAGGGCACCGGAAGACTGTAAGAGCAGAGGTGGAGGATGACCACAAGGACACAGAGTTTTCCAGACAGCAGGTCAGTTACTCACATGAACTCACAGCAGTGGTAACAGAGTGCTCAAGTGCCACACAAGCACAATCAAAATCCCAGCATAGACCTGGGGGAAGTGGGTAAGAAATGGGAAACCCTTGATGAGGAACTACTAGCAGCTGATAGCTCTTGGGAGAAGGAGTGTAAGTCTTCTTTAAGGGTTACTTAACCTGTCTTTTTAGAGGTTAACCAAGGCTCCAGTGGATGAGCCAACACTGAAGGGCATTTGTGGATTTGACTTGATAGGCGTGTGTGTGTGTGTGTGTGTGTGTGTGTAATTGAGAATATGAAATTTTCCAGGGGGTATGAATGGGGTTCTGGCAGGGGAAGGTGTATAAATGTGATCAAAATATCTCATATGAAATTTGCAAATGTTCAATAACAGAAAAAATTGAATCCAAAATAATAAAGGAAATCTCTATCTTAAGTTTTTATAACAACTAAGTTAACATAAAGTTAATAACATAGTAGAATAATTTTGTTATCCAGCTTTGTTGAGGGCTATTAAGCCTTCAGGATTATATACACTCTTTCTTTCAGAAACAGATTCCGAATTCTGAATTGCCATTGACAGGAGAGCTTTGGATTGCTCTTTTACTTCCAATTTGTTTTCACTTCTAGAATTGAGCCAAAAAGTTATAACTTCTAGGAGGTATTTCAAAATGCTGCAGGATCTGGCAAGCCTCATCCTATTTTAATTAGAATTCTATATAAATTGAATTAATGTTTAACTGGAATTTAATTTAAAATGCACAAAAGGAGAAAATTTGGAACACATTGTTCATTATATTTGTGCCACATTTTCAAATATTTTTAAAAAGCAGGTCAAACTTATAAAAATAATTACACAAGGAGAAGTATCTTCTTACAATTACATAGAGCAGAAATTCTTTCTTTCTTAATAGCTAAAATGACAATGCAGACCAATCTTAGTAAGAAACTATAAGGTACAATAAGTAAGAAATTGCAAAGTACTATAGTTCTCAGGAGATGCCAATAAACAGAGGTATAAATGGTAATGTGTGTTTACATATGATTAAAAACAAAATATTTCATGAGTGACTTGTATAGATTCTGTAATCAACATTTTATTATTTAATCCCTCAACAAATGAGGTAAACATTATTAATCTTATTTTACAGATGACAAATCTTATGTTATTAGAAGGAAGGGAACCATACAACTGGTAAAGGGCCTAGCTAGATTATAAGCTCAGGCAGCCTTTATTAATTAATTTGACCTTTTCCCAGGCTAGTAATGTGCAATAAAAGACAAAATCCCCACACAGAATAGTGGAAATGGGCAGCTGGCCCCAAACTTAGTTGAAGAACTTTTGGGCAGCTGATTACTACTGGGTGAGGAAGAACTGATCTTCTTTAAGAGAGTGACTCTAGATAGTCTGACTAGATCCCAGTGGATGAGCTCACACTGAGGGATAACAGGGGACACTAACATGAGTCGATAAGCCTTGACATAAATAACAGAGCACATGAAATCTAGTGGTAGGGCATGACAGGAGGGCATAAAATTGATTAAGATGTTGAGTATGAAATACACAAAAATTAAATAAAAATTATACAAAAAACTCTCCTAAGATGCTGGACAGCATAAGTAAGTTGCAGTCTCAGTCAGCTGTGCAGTCATGAGGGAGTGCAAATAATTAATATTGTATAATGCTCTGTATTAAAGATCAAGCTATAAGTAATTTTTCTCTTCATGTCTCAGCCTTCTCATCTATGAATGAACAGGTTGGATTCCTCAGAGCCTGACATATGGTTCAGTAAATGGAATGAACTATTGTTTCTTGCACAGCATTTAAAGGAAGAAGAGCAGTATGCTTTATCCTTCCCAAATATACTGTCACCACTTAGCATTCCTCAGGTTTGGTTCTAGGATTTTCCCAAGGCTACTAAAATCTACACTTGTTAAAATGTCTTGCATAAAATGATGTGATATTTGAATACAACTTATGTACACCTTCCTGTATTTTTAAAATTGCTTATAATACCTAATACATGGTAAGTTTTATGTAAATAGATGCTATATAACATTATTTGTACTCAAGGAAAAGTTGCAATGAAGTTTCTGTACATGTTCAGAAAGGATTTAATTTTTTATTAAACTTTTTCTATAGGTCATACATCATTTCTCAATCAAATCTAGAGTCACTTCCCTTTCCATGCCCCCCACCCCACCTGAGTCCTTGCACTCGGCCATACATGTCCTGCATCTTTTTCTGAGTCTTTCCAGAGTTTTTTTTTAGTTCTTTTGTTGTTCTCTCCCCCGTGATTGCGACAGTCATATCTCTACTTCTACTATCTCTCTCTATCGATTATCTATATATACTCGTTTATCTGATTTATCTATTTTACATTACTTTCATTATTTTCATTTTTTAAACAATAGTAATAAGTTTGTGATACAAGCATCCTTCATGAAAAACCAATTTGCAAGGAGTTGTGCCCAACCCCACATAGCCCAAGGCTCCCACCATCCAGCTGGAGGGCTGTATGACAATCAGTTGATCAAATAAGCGCCCAGTCTATATTGTTGTGTTTCACCATTCACCCAATCGCAGCCCTCACATCTACCAGCGCCCTTCCTGAGATTGTTCCCTAGCCTAGAAAAGGGGCACAGGTGGAATGAGAAGCAAAACGTCTACTTCTTCTGGAGATGGTTGTTTTGACTCTATCAGTTCTGGCTGTTTCTTTTCATGGGCTGACAGTTTGTCCAGGAATAACCTTTCATCCTACTAATGAAGCACATGCAATAGATAATATAGATATTTAAACAGTACTAATTATTATGGTAGGTTACTTGGTAATAGACACAGATGTGTGATGGTATGCTAATCCATGAATTATGGTTTTTTCTGTAAAGATGAGACAGGGTCTTACTGTGGCTTATAACATCTCCTAACCACTAGAGGATGTAAGCTTGTGGCATCAGCCGTGAGTTATTCCTCCAAGGAGAGAGCTAATAGACAATTAGATTTGGATATACGGCATATGGCTGCCCCTGCTGCACAGTATTTCCAGGCAGGTGGTGTAGCTATGCTGCAGAGGAGTCTTGCTTGACTCAGGAGACCAATTTTGCTTTATTGGTTCAGTGGCCTTTGTAGCACTCTCTGGTATTCCAAGACCAACTTACACTGCAGTGTGTCTCATAGGATTTAATTTTTGACAAGTATGTCCAATCCAGTTTGAGCTTGTATGTGGGTAAGAAGCTCCAGTGTCACCTAAAGAAATTTTGGCAACCAGACGGCTGCTAGAAAGGGGTAGAGACAGTCTCTTTCAAGAATGAACTCTTGGTAGGTTAACCAGGCTACAGTGGCTGGAGCCACACTGAAGGACATTTGGGGACACATATTAGGCTGTGCCTAATATGTGTCCCCAAATGTATACATATACATAATATATATATATGTATATATATATGTATATATATGTATATATATATTATGTGAAATTGTGCTGGAGGCAATAACGGAAGGTGAGGATGGGGAGGGAATATAAACACCATCAAATTATAATGTATGAAAATCACAAGATTTCAAATACAAAAGAAAATAATTTCCAATCTGTGTTTGGTTGGAACTCATGGGTAGTGGGTAGCTAAGTGAATGCTTCTTTTGAACACAATCTGGAATTCCTTCAACTATTAGGTTAAATATTTAAATTTTTAGTAATATGAAAAAATATTCCTTAGCTCTAAGATATAAATCAATACTAGCAGTACATTTGTTGAGGCATTTGGGGCCAAGACAACTACAAAGAGTCCAACCAGTAACACTTCTTGACTTCTTTCTCATATCTATTTGTCACAGCATTGCAAAAGTGACTATTTGTCACAAAGATATTTGATGATTTCAATTACCTTTCTTTTTTTGTCTTTTTTGTTTTTTGAGACAGGGTCCCTCTGTAGCTCCAGCTATCCTGGAACTCATTCTATAGACCAGGCTGGCCTTGAATTCACAGAGATCCGTCTGCCTCTGCCTCCCAAGTACTAAGATTACAGACCTGCACCACCACGCCTGGCTTCAATTACCTTTCTTTTTTTTTTTTGGTCTTTTCAAGATAGGGTCTCCCTGTAGCCCCAGCTGTCCTGGAACTCACTCTGTAGACCAGGCTGGCCTTGAACTCACAAAGATCCGCCTGCCTTTGCCTCTGCCTCCCAAGTGCTAGGATTAAAGGCATGCGCCACCACGCCCGGCTCAATTACCTTTCTTAATACAACATCCTGCATTGAAATGGAACTGCCTTGTTTCCTTTGAAAATATAGAAAATTCTCAGCCATATGTCTTCATGTATTTCACTTTTCTCAATCTAGTTTCCCATTTCATTTATGTTACTCTTTTGACCGTACCCCAACATTTTCAGATGCTCTCTCTCAACTGTTTAAACTACTTCTTTTATCTTTTTTTTTTTTTCATCTTGGGTAATTTATATTGACTGGTATTCCTTAAAGTTCACCCATTCTTTTCTTGGCTATGCGAACTTTGCTGATGAACCTATTAAAATATCTCACATTCATGTCACCCCAGCATTTTTTATTTTAGCATTTCCATATGACTTATTTTTATTTACTACTTTTGTCTTATGTGTATGAGTGTGTTGCCTGCATTCGTATAAGTGCACCCCTGTCATGCGATGTCCGCAGAGGTCAGAAGAAGGCATTGGATGCCCTAGAACTGAAGTTATGGACTGTCGTTAGCCGCCATGTGGGTGCTGGTAGTGGAACCCAGGTACTCCGCAAGACCAGTCAGTACTCTTAATCGCTGAGCCATCTCACCAGCTCCCCCCATTTGATTTTTCAGTATAATTTGCTTTGCTAAAATCCCATATGTTTTATGAATAATATCTACCACTTACAATCAAGACTAGAAATATTAATTGTGGTTACTTTAAATTTCCTGTTTTATGTATGGTTCAAACATCTGAGCCCTCTCTGAGTCTGGCTGTTTTGTGTAACTTATCTCTTTTTTATTTATTAATTTTATTCTCTGTGTGTAACTGTATTGTCTGCATGTATGTAAGTATACTCATGTCATGCAATGTCCTTCCAGGATAGAAGAGAGTGTCAGATACAGATGGTTGTTAGCCACCATGTGAGTCCAGGTCCTCTACAGGAGAAGCTAGTGCTTGTAACCACTGAGCAATCTGCTGGTTTACATATCTCTTGAGAGAGGGTTTGTTTTCTCTTTGCTTAATGTACATCTCATAGTGAGAACCAGACAACTTCTTCAGGAGCACCTTGCAGAAGGTGCTGAAGACTCATTGATCACGTAGCTCACACATGACTAGGTTGCTTCATTTTGCACTCTTCTTACTGCTTCGTTCTTATTTCAATTCTTTCTCTACTTCAGCTCATGATAATATCCAGGGTTGAACTTGTGGTCCCTGGACCCTTTTGTCTGTTCTTTTCCCAATGCGACAACAGACAACATTGCATAAATCTCCCCTCTCTCCCTTTAACCATTACTCATTTCTTTTTTCTTTTTTTTAATTGATGCTTTGTGTATTTCATACATCATTTTCCAATTCAGTTCAGGCATATTTCCCCTTCCCTTCCCCCCCCATCCCACCCCACTCCATCCCAGATCATGCATTCTGCATGACTGTCCTGCATCTTTCTCTCATTTTTTTCCATTTTTTTAGCAATAAGTGATAATTTATGAGTACAAGCATTACTCATTTCTTTAATTGGTGCACTGGGGTGGGTGATTGAGCTTGACCTGTTGAGGTTGCTGGAGTCCAGGTTACGTCCTCAAAACTCTGATACAATTTAAACTGATTAACAGAAAAATCAGGCATTGATATCAGTAAGCTAAGAACACTGTTCATCTCCACTAAAACTTAGATAAGCTGTGTTTAGTAATATTGTTTTAGTAAGTCTTTAATAAGTATTGTTTAGAAAGCATTCTCTTAACATTGTATACTTACACTTACAATGTTAGTTTCACTTACTCAGAAGTGGGAGTTTTACTGAAAACTATACTCAAGAAAACTAGATATGGGCTGGAGAGTTGGCCTAGTGGTTAAGAGCCCTGACTGCTCTTGCAGAGGACCCAGGTTCGAACCCCAGCACCCACATGGCGGCTGAAAACCATCTTTAACTCTAGTTCCAGGGGAATCTGATGCTCTCTTCTGACCTCTGAGGTATTGCATGACACTGGTACACAAACCTACATGCAGACAGTACAGTCATACACATATAAGAATAAATTAAAAAATTTTTTAAAAAAGAAAAAAGAAAACTAGATATGATAAGATGCCATTAAGAACAGGAGTGAGTTAAGGTTAGGAAAAGTTGAAGAATAGCAATAAAACCCCAAAATTTCTATAATTTTGAAGTTTTAAATATTAAAGTTTTCACACACAACTGCCATTCTAATACACACACACACACACGTGTGTGTGTGTGTGTGTGTGTGTGTGTACGTGCTGTAACACATCTGCTCAAAACATTGGACATGGACACTCTCCTCCCAATCATCACATTCAACAGAAACAGAAGGGTCAACGTTATTACACTGGCTGATCCAATGACCTCTCTTCTGAAAATTAAAAAGGGTAAGGAAAACATCTTTTCACTACCAACCATTTCTTGATACTATACCATTCTCTGGCTTTCAACTTACAGCTTTTATTTTTTAAAAAAAAGTTTTTCTGCTAATGCAAAGGACGACAACAGCAAAAGGTCATGTGGCATCAACTCAGGAGAGCCTACCTTGTAAATAACAGAATTGTTCATTACAGAAGGCTCTACTGGGAAGAGTTTTAAGAGAATTTGTTATCATACATGGTTTTAGCATATTTTCCTATTAAAAGTTAATATGGACCAGTGAGCCTGCTCAGATGGTAAAATCACTCACTGCCCTGAAAACCTGATGACCTGAGTTCCATCCCTGGAGTCCATGGAGGCAGAAGTGAGCCCCTTCCCAGAGTTGTCTCTTAATCTTTCCATGCACACATGGCATGCATGCACCTGCACACGAGACACATCACACATACACATATGCACAGTGATAAATAAAATAAAGCTGAAAAATAAGAAAAAATAATTTAAAGCTAGAAGGAAAGCCAGGTGTAGTGGTGGGATTCTTCTGCACCCCCTGCTGCCAGGTCCCCGGAGCTGGGGCGGCATACACATTACTGTCATCTTCCTAGATCCTGTTATATTTTTTAAAAAAGAACAACAATATCATGCACTAAAGGATGTCAGAGGACGCTAACTTGACTTGATAAGCCTTAACAAAATGACAGAATGCATAAAATCCAGTGTTGGGGTGGGCTGCGGGAGGAAGCAGACGGAAACATGGGGATGAAGATGATGTGTGTCAAATACACAAAATTCAGTTAAAAAACAATGTGAATTAATTTATCTTTATATTTAAAATTTTGTTCAGTCCTTAAGTTCTTCTACTTGGTATGTATAACCACAGACTGACACATGTTGAAAGCACCTTGCCCGACATGGCCCATTTTACACAAGGGGAAAGTGAGTGGCATAGCAGAACACAGAAGTTCATTAGAGCTTCCAGTTCCATGGATTACCTTTACCCTTCAGTAGCATAAGCAACCTATGTCTCAGTTATCCATTCCATTGTGCAGGATGGCAGTGGGATAGGGCATAGCTAACTCGTCTCATGATACAAGATTTTAAATTATTAGCTAGCTCAAAAAAATTTCTAGCCATTATGATCAGTGGAAAATTCTGTTTTGTCGTCTCCATAATAAAAGATTTTTTTTCTTTATTACCTGGCCATGGTGGTGCATGCCTTTAATCCTAGCACTTGGGAAGCAGAGGCAGGCAGATCTCTGTGAATTCAAGGCCAGCCTGGTCTACAGAGTGAGCTCCAGGGTAGCCAGTTCGGCAGGGAGACCCTGTCTCAAAAAGACCAAAAAAAAGTGTTTTTTTTAATTTTTTTTATTAAGAGAGTGAATGTCTAATTTGGAAATAATTTGTATTTTCATAGAATTACAGAATTTGAAAGGATCCCTAAAGTTTTCAACCCTCTCTTAAGCTCATCTTCATGTGCAGTTGGAATATTTTCTATAACCTCCATGTCTAATGGTCATCTATGTATGTACTTGGAAACATCCCCATCTTTGAATTTTGACTATTAAAAGGATTTTTAAAATTTGTGCCAAATTTATATCCTTTTATCTCCCTCTCCCTAGTTTTGCACCAAGGGTATTACATTTTTATGACAGATAAAAAGCTCTTATCTCTCTCTTCCATATGATAGCCCTTCAGAAGTAGGAAGATGGTCAACACATGGCTTCCTTCACCAGACGAAGCAGTTATGATTGCTTTGGATACTGCTCACAGGACACGTTGGGGAAGAGGTGAACCACTTGTGGATTAATCATTCAGTGTTTGGTATCATACGCTTGGTTTTATGCAGACTTACAGTTCTTTAGTTTTTATTAGTTTCATTATTTTTATTTTGGTGAATATCCTGAGTATAGTCTTTGAAATTCATACCCTTGAAAACATTTTTTGAATTGATTTATTTCTATGTATGAGTGTTTTGTCTGCATATATGTAAGTGCATCCATGTGACTAATCCAATGGAGGCCAAAAATGGTCATCGGATCCCGGGGACTGTATTTACAGATTGTTTTTAGTTGCCATATGGGTACTAGGAACTGAACCCACCTAGGTCCTCTGCAAGAGCAGTCAGTGCCATTAACCATTGAGCCACCTCTCTTCAGTACCTGGTACCATAGTGTGAAGGTTCAAACCTTATAACCACAGCATGCTGACTGTATATTTGAATACTTTTCATCCTGCCAGTATCTGTTTCTTTCAAACATATGAGAAATAGTAATGATTCTACAGTACTGCTATCTATAATGATTCAGATAAATAATCTGTGTACAACAGTGAGCCAAAGTAGGAAATCACTGATCCTGGTTCCTTATATCCTCCATGTGTAAAAATTATACATTTTTTGTGGATTTTTCTCATTTATCCATGGCTTACCACTGTGGGTGAGACATACTTTCCTGTCTCTCTGACATCAGAATTAGCAACCTATTTATTTAGCCATTGGAATATTAGCAGAGCTGATATTATCAGACACATTAAAATGCTTGCATAATTTGCTGGAGTTTGATGATCCTCTATAAGAATATGCTCCAGCCGGGAGTGGTGGCACATGCCTTTAATCCTAGCACTTGGGAGGCAGAGGCAGGCGGATCTTTGTGAGTTCAAGGCCAGCCTGGTCTACAGAGTGAGTTCCAGGACAGCTGGGGCTACAGGGAGACCCTGTCTCGAAAAGACAAAAAAAAAGAAAGGAAAGAATATGCTCCAGAGAGAGTCACTGGAACACAGAAAATTTAAAAACATACAAAGTTGATTTGAACCATACCTAGCATCTGAAGGTAAGCTTAGCAATCTCAACCATGCCTAGCAGGGCTGGAACTAACTCACAGTTTTGTTTTGTTTTGTTTTGTTTTGTTTTGTTTTGTTGCTGCTGCTGTGAGTCTATTAAGACATCTGAAGTTTTTATGTTATTATATTAGTCAATTATTGCCACAATACTGCTGTATAAGTTTTACCCAAAATTCAATGCTATACAACAATTAACATTTATTTATAGCTCTGTTTTCTATAGTTCAGCTGAAGTTCAAAAGATCTAGGCTTTTCTTGGTTGAACTGACTCCAAAACTCAAGTGTAGGTGTGCTCTAAATCTGTCCTATCTTCTTCTACCATCAGCTACTCAAAGCAAGTTCATCTCCTGGTGAAAGACAGAAATGTAAAAGGGTAATTCCAACTAAGAAAGCACATAAAAAGTTGGATTTGGCCCACCGTATCTGCTAACTTAACTCTGGTCAAAAAGCTATAAACGCCAGTCTAAAATCAAGAGGAGGGGAGGTAAAATCTGCAAACCAGCATTGAAAGCTAGTTACATAGCCATGTGGCCATATTTATTCTCAAGGAGATAGAAAATTATGTTCTTCTAAAGGATGCAGGAGAGGAGTAGGGCCAGCTTGCTAAATAATTTAGTCTACTACTCTTATGTAACAAAAAATAAATACATGAATCCAACTGAACGTTCGATATATAAAAATTTATAAACAAATGCTAGCTATTATAAATTAAACGTCATCATAACGATTCCTCTCCACTTTCATTGTTCTCCTGTAAATCCAATTTATTACCTCCTCTGCAAGCATAGTATATCAACAGAGGGACCAGCTGTTCTGATCGGATTAAATGAGGCTATCAGAGTCCCTTCCTGTGTATTATTCTTATCTTATTTTAGATGTTTCCTTTTTAATTTTTTATGCAATATATTTTTTTATCATATTTAGATTCCCTCCCATATCTGCACCCTCCTTTCGATCCTCCAGCATAAGCAGAGGCTGGAGAGATGTCTCAGGGGTGAAGAATGCTTTCTCCTCTTCCAGAAGTTAGGTTTGGTTCCCGGCTCCTACATAAGGCTCACAACCTCCTGTAACTCTAGTTCCAGGGGCTTCCTTACTCTCTTCTGACCTCTGCAGGCTCTGCATGTACATGCTGCACATACACATAAAAGAAATAGCATATAAATCCTTCAATTAGCATAAGCAACAATATATTTATTAATCCCACCACTATCACCTAAAATCCTTATTCTCTATCAGAGAGTATGACCCATTAACTTCTCCTTCATTAAGTTACAGACCATTTGCATATATGCATGTTTAAGTCCATCTTGTTCTATTTAATTTCACTGTAGTCTGTTCACAAAGTTTTATTTCCTGATTTGGCATTCAGTGCAGCGCTACAACCTTCCTGTCACACACATTCTCTGCTTTCCTCCAAATTATCAACAGAAACAGTACACTGGCAGCATGGGAGGGAGGACTTGACTGGACTATAACCACCAAGGGCAGCTGTGGACTCTTTACCCATAAAAACAGCTGATGACTTCCAGAAAAAGTAGACATCCTGAAAACCTTGGCGCTTCTATGAGTTCATCATTCTTTCTGCATTCTTGCTGAGCAGCTGCTCGCAGCCTGTGCTGAGGCCATCGAGATGACAGGGAGGGAAAGGCGGAGGTCCAGATCTGCAGCGAACAAAGCCATCCTTCTGGAGTGGAAACAGTGGCCCCCGTGAGCTGTTCTCAAATAAAGGAACAAAGCTGTGGGATCCAAAGAGGAGAAATAGCAGAGGGGTACAAATCCTTCGCCAGCATGGCAGACTTCCCATTGACAGTACAGAGGACGGATCCCTTGGGATTGAGAAGGTTTATCTTCTCAGTAGGGATATCTGAAAAGACAAGCTCCAAGAAGAGTCGTAATTTGCTAGATAGTCACTGATAATCATACTGATTTTTTTGTTTTTTTAAGAAGTGACATTTGTACATGGCTGGGGAGGAGGATCTATTGTATAAAGGGATATGTAGTAAAATTAAGTCTTCCTATTCACTCCAGTCAACTTCTAGAGGCAACATTAGCTTCTTGGGTTCTGTGACAGCTCTGCAGAATCATTTCCATGTAAAAGATATTGAATTCATATATGTTTCATAATCAAAAGGAAAGAAAGCATATGAAATAATTTTATACTGAGTGTTCGTTTTACAACTGGTAAATACTGGACATTTGAGTTACACACACAAAGTTCCTGGGGTCCGCAGAGGCTAACTGGCCTGACAAGGTTGCAAGCCTATAAAAGGGAAAGCCACTATCTGATCTGAAGAGCCAGGCTTGGGGTAAGAGTTTACATAAAGGAAGAAAACCTGTCATATGATTTGGGAAAGAGCTTCTAAATTTGCATATCAGTTGTGGTTATTTAAAAAGAGTCCATAATGAGTTGCAGAATTTTTAGTTATGACTATGACCCAAATCCATGCTCTGCAATCCTATCACACTACAACAGCTGAAAGGAGTGACTGATACATAAGGACATACCTAATACATCCATATACACACTCTGTGGGTTGGGGGTCTGGTATTTCTCAAAACCCTAAAATATTCTAACTGTCCTAAGAAAAAAGGAAATGTTTCAATTTGAAATCCTTAATTAAAACCACATTCATAATTCTAAGCATTTAAAGGGAGAGTTAAAGAAGAAATTTACTTTTGCACATCACAGAGATTATAATAAACACAGAATCTTGCCAAAAGACATGCCTCCAGCTGTACAGAAGAAACATCTGAGGAGATGAGCACTTCAGCTTCAGCAGGAGAAAGACTGAAGGCAAACTCATGTATGGAAAGGCAAACAACAATAATATAAAACTCATGTTCCCTGTTGGAGTCAAATTCTGCATAAAAGCATCACACACACACACACATAGGAGAGAGAGATAGAGATAGAGAGAGAGAGAGAGAGAGAACACAAGAACAAGAGTGAGTGAAAGCTATAGTGTTCTCCAGTATTAGCTTAAGAACTGTCAGCTAAAAGTCTATTCTCTTGAGCTCCACCAAGGCTATGGATGTCTGATCCATAAAACCACTACCAATTTAGGGACAAGCTCAGTCAGCTTTGTTCTAGAAATTATTTACATGAGTCTTTACACTGTAGAGCTCATTACTTCAGAAGTTTCCAAGAGTTCTACATTCCTCACTGCATGTTCCAATAATAGCAGGCACATTATTTCGCCAGGATATACGTCATGGTTAGAAAAAATTCCTGTGATTCCCAAGAAATTCATTGCCTCAAATGTAGAATGACATACTGTTGAGGAGAAAAAGTAAGTCTGAGCCAGTTACCAGCTGAAATAGAAATGCTACATTGTAGTTTGCTATCAGAATGTTGGTGGTGAAGACACCGGGAGAGCCACACTGTCCTCCCAGCACCCAGCATGCAGCGTTAGAAGTGTATGCCATGAGCTGGGAAAATGCAGACAGTCTAAATGAAAGCAAAGACTAACAGTACTTCACTTGAGCATGAAACCTTAAAAGAGCTTCTGAGCATACAGAGAACAACCAACCAGCCAAATAAGTATCCTTATGCATGGCTTGGTGGCACAGGACTAACTTGATTTATATCCATAATATCCATTACCATCTACACAAAGAATTTCCCTATAACTTGATAGCTGAACTATGGACCTGTATGCTCATGACCTTAAAAACTCCACTTGGATATTTCAAAAGCAATATATATATATATATATATATATATATATTATTTTGGGGGGGGACTCATTTTGTTCTTCATCAAATAGGCTCACTTTTCTGAATCATCTCATGGTTAATGAACGTTATTCCCCAGGTCACCAAAGACAAAACAGGGACACCAAAGCTATTGTTGACTTCTCTCTTGCTTTCCTTCCTCTCCAGTTACTTAATCTATCACCCAATTTCTTTCACTCAGCTATTTATTTCCAGCCCATTGTTAACTCTGTAATCCATGGTACAGAGACTTCACTTACTGGGCCATCTGCATTAGCTTTCTTAAATAATCTCCCTGCCTCAAGTCAGTTCACTCCTGACTCAGATCCAGAGTGACTTTTTTAATAATATAAAATCAGTTCAATTGCTTCTTTATTTAAAACATACAGTAGTACTTTCCGTTGCCATTAGGATAAAATATCATGTTTGTTTTTTTTTCTTTTGTTTTAATATTTTATATTTAAAAATACTTTATCTGTTATTTTTATTTTATGAATGTATTGCCTGCATGTATGTGAGTGCACCTGTGTCATACGATGTCTATGGTGGTCAGAGGTCAGAAGAGGTCATCAGAGCATCAGAGCATCGTATCCACTTAGAACTGGAGTTACAGACAGTTGTTAGCTGCCATGTGGGTTCTAATTATCAAACCTGGGTCCTCTGCAAGAGCAGCTAATGCTTTTAACTGCTGAGACATCTCTCTAGCCCTTTAATATTTTTACACTTTAAAAGTTATGTGTTTGTGTATGTGTGTGTGTTCACATGCATTTACAGGCATGCCACACATGTGGAAGTCAGAGGACAACTCGGCAGGACTTGGTTCTCTCTCTCCACCATGGAGGCCCCTGGCATCCAGCTCAGACACTCAGGTTTTCAGGCTTGTTGGCAGGTGCGTTTGCACACAGCACCACCTCATAATTCTCTGCACACTTTGTTTCATTCTCCGTCTTCGCTAAAGCTCCCTCATGACCAAGTCTTTCTATTTCAATTCTAATCAAAATGAGTTTTTGGTTATTATGATACATTATAATATTTCTAATTTCTGAGCTATTACATCTCTTTCTTTAAAGTTGAACCTTGTGTAATTACTGTATATGGGTGGAAGGTATGTACTCATATTTTAGAGTAATATAAAATTAAAGGGGAAATGTGAATGCTTAAACATATTTTGGAATTAACATACAGTTTATTCTCAGAGATCATAATTTTGATACATATCTGATGGTTATATAGGCATATTGGAGCAATACAAAGGGGAGAGAACAACAACAACATAAAGACTGGGTCAAAGAACTGACTGATACAGTTAAACTCTGCCCCAAACAAGAAGCGTCTGCTGTGAAAAACTTTGGAACGACTGAGAGAAAGATGCAAGGGATGTATGGCAGAGGGCATGAACTGGGGTGGGGTGGGGGGTAGAGAGAGGGGAATGTATCTAAATTGGACTGAAAGATGCTGTATGAAATACACAAATCATCAATAATTTTTTTAAGTTGAACACTATTTTACCCCTTTGTTCTGCTTGCTTTACTCATCAACTAAAAACAACTAAACAGCATCAGAAGCAATTCCCACCATAATTTTCAAATCATGAAACATCCTTGCATCCTAAGGATAACTTGACTTAATCACAATGCATGATCCTGTTCATATGCACATTAGTTGAATATTTTCTGTTAATACTTTGTGGATGTGTTTTCCCTGTATGTTTATCATATATAAATTATATACACCCTTCGGCATATTCTACATGAACTACAATCTAGTACTTCCAAATAATAAGGTAGGGAAGATTGTTTCTCTCTGTTCAATCACCACAGTCCTGTGCCTACTTGTACAAAATCTGAAAGCTATAATTTATATAATGTCTGTTGTTTGGGTAGTTTAAGTGAAGGCAATAATTCTGGCTATTTTTCTACCTTATCATGAAGTGGAGGTTCCAAGTCACTACTAAGTACTAGAATTCTCATCCAAGGCTAACAAGGCCTGATCCTGCTTATCTTCTAAGATGAGATGAGATCAGGTACATTCTGATGAGTATGGGCAGGGATAACTACCACCAAAGACCTTTAGAAAAAGACATATGGTACCATGTTTCTTTAAAGAAAGATGGCATCATGAACTTTGCAGGTAAATGGATGGAAGTAGAAGATATTATGCTAAGTAAAGTAACACAGTCCCAGAAAAGCAAACGATGAATGGTATCCCTCATTTGTGGATGCTAGCACCAAGCTCCAAGTTATAAGGCAAACTGAGCAACATCAACGTTATATACCCCTTTCCCTGAAAGCAACTGTAGACTGATAATGTAAATTCCTTAACAGGCTCTGGAATTAACCCATCATTTATTTTTATACTTTATAATCTTGGAATATGGGTGGAGGATACATAGGCATATTTTAAAGTAATATAAATTTAAAAAGGAAAAATGTGAATCCTAAAATATGATATGGAAATGACAGTTTGTGTACAGATGATATAGTTTTAGTATAGGTGTGACATATATATATATATATATATATATATATGATATATATGCTATGATGGAGCAGTACAGATTGGAGGGAACAACAGCAGAGGAACAGGGACAGGGAACCGACTGAAACAGTAAAGTTTCCCCAAGGACAATAATCCTCTGCTTTGAAAAAAAAAACTTTTAAAAGAGTCGGAAAAAGATATAGGGCAGGGATGGAAGGGTGCATGAACTTGGGTGCAGTTGGGGGTATGGAAGTCAAGATGAGTCTAGATTGGACTGAGAAATGATGTGTGAAATGCACATACCTTCAATAAAAATGTTAAAAAAGAAAAAGACATGGAAACCTGCCACTATAGAAGCTTCTTAAAGTACATACGTTTGTAGTATAAAAATACATTAAAAAGGAGTTATAACAAGGAGACATCGCACTTACTAGACATTATAGGCTAGCAATGTAAAAGTTCAATCCCAGGAATGAACTCCCTCACTAGAAGCTGTTGATCAGGGGTCCCGCAGACCCTCACACAATACTAGCTATCGCTCCTGCTCTTGGTCACTCCCCAGAACTTGATGGTAAAACCCTATTGCCGAAGACATTACATAAATGAGCTCCAGAATAACAAGGAACAATAAATCAGTGCTGACATCAAAGCCTCATCTCTACCAGATAGGTTTCACAGTGCTGGAAAGTTCTATGCATGCTTCCTGAAGAGAAAATTAATCATCAACCTTACACAGCTGAGAATTCTGCAAGCTACCACAACACCTGGCCTGGCAAGGTATGCCCCTGGTACAATAGTGATAGGACTGTTATGGGCATGGCCAACCATTTTATAATTGGACTTACGGTCTGCTTCACATGATGGAGCCCATACCTGACACTGATATCAGGCCTAGGGACTTCATAGGACATAAGGGAGAGTCTATAAACATTATTCTGCTAAAGAGATATAGTATTAAACTGACTCCTAATGACTTATTGTTATACCCATAAATTAAAGCATCTTTCACACCTCACCTCTCACCAGACACATGTCCTCATGCACCAGATGCTGATTAACCCAGAGACCCACAATTGGCCAAAGAGCAGTGAATAAGAGAGGCTGTAGAATGCTTATTCATGAATAGGACAACTATATAAAACTTCTGCTTCTCTAGGTTCAGGCAGAAGAGGGGGTAGAAAGATTGTGAGAACCAGAGACAGTGGATGACCACAGAAAAACAGAGTTTTCCAGACAGCTGGTCAGTTACTCACATGAACTCACAGCTTGGTGACAGCATCCACATGTTCCATGTAAACTAATTCAGACAAAAATCCAAGCATAGATATAGGAAGAGGGATAAGAATCTACAACTTAGTGAGGACCTGTTGGCTATCAATGGCTGCTGGGAGGGGAGAGTCAATCTTATTTTTTTTAATTTATTTTGTATGTGTATGAATGTACTGTCTGCATGCAGGTTTGTGCACCCGTGTCATGCAATGCCTTGGAGGTCAGAAGAGGGTGTCGGATTCCCCTGGGACTGGAGTCAAAGACGGGTCTCAGCCACCAGGTGGGTGCTGGGGATCGAACCCAGGTCCTCTGCAAGAGCAGTCGGCACTCTTAACCGCTAGGCCATCTCTCCAGCCCCAAGAGAGTCAATCTTATTTAAAGGTGAGACTCGTCCTAAGTTGACCAGGCTCCAGTATGATGACCCCATCCCCAAGGGCATGTGGGGGTTTGAATCTACAGGACTAAATAAAGATGTATAAAATAGAGTACATGTAATTGATGGGGATGAAATCACAGCCAGCCTGGTCTACACTGAGTTCCAGGCCAGCTGGAGCCACCAGGGAGACCCTGTCTCAAAAAACAACACAAAACAAAACTATACCTCTGTTAGGAACATAGCATAAGTATTACCATTTTGTGAAGAAGTGAAGAATATGTTTTGATAAATGAAATGTGTGAACATGTTTTGAAGAGTTGATGTTGTTTTGGAACTTGTTTTTTTGAATTAGAGTCTGAGCGCTTGTAAATAAAGTGACAGGTCTGCAGGAAAGAGATAAGATGCCACCCAGGACCTCGAACAGCATAAAAGCTGAGACTGAACTGAAGCAGGCAGACACATGGCAGGTCTACACTGAATGCATGTGAGACCCGGGTGCATAACCACAGCCAGAGCCTCCTGCTCTCCAGAGACTGAGGCTGGGGCCCTCTCCAGGGTCCTGCAGTTAACCTTGTGGAGAGCCGGTCCCACTTTCAGTTCTCCTTGAACAGACCGAGGCCTTCAGCCAAGGTGACTGACCCAGGGTACTGAGACCTTCAGACAAGTCTGATCTACAGGCGAAGCTGCCTCATGTGAAACCAGAGATTTAGATTAGATCGTGAACTCCTTAAGGACTGAGTGGTAGCTATAATTTGAGTATGTATGTTTGTCTGTGTGTGTGTGTGTGTGTGTGTGTGTGTGTGTGTGTGTGTGTGTAATAAAGCATTTGAAACCCACAGCAGCATCTGTGGTTATTCAGCCATTGTCTGAAATTCCCTAAGGAGTGCTCAAGACAAACTCAAATCCTACCTCTTGGAATAACTAGTTTTTAGCTTTATCTATGATTTGGATTCTATTTATCCATAAATCTAGACTTCTTTTCTTGAAAGCCTCTGAAACTCAAAAGATAGCTTCTACTGGGTAGGACTTTGTATCTGTGTTTTCAAAGCCCAGATCAATGTGTCTTATAATAAACCTAACCAAAAAAAGAGAAAGATTTGTACAGTGAAACTTTAAGACACGGAAGAAAGAAATTGAAGAAGATATGAAAGATGGAAAGACCTCCCATGCTCATGAATTAGTAGGATTAATAATGTGAAAATGGTCATCTTACCAAAAGCAACAAAAAGATTCAAACTTCCAGTGTAATTTTTCACAGAAATTGAAAAAATAATGTCAAAATTCATATGAAAACATAAAAGGCTCAAAGATACTCAAAACAAACCTTAGCAATCTGAGATCTCCTGGGACCAGCTGAAGCACAGGTACTGGGGCATGGGCTAAAGAGCCCCCCCCCCCCGCAACTGGGATTACTAAGGCATCTGAAGGAGGCAAGCAAAGCAAGCCTTCAACACAGTGAAGAGGCATTTAGGACTCACATTGGAATGTAGGCAAGGAGAAGCCCATATGCCAGGAACACGAAGAAGAGACAACATGGGAAAGGGGCAGGATAATCCCACACCAAGCTCTACCAACCCTTTGGAAGATTCCTCCAGTGGGATCCCTGTGGGGATGCCCCAGGACACAGATATAAGAAACACAATTGGGAACATATTTGAAGAACTACAAGAGTATAAAGAGCAAATCAAAGAACTGAGAAAAGAGAATAAAGAACTCAAGAAGGACCTAGAGAGAGAGAGAATGACAAACTTCCAGAAGGAAGTAGAAACACTGAAAAGATCCCATGCTGAAAAAGATAAGGAAACTGACCAGCGAAGAGGAAGAGATTGAGAAGCTCCAAAAAGAAGTAGAAATACTGAAGAAACCAGAAGAGGAAATGAAAAAAGGAAATCAAACACTCATCCAATCAAGAGTAAAGGAATGAAAAAAGCCTCAGAAGCAGAATGGAGGAAGGAGAACAAAGAATATCAGACCTGGAAGATAACACAGAACAACTAAAACCTCAATTAAAGATTATGAAAAATTTAAAAGTACACAAATGTGGAACAACCAGGAACTGTGGGACACTATGAAAAGATCAAACCTCTGCAACATAAGAATAGAGGAAGGATAAGAATCCCAAGAGAATGGTATTGATCAG
Source organism: Rhizomys pruinosus (assembly GCA_009823505.1). Classification (NCBI taxonomy): domain Eukaryota; kingdom Metazoa; phylum Chordata; class Mammalia; order Rodentia; family Spalacidae; genus Rhizomys; species Rhizomys pruinosus. The sequence goes on from VZQC01007972.1 coordinate 3,999,376, forward strand.
ATCTTCAACAGAATAATAGATGAAAACTTCCCCAAACTAAAAAAAGACAAACCAATACAAATACAAGAAGCACATAGAACTCCAAACAGACAAGATCAGAAAAGAAATTCTCCATGCCACATCATAGTTAAAATGCTAGACACCCAAAACAAAGACAAAATCCTTAAAGCCACAAGAGAAAAACAACAAGTGACCTATAAGGGGAAACCTATCAGAATTACAACTGACTTAATGCAAACTATGAAAAGCAAGAATAATGTGATGCAAAGCATTCCAAGTGTTAGAGGACTATAAGATGCCAACCCAGGTTACGTATTACCAGCAAAAAATGTCAATTATAGTTGAATGGAGAGAGAAAACCTTCTGTGATATGAACAAGTTGAAAGAACACATGTCCAGAAAACAACCCTTCAGAGACTATTTGCAGCAACTCAAAGGACAGAAGAAAGGAGCAACCATCCCCAGGCACCTTAGAAAGAGAGAAATCAATAAAAACATAACTGCAAAAGTAGAAAACCTAAACCCAAACTGAAAATGGATAGTAAGGCAAAATGAAGCAACACAAACTATCAGTCATAACCTTAGTATTAATGGACAAAATTCCCCAATCAAAGGACACAGACTGGGAGATTGGGATTAGAAACAGAATCCATCAATATGCTGTCCACAAGAAACACATCGACCTTCAAGGACAGGAACCACTTAAAGTGAAAGGATGGAAAAAAAATATTTCCAAGAAATGGTATCAAAAGAAAGCAGGTGTGACTATTTTAATATCAGACAAAAGACTTCAAAATAAAAGAAATTAGAAGAGACAAAAGGAAGGCCATTACTTTTATCAAAGGAACAATTCCACCAAGAAGATTTCACAATTATGAATACTTATCACCAAAACCTCTATGGTGCACTAAACTTTATAAAGACAATTCTTCCCAGATCACAAGTCACACACTACCCCAGTACACTCATAGTAGGGGTTTCCAATACCCCAATGAGTCATTTGGACAGATCAACAGGGGACAAAGAATAAAACAGAGAAACATCTGAAATGAACGATGATACACCAAATGGACCCTCATAGACCTCTACCAAGTATTTCACCCTAATCCAAGAGAATACACTTTTTACTCAAGTCCCCACGAAATTATTTCTCCAAAATCGACCACATATCTGGGGACACAGAAGCAACCTCCACAAATACAAAAAGATTTGAAATAATTTCATGCATCTTATCAGACTACTGCTGCAATAAAGCTCAACATTCAACACCAGGATAAGCCCCTATTGCCTACAAGAACACTGGAGACTAAAACTAACAACACTCTCCTGAATAATTGAATGGGTCAAGGAAGAGATAAGAAAGAAAATCACAGCATCTGGAACTGAAATGACAATGACAATACTAAACAACAAAATCTATGGGATGCTTAAAAAGCAGTCCTAAGAGGGAAGTTTATAGCCCTGGGATGCTACTTAGAAAAACAGAAAGAGCACAAGTGAATGATGCTAGCACTACAGCTAAAAGCACTTGAGAGGCACAACAGATGAACCCTAAACACAACAGACAGAAAATAACAAAAAAATCAGAGCAGGCAATTCAATGAAATAGAAAACAAAGAAAACCAATACAAAAAAATTCACATGAATCCAAAAGTTGGGTTCTTTGAAAGAATAAAAACAAGATAGACAGACCTCTAGACCCAGTTAACCAAAAGAAAAAGGAACAACTCCAAAATGAATATCAGTCTGTGATGAAAAGGAGGAATATCACAACACGACAAGAAAAGATCCAGATAAAATCATATGGAATACTTAAAAAACCTATACTCTAGCAAGTTGAAAACCTAGAAGAAATGGATGAATATCGAGAAATCCTGGGAATCACCAAAGTTCAACCAAGAAGAGATCCACAGCTTAAACAGACCCATAATACATGAAGAAAATTGAAGATGTAATAAAGAAACCTCCAACTAAAAAAGCCCAGGCCAGACGTTTCACGGCAGAATTCTATAAAACTTTCAAAAAGACCTACAACCATTATTCTGAAACTGTTTAGAAGTATACGATCAGTGGGAATTCTCCCAAACCTTCTATGAAGCCAGCATCCACTCTATTACCAAAACCAGGCAAAGATACAACTAAAAAGGAAAATTATAGACCCATCTCCCTGGTGAACACAGATGCCAAAATTCTAAACAGGATACTGGCAAATGCATACAGACCCACATCAAGAAGATCATCATATGACCAAGTTGGTTCAACAGAGATGCAGGGATGGTTCAACATTACGAAATCAATTAACACTCAACACATAAATGGATGAAAGACAAAAACCACACCATCATCTCAATTGGGCTGAAAAACCTTTGACAAATCAGGCATCCCTTCATGCTTAAAGTCCTAGAAGGAATTGGATTGGAGGATCATTCCTCAATGTAATCAAAGCATATACAGGAAACCCACAGCCAATATCATCCTAAATGGGGAAATGACAGAAACATTCCCTTTAAAGGTAGGAACTCGGCAAGGCTGCCCCCTGTCACTGCTCCTCTTACAATATAGTTCAATATAGCTTGAAACACTTGCTAGAGCAATAAGGCAAGAAAAGAAAATTAAGGAGTTCTAATTTGGAAAAGAGGAATTCAAGCTATTCCTATTTGCTGATTGATATATGATTGTTTACTTAAGGGATGCTAAAACTCCAGAAACTCCTAGAAAACGATTAACAGCTTCAGCAAGTGCAGGATACAAAATTAACCTTAATAAAAAAAAAAAAAACAATGGTCTTTCTTTACAACAAGAACACAGCAACTAGAGAAAGAATTCAAAGAGACCTTCCCACTCACAATAGCCTCAAAAGCAATAAAAACCTAGAAACAATCCTACAAAGTCACCAAAGGTCTCTACAACAAAATTTTAAACCTTTAAAGAAAGAACTTGAAGAAAACATCAGAAGATGGAAAAACTCCATGCTCATGGATTGGGAAAATTACATTGTAAAAGTCCATTCTACCCAAACTCTTGTATAGATTTAACACATTCCAATCAAAATCCCCAAGAATTTCTTCACAGGCTTGGAAAAAAAAAAAAGTCCTTAAATTCATTTGGAAAAAACAAAAGACCCCCAAATAGCCAAACAACCTTGAGCGAAAAGAGCTACACATGGGGGATCCTATACCAGACTTCAAACTATACTACAGGGCTATAGTCATAAAACCAGCCTGGTACTGGCACAAAAACAGACGTTGACCAATGGCAATAAACCGAAGAATCCAAATCCTGAGCACATACAATTTCAGCCTCATTCTGACAAGGGGGCCAAGAAGCCACAATGGAGGAAAGACAGCATCTTCAGCGAAGTGGTGTTGGCAAAACTGGATCACCACTTGTAGAAGAATGAAATTAACCCTACCTTCACCCTGTACAAAAGTCAACTCCAGATGGATCAAAGACTCAACGTGAAACCCAAACTCTGAAGGCGATAGAAGAAAAAGTTGGCAGCAGACTACAAGACATAGGCGTAGGAAAAGACTTTCCTAAATCAGACAGCAGTCTGCGCAAGAAATTAAGGTCAACAATTGACAAATGGGACTCATTAACTCAAAAGCTTCTGTACATCAAAAGAAATAATCAACGAACTACAGGAGAGAATCCACAGAGCTGGGATCTAAACGTTCACCTCAGAAACATCTGACAAAGCATTGATTTCAGAATATATATAAACTACTCAAAAAAAAAAAGAAAGAAAACAAATGACCCACTCAATGATGGACAAAGAGCTGAACAGAGACTTCCAAGTGAGGAATATAGATGGCTGAGAAACACCTTAAGAAGTGTTCAACATCACTAATCATTAAGGAAATGCAAATCAAAACCACTTTAAGATATCATCTTACTCCAATAAGACTGGCTAGGATCAAGAAAACAAATGATACCAAGTGCTGGAGAGGTTGTAGGGAAAGGGGAACACTCATTCACTGCTGGTGGGAATGTAAACTCATGCAGCTACTATGGAAAGCAGTGTGGAAAACCTTGGAAGACTTGGAACGAACTTGCCACCCAACCCAGCCATACCACTCCTAGGTGTGTACCCTCAAGACTCACCCCACTGCAGAGATACATGCATGGCCATGTTTATTGCAGCTCTCTTCACAATAGCAAGGAGCTGGAACCAACCAAATGCCCCTCAACTGATGAGTGGATAGAGAAAATGTGGTACATCTACAAAATGGAGTTCTATGCAGCAGTAAAAAAAAGATGACATCATGAGCTTTGCAGGAAAATGGCTGGAGCTAGAGGACATCTTGCTGAGTGAAGTAACATGGTCCCAGAAAAACAAATGAGGAATGGTATCCCTTATCTGTGGATGCTAGTGCCAATTGCCTAGTTGTAAGTATTTCTTGTTCAGGGCCTCTTGAGCTTTTGTCCAAAGCAGTTGGGAGTGATGCATATTGGAAACAACAACAACACAACAACAACAACAACAACAGAATGGACTGCATCAAAGAACTGACTGAAACAGTGAACTCTGCTCAAAACAGTCAACTTCCACATGGAGAATATTGAGAAAGACTGAGAAAGAGATGAAAAGCATGTTTGGCAGAATGCCTGAGCTCTAGTGGGGTGCGGGGATGCGGGGGACATGGGTCTAGATTTGATAAAAAATATAAATAAATAAAAAAAAACCCAAACCTTAGCAATAAAATACTGCTGAAGGTATCACCATCCCTGATTGGAAGTTATACTGCAGAGCTAAAATTAAAAAAAAGGGGGGGGGGGAGCTGGAGAGATGGCTCAGTAGTTAAGAGCACCGACTGCTCTTGAACAGGACCTGGGTGCGTGTCCCAGCACCCACATGGCAGCTAAGAACCGTCTTTAATTCCAGTTCCAGGGGAATCCCACACCCTCTTCTGACCTCTGCAGCATTGCATGACATGGATGCACCTACTTACATGCAGACAGTACATTCATACACATAAAGCAATAAAAATTTAAAAAGAAAGAAAAAAACAAAACAAAACAAAAACCACGGTAAGTGCATAAAAAGATACATTAATCAATGGAGTAGAAGTGAGGACCCAGGCATAAGCCCATGCTCTCACCTAATTTTTGACAGAGGCCAATGAGACACATTGGAAAAAATACAGTGTCTTCAACCAATGGTGCTAATCAAACCAGATAATTACATGTAAAAGAATAAAGCTAGATCCTTTCTCTCACCTTGCATGAAATTCAACTCCAAATGGATAAAGAAGCTCAGTATAACACCTAATCCCATGAATGCGTTAGGGTAGAGACTAAGGAATGGGCTGTAACTTTATAAGCACAGGAAAGGACTTTCTTAATAGGACCAGGATAGTACAGGCATAAGACCAACAATTGATAGATGGGACCTCATGGAACTACAAAGTTTCTGTACAGCAAATGCTATCATCATTCAAGTGAAGGGGCAGCCTATAGAATGAGAAAGAAAAATTTTAACAGAGAATTGGTGCTCAAAATATACAAAGAACCCACAAAACTTAACATCAAGAAAAAATAACCCAATTAAAAATTGTAGCATAGCGTTGAACAGAGATATCTCAAAAGAAGAAATACACATGGCTGAGAAACTTTTTAAAAAACATTTTTATTAAAGTTGTGTGCATTTCATACATCGTTTCTCAGTCCAATCTAGACTCATCTCCCCTTCCATGCCCCCCGTCCCACCCAAGTTCATGCACCTGCCACTCCTGCCCTGTATCTTTTTCTGAGTCTTTTCAAAGTTTTTCAAAGCAGTGGATTATTGTCATTGTCCTTGGGAGAACTTTACTGTTTCAGTCCGTTCCCTGTCCCAGTTCCTCTGCTGTTGCTGTCCCCTCCAATCTGTATTGCTTCACACACACACACACACACACACACACACACACACACACACACATATATATGTATATATATATATATATATATATATCTGAAACAATCAGATAAATGCAAATTAAAGCTACTTTGAGATTTTCATCTTACCTGAATCAGAAGGGTTAAGGAAAAAAAGGATAATTGCTGGCTGTGGATGTGGGAAAAGGACCATACCTCTTCACTGCTGGTGGGAGTGCAAATTGTTGCACCCACTGTGGAAATCAGTGTGGAAGTTCATCAAAAAGCTAGAACTAGATCTACCACATGAACCAGCTATAGCACACCTGTGCATATTCTCAAAGGACTCCTTATCCTGCTACAGAAATCCTTACTGTACTTGTTAACTGCTGCTCTATATTCACAACAGCATGGAAATGGGAAGAATGTAGATGCCCATTAACTGATTAAAGAATAATGAAAATATTATACATTTACACAAAAATACTATTTGACTCTAAAGAAAACTGAATTTATGAAATTTGTAGATAAGCACCCTGGCTGAGTGTTGATTGGCTACTTACTGTAATCTAGCTGTGTTATATTTTTACTTATAAATTCATTAAAATAATGTGAATTTTAAATTAAAAAATCATTTTGTTTGCACAATTCCAAACAAAAATATCAGATAATAAAAATTTTTAAATATTGCAGTTAAGTGGTAGAGCTGGAAGTAATCCATTCTTCAGGAATCCATACCGCAAAACACAAATGGCACATGTTCTCATTAATGTAAAGATTCTAACTTTGACTCTTTAGATATATTTATTTACACTGGAGTAATCATAGAAGACAGGAAACGAGGAAAGGGTCATGATTGGTAGGGTGGGGATTTCATGGGAAAGGGGTGGTGATATAGAGGTAGAAAAGGGAATAATGGAACAGGAAGGGTTAAATAGGCAGAGGTAGAGGAATGAGTATGGGGATGGATAACTTAGGAAAATGCCATTGGAAACCTATTATATATATATATATATATATATAATATATATATATATATTATATATGATATAAATGAGTCACCCTGTGAGGGAACAATGCCCGATGGTTCTTCTCTGCCACATTGGAGGTGATGCAACCCAGCCACTGGATTACAGGGAAAAGAAAAAAGGGAACAAGAGGCAGCCACCAGTGGCTGTCCTTAAACCTTAGGGCCAAAGGCTGATAACCTTTCCGAAGCCCTCCTGTCTCATCTAACATCTACACCAGGCAGTGCCCTATTGGCACTCATGGATCCTCCAGGCTGCAGCTTGCTTAAGTGCTCTTCAGCCTAAATCCTGCCAGCACACACTCACCACACACCAGTGATCTTGCTGATGGCACAAACTGGACTTCCCAGGCTGGCATCTAATTAATTTTCCCTAGCCAAATTCCACTAGCAAAGACCACTTAAGCCTGATGGGCTAAAATACACGCACAATAATAACTGCCAGAGGTTCCGGTCTAATGGTGAAAAGAACCCATTTATTGGTTCACAGCATTCTGTTTTTATACCTAGAGTGACATCATATTTCAGGGTCTGCTTTCAGACCCCCTACCTCATGTTCTGTAAATATCACAAGTACTTGTTAGAGTCTTCATTCCCAGGGCTGTCTCACTGGTTTGCTAATGCAGGCATGTTTTGGTGTAAACAGACAAGCAGGTAATTTATCACAATGTCACCACAGGTGGCCTCTTTTTACCTACAAATGCCTTCCCCAGAGTCCACAGGCTATCAAGTAAAAAGCCTGATGTCAGAAATGGAATATTCTTTTTGTTTGTTTTGTTATTGAGGTCCCATAGATTCACCTCACAATATTACAGACTATAACTATTACTCTGGGTTATGCTCCAGAATTTGATAGAAAGACCCTAAGGCTGAAAACTCAAAATACTGACTTTCAGGACATGGGGAGATGGAGCAGGTGCTGACCTGAAAGCTTCATCCATACTGGCTAACTTCCATAGTGCTGGCAGGTTCTATGTGCTCTACCAGGGGAAAATCATCAACAGTATTACCCAACTGAGAACCTGCAAACTACAATAGTGCCTGTCCTGGCAAGATAATGGCCACTGCTGCACAAATGTTATTGAAGTAACCCATCAATTTCTGAATGGATTTAAAGTCCATGCAACAAGATTAAACTCATGCCTGGCACTACTGTGTCCAAAACCCATGACTGGGAAGGTCATAGGTCCTAGGGGATAATCTAATATTATTATTCTGAAAAATGAACATATCAATAAACTGCCCCTAAGTTCTTATCTTCATACCCATAAACTAATGCACCTCTCAACTCTCAACAGAGAAGCTTATTTTGGCAGTAGATGGTGACTAATACAGATACTATAACTGGACAACATGAAGAGAATAAGAAGCTTTGACCACTAAGCTCTAAATGTAACATCTGTATCACATACTCTCCACCCAGATCTCAAGGATCATAGCAGATGAAGGGGTGTAAAGATTGTAAGAGCTAGAGATAGTGGAAGTCTGCAGCACAATATTATTTGCAGCTGTGACAGTGTTGTTATACACGTGAACTCACAGTGCCCGTGACTGCATGCACAAGACCTCCACAAGACCAAGCCAGCCAAGGTCCCATAATGGATTGAGAAGAGGCTGAAAAAGTCCTACCTTAACTGAAGTGATATTGGCAATTAATGGGTACTGGGGGAGAAAGAGTCAGTTTCTTAGGGATAAAGCCTATGAGAGGTTACCCATACTGTCGTAGATATTCCTTCACATGGGGAGCACTAAATGGAGGTTGGATTTGATCAAAACACATCATATACATGTATGAAATTCTCAATCAATAAAAATAGGCAAAACATCAAAACACCCAAGAAGTAGTTCAACCACCATTTGGCCACAGTTTAAGGTATGAACTTATCTAAGCTACATAAACTGTTTTCAAGTCATCCCTACTTCCCAGTAAAATTATAAGTGGATTACAGACTGCCTTTAAATTTTGTTTAGATTTTGTTGTGTTGTATTGTCTTTTTCGTTCAGTTACATGAATACTTTTATTTCACTCTTTATTTCTTCCCTGACCTATTCATTGTTCAGGATTGTGTTGTTTAGTCTGCATGTGTTCTTATAGCTAGTTGGACTTATTCTGGGGTTCATATTGAGCTTTATTGCACTGTGATCTGATAGAAAGCATGGAATAATTTCTATCCTTTTGTATTTATTGAGGTTCCTTTTGTGCCCCAGTATGTGGTTGATTTCAGAGAGTGTTCTGTGAGGTGCTGAATAGAAAGTATATTCTCTGATATTTGGGTGGAATACTCTTTTACCGACCCACATCAAAAAGATCATCCATCATGATCAAGTTGGATTCATACCAGAGATGCAGGGATGGTTCAACATATGTAAATCAATAAATATCATAAAACACATAAATGGACTGAAAGACAAAAACCACACGATCATCTCAATTGATGCAGAAAAGGCCTTTGACAAGATCCAGTATCCCTTCATGTTTAAAGTCCTAGAGAGAATAGGACTGAAAGGAACATTTCTCAACATGATCAAAGCTGTATATAGCAAGCCCACTGCCAACATCATCCTAAATGGAGAAAAATTGGAACCATTTCCCTTAAAGGTAGGAACCCAGAAAGGCTGCCCCCTATTGCCACTCCTCTTCAACATAGTGCTCGAAACACTTGCTAGGGTAATAAGACAAGAGAAGGAAATTTAAAGAGTATTAATTGGAAAAGAAGAAGTTAAGCTATCCCTTTTGGCAGATGATATGATAGTTTACCTAAGGGATGCTAAAAACTCCACCAGAAAACTTCTAGAAATGATGAAGAGTTTTAGTAAAGTGTCGGGCTACAAAATCAACCTAGAAAAATCAGTAGCCTTTCTTTACACCAACAATAAACATGTGGAGAAGGAATACAAGGAGACCTCTCCATTCACAATAGCCTCAAAAATAATAAGATATCTGGGAAGAAACCTAACCAAAGATACCAAAGATCTCTACAACAAAAATGTTAAACCCCTGAAGAAGGAGATTGAAAATGACATCAAAAGATAGAATGACCTTCCATGGTCATGGATCAGGAAAATTAATATAGTAAACATGTCCATTGTACCCAAACTGATATACAGATTCAATGCAATCCCAATCAAAATCCCTATGAGATTTTTCATAGACTTGGAAAAAAAATCGTTAAATTCATATGGAAAAACAAAAGACCCCGAATAGCTAAAGCAACCCTGAGTGAAAAATGCAATACAGGGGGGATTGCCCTACCAGACTTCAAACTATATTACGGGGCCATAGTCATAAGGACAGCCTGGTACTGGCACAGAAAGAGACCAGTTGACCAATGGAACAAAATTGAAGATCCAAACTTGAGCTCATACAATTTCAGCCACCTCATATTTGACAAAGGGGCAAAAAACCCTCAATGGAGGAAGGATAGCATTTTCAGCAAATGGTGCTGGCAAAATTGGATCACCATCTGTAGAAGAACAAAATTAAACCCGTACCTCTCACCCTGTATGAAAATAAACTCCAAGTGGATCAAGATCTCAATGTGAAGCCTGAAACCCTGAAGGTGATAAAAGAAAAAGTTGGCAATAACCTATAAGAGATAGGCGTAGAAGGAGACTTTCTAAACCAGACAGCAGCTGCAAGGGAAGTAAAGTCAATAGTTGACAAGTGGGACCTCATAAAACTCAAAAGCTTCTGTAAAGTGAAAGAAACAATCAAGGAGATGAAGAGAAAACCCACAGAGTGGGAAGAAATCTTTACCAGGGACACTTCTGACAGAGCATTAATATTAAGAATATATAAACTCCTCAAAAAACAAAGAAGTAAGAAGACAAATGACCTACTCAAAAGATGGAGTAAAGAGCTGAACAGAGTCTTCACCAGTGAGGAATTAAAGATGGCTGAGAAACATCTTAAAAAGTGTTCTTTGTGAGTTCAAGGCCAGCCTGGTCTACAAAGCAAGTTCCAGGCCAGCTGAGGCTACATGGAGACCCTGTCTCGAAAAGATNCATAAGTTTCAGGGTCTGCAGTTATTCTTAGGTCATGAATTTTTCTCATTTTCATAAAGGGTGGGGCCAGTGACCACCATTCCCCTCATCCAAGCCTCCTGCCATGGGGAATTCTCGACATGTCTGCACCTACCTGTCCCATTCTCTTCAACTGCCTTCTTTTTTTATTTAATTTTATTTATTTATTTATGTGTATGAATGTACTGTCTGCATGTAGGTCTGTGCACCCATGTCGTGCAATGCCGCGGAGGTCAGAAGAGGGTCTCGGATTCCCCTGGAACTGCAGTTCTCCTAGAATTGGAGTTACAGACGGTTCTCAGCCACCATGTGGGTATTGGGGATCGAACCCGGGTCCTCTGCAAGAGCAGTCGGTGCTCTTAACCACTAGGCTATCTCTCCAGCCCCTCAACTGCCTTCTTTTGCTATCTTACATACAGGTGCTATGAAGAGTCAAAAGACAGGTGTCTACCCCCAATTTTGCTTATTTTTGTTTAAAATTATTTACTTCTTTATTTTATTATGTTTTGCTGTGTTCTTTTAGAGGGTTTTTATTAATTTTTCTGAATTTCATAAATATATTTTGTTATTATATTTAGACCCTCTCCCTTATCTACAAGTCCACCAAAGCCATGAACACACTTCTGCCTTGTTTCATGTACTCCATTATATATACAGTTAAGGCCCATCTAGTCATACTTGTGTTCTCAACTGTTGTTCAGTGTGGGTCCATCAACCCAAAGTTACACTCTTAAAGCAACTGACTGCCCCCTCCCAGAAGCTATCAGTTGCCAATGGGCCCTGAGCCAGGGTTGGGGCTTCTTATCCACTTCCCCATTTCTATTCTGGGATTTTATCTGGCTTGAACATAACTGGGACTTATGCATGCTGTCACCACCACTGTGATTTCATATAAACAACTAACCAGCTCTCTGGAAAATTCTGATTCCCAGTGGTCATTCACCACCCCTGGCTCTTACAGCCATTCTGCCCCCTCTTCTGCAATGACCTCAACTTTGGGAGGCAGAAGTTTGGTATAGGTGTCCTATTCTGGGATAACCATTCTGCAACCTCTTATTCTGTGCACCTTGGCCAGTTGTGGGTCTCTGGGTTGATCACGATCTGCTGCATTCAGATGCTTTTTTAGGTGAGAGCTGAGAGATGCATTAATAATTAGAGTCATTACTATATCTTCTTAGCAGAATAATATTAGTAGGCTTCTCTATGTTCTGTGACCTGTCTAACCAGAGGTTCATAGGCTTGATATCTGTGTTACATATGGACTTCACCTTATGAAATGGACCTTAAATTCAATCAGAAAGTGTTGCAGGAAAATTATGAGATCCAAGCCAAAGTTAGGAGAGGACAGGGAGTTTATTTCATGCTAATGGGCTGACCCAGGGATCACTCCATACAGCAGTCCACCCCTAACAGTTTTGAGGGGCTTCTTATAGCCAAGTGACAAAAGAGCAGATAGCACATAAGTAGCATTCAAGTAAGTGGTTTACAGATAACTTAGATTCACAAAGGAATGTGACAGCCTGGAGGAGCAAAGGCTTCTATTCTGGGTGACCACTCCCCTGTCTATCTTCATTTTATCTCCAGTCTTAGAGCTGGTCCTGCTCCAAGGTCCTTGATTACCATAACATTGTAAGATCTTTCAGCATAGCATTGTAAGATCTTTCGGCAACCAAGGACTCATTTCTCTGTTTCCACAATAAAAGTGGTTGGTTACTCCCTTAACATTTGTGGCACCATTGCACCATTTGGCACATATTATCAGTCTTACTACAGAGATTCATTTGCAGATATTCATCACTGCAAATTGCTGCTCTATTCACAACAACCAGGAAATGGAAACAACTTCAAAGTCCATCAACTGATGAAAGAATAGTGAAAGTCTGGTACACTTACCCAATGGGATGTTACTCAGCTATTTAAAAGGTGAAATTATGAAATTTACTGGTAAATGGATGGAACTAGAAATAGTCATCCTGAGTGAGGAAACCCAGACCCAGAAGGCAAACATCACATTTTCTCTCTCATAAGTGGATGCTAGCTTTGAATCCTTTATATGCATGTTTCAATCAGAACATCCCTAGATATGAGAAAACTAGATTAAGACATCTCTTAACTCTCATCAGAGAGTAATGTCCATGGTGGGGGATATATATATATATATATATATATATATATATATATGCTATATATATATATATATGGGGGATATATGCTATATATATATATATCCCCCACCATGGACATTACTCTCTGATGAGAGTTAAGAGATGTCTTAATCTAGTTTTCTCATATCTAGGGATGTTCTGATTGAAACATGCATATAAAGGATTCAAAGCTAGCATCCACTTATGAGAGAGAAAATGTGATGTTTGCCTTCTGGGTCTGGGTTTCCTCACTCAGGATGACTATTTCTAGTTCCATCCATTTACCAGTAAATTTCATAATTTCACCTTTTAAATAGCTGAGTAACATCCCATTGGGTAAGTGTACCAGACTTTCACTATTCTTTCATCAGTTGATGGACTTTGAAGTTGTTTCCATTTCCTGGTTGTTGTGAATAGAGCAGCAATTTGCAGTGATGAATATCTGCAAATGAATCTCTGTAGTAAGACTGATAATATGTGCCAAATGGTGCAATGGTGCCACAAATGTTAAGGGAGTAACCAACCACTTTTATTGTGGAAACAGAGAAATGAGTCCTTGGTTGCCGAAAGATCTTACAATGCTATGCTGAAAGATCTTACAATGTTATGGTAATCAAGGACCTTGGAGCAGGACGAGCTCTAAGACTGGAGATAAAATGAAGATAGACAGGGGAGTGGTCACCCAGAATAGAAGCCTTTGCTCCTCCAGGCTGTCACATTCCTTTGTGAATCTAAGTTATCTGTAAACCACTTACTTGAATGCTACTTATGTGCTATCTGCTCTTTTGTCACTTGGCTATAAGAAAGCCCCTCAAAACTGTTAGGGGTGGACTCCTGTATGGAGTGATCCCTGGGTCAGCCCATTAGCATGAAATAAACTCCCTGTCCTCACCTAACTTTGGCTTGGATCTCATAATTTTCCTGCAACACTTTCTGATTGAATTTGAGGTCCATTTCATAAGGTGAAGTCCATATGTAACACAGATATCAAGCCTATGAACCTCTGGTTAGACAGGTCACAGAACACAGAGAAGCCTACTAATATTATTCTGCTAAGAAGATATAGTAATGACTCTAATTATTAATGCATCTCTCAGCTCTCACCTAAAAAAGCATCTGAATGCAGCAGATCGTGATCAACCCAGAGACCCACAACTGGCCAAGGTGCACAGAATAAGAGGTTGCAGAATGGTTATCCCAGAATAGGACACCTATACCAAACTTCTGCCTCCCAAAGTTGAGGTCATTGCAGAAGAGGGGGCAGAATGGCTATAAGAGCCAGGGGTGGTGAATGACCACTGGGAATCAGAATTTTCCAGAGAGCTGGTTAGTTGTTTATATGAAATCACAGTGGTGGTGACAGCATGCATAAGTCCCAGTTATGTTCAAGCCAGATAAAATCCCAGAATAGAAATGGGGAAGTGGATAAGAAGCCCCAACCCTGGCTCAGGGCCCATTGGCAACTGATAGCTTCTGGGAGGGGGCAGTCAGTTGCTTTAAGAGTGTAACTTTGGGTTGATGGACCCACACTGAACAACAGTTGAGAACACAAGTATGACTAGATGGGCCTTAACTGTATATATAATGGAGTACATGAAACAAGGCAGAAGTGTGTTCATGGCTTTGGTGGACTTGTAGATAAGGGAGAGGGTCTAAATATAATAACAAAATATATTTATGAAATTCAGAAAAATTAATAAAAACCCTCTAAAAGAACACAGCAAAACATAATAAAATAAAGAAGTAAATAATTTTAAACAAAAATAAGCAAAATTGGGGGTAGACACCTGTCTTTTGACTCTTCATAGCACCTGTATGTAAGATAGCAAAAGAAGGCAGTTGAGGGGCTGGAGAGATAGCCTAGTGGTTAAGAGCACTGACTGCTCTTGCAGAGGACCCGGGTTCGATCCCCAATACCCACATAGTGGCTGAGAATCGTCTGTAACTCCAATTCTAGGAGAACTGCAGTTCCAGGGGAATCCGAGACCCTCTTCTGACCTCCGCGGCATTGCACGACATGGGTGCACAGACCTACATGCAGACAGTACATTCATACACATAAATAAATAAATAAAATTAAATAAAAAAAGAAGGCAGTTGAAGAGAATGGGACAGGTAGGTGCAGACATGTCGAGAATTCCCCATGGCAGGAGGCTTGGATGAGGGGAATGGTGGTCACTGGCCCCACCCTTTATGAAAATGAGAAAAATTCATGACCTAAGAATAACTGCAGACCCTGAAACTTATGAAGCAGAAACCAGCAGGTGGTTCAAACCTCACTGCTGCCTCTCTTCTGTGAAGTTTTCTACCTGTGAAACAACGCTAAAATTCAGATCAAGGAGAGCACCTAATTTCCTTCCTCGCACAAGGTATTTAGGATTGAACAGTAGAAAGCACTGTCTGGTCCTCCAGCACAGATTACAGTGCTTTCATTGCTTTTCCCACTTAACAACACACTCAGGCGAAATCCTTTGGCTTGGACATCTCAAGGTACACAAACTGGAAGCCTCTCCAGGTTGCCTAGCCCACAGGTTGCTGTTAGCATGGCCGGAACAGAGGCTCCCTGTATGTGAAGAACCAAACACTTAATGTAAAAGAACCCTGTTCAGCCCCTGATCTTTGACCAGCCCAAGCAGAACAAGCACCAATTTTAAACACAAGACTCCAATTTCCATTGACAAACTCCTTCTGGCAGGCTCCAATATCAGAAGACCCAAGATGAAGGTATTCTAATACTTTGCTTATAAAAATTCCGTTTTTGCTTCTTGTGTTTTCCTTTTTCTTTTCCTTTATACTATACCTTTACTATTATCTCAATTTTGAGAATGTATTATACGGTTTTATTATTATCCCATTCTTAAATGTTGTTTACATATTTTTCTTTATTGTGCTATTCTCTTTTTTTTTTTTCAGTTTTCTTTTCTTGGTCCTTTCCCTTTTCACAACATTCATTTCTTCTTCTTGTAATTTCCTTTCTAAAAATGTAAATTAGCTACCTCTCTCTTTTCCCTATTTCCTATGTTTTTTCCTTTATTTCATTTAAGTATCATTTCTATAAAATTATTTTTTACCTTTATAGCTTACTCTACATCAATGTTTCCATTTTCTTTACTCTGATTATTGGTTGTGTAATGGTTGGATTTATCATAAGCCTATTCTATTCTATATCTGACTTTGTGATGTTCCTGTTAGAGCAGTTTATTTTCAATGTGACTGCTACCTGGAATTGAGCTCTTGAGAAAAGGGTGCTGACTAAGATTCTCTTCCCCCAATCTGGGAGGTATCACTTGAAGTTGATGCACAAATCCATAGAAACAAAGGAAGTACAAAAAAGAAGGGCAACATAATTCTTCCAAATTTCAGAATTTATCAAAGATTATTGATATAGTTGAAATACCAGAGTATTGAACTATCTACCTGTAAATTGAGCAACAACTTCAATGAGTAAAAAACAAGCAGCAGAATGAAGTAAGGAGGTCAATGCAGGAATAAACAGCAAAGGAAGCAACACCTTGCACAAGGACCTGAGTTCCCCCAACCCGTGAAACCAGAGAAAATGCAAAGAAATAACTTGGAGATACACCCCAAGCTGTTACAAAATAAAACAATAACAACGGGCAAGTTCCAAATCTTCACACTGAAAGAAACAATAAATTCAAGGTAGAAGTTTAAAAATGGAAACTAACAGAACAATATTAAAAAATCAATGGAAGGAAGAGTTGATTCTTTGAAAAGGGAGAGAAGCCCAATGAACCCTTAGCTAAACTAACCAAGAGAGAGAAGAGTGGAATTTATAATATTGAGAAGAAAAGGAGAATATCACAACAGGAGCAAATTAATTCCCCCAAGTAATTGGGGAATACTCTGAAATATATATTACCAATTATTTTATATTTTAAATGTAGAAGGAATGGATAAATACTTAGATATGACCCATCAAACTTAAACCAAGAGGAAATAAACAAGTTAAACAGATCTATAATAAGCAAAGACATTGAAGCAATAATAAATTTCTAAACAAAGAAAAAACCCAGGACCAGATGAATTCCTTGACAATTCTACCAGAAAGTTAAAGAAATGTTAATATCAATATTTCAGAAATCATTCGATGTAATGGAAAGGGAAGGAAACCTACTAAACTCTAGAAAGCCAGTATTACACTAAGCCCCAAATTAGAACACACACACACACACACACACACACACACACACACACACCCCACATACACACACATTATAGACCAATTTCTCAAATCAAAAATAGATGAAAAACTTTCAATACACAAATCAAATTCAAATTTAAAGGATCATTTACCATGTTCAAGTTAGTTTTAACCTAAGGATTTGTTGACTTTATTGATAGTTGATAAATGTAATGTATGGTATATAAATAGACTCAAAGACTCACATGACCATCTCAGTAGATTAAAAAATATTGATCAACATCAACATCTCTCTATGACAAAAAGCCCTGAAAATCTAAAAACAGAAGAAACTTTTTACAACATAATAACAGCTATATTTGACCTACGAAGATTAACCCAGGCTTGAGATGGTCTCTCTCCATCCCACCAGCCATCATTTGCTAAAAGTTCCTTAGATTAGGCTGGGATTTCTTACCCATTTATCCATGACTATGTTTGGAATTTTGCATGGTTTGGACTGACATGGGACATGGACATGATGTCACCATTGCTGTGAGTTCATGTGAGTAACTGAGCAACGGTGTGGGAAACTCTGTTTCATTATGGTCATCCGCCACCTCTGGCTCTTACATTCATTCCATCTCCCTCTTTCACAATCATCCCTGAGTCTTGGGAGGCAAAAGTTGATAAAAGTGTTCTATTCAGTAATAAAGCTTTCTTCAGCCTCTTGCTCTCTGTATATAGCCCAGCAGTGGGTTTCTGTGTTAATGACCATCTGATGCATAAGAAAACTTGCCTGGTGAAAGTTGAAAGTTATATTGATTTATGGGTGTCATAATGAATCATTAGGAGTCAGTTTAATACTATATTTAGTAGAAATTTGTCATTAGGCTTTCCCCTACATGTTGTGATCTGTCTTGCCTTGGGATCCTAAGCCTGATATGGGCTCCATATTATTAAGCAGATCTTAAATCCAATTAGAGCATGATTGGTTACTCCCAAGATACTGGTACCACCATTGCGCCTGGAGGCATATCTTGCCAGGCCACTTGTTGTAGTTCACAGGATTCACAGCTGTGTAAGCTTGATTACTTTTTACTTCTGGTTGCATGAATAGCACCTTGTAGTACCATGAAAACAACCATTAGAAAAGAGACTCTGAAGTCAACACCAGCTTGATTGCTTCTTATTTATTCTACAGCTCATGTATGTAATGTCTTCATCATTGGGTCTTACAATAAAGTTCTGGCAGGTAACCAAGAGCAGGAATAATAATGGCCAGCATTGTTTTAGGGTTTATGGGGCCCTTGGCCAACAGCTTCAAAAAGGAAGTCCACTCCCGGCATTGAGGAGTTGTTGTTAGCTTAAAATATGCAGAGGAGGCAATGCCCCCTGTTAAAAGCTAGCTCCTTCTACTCTCTTTCCATAATGTATATCTATAGACTATATGGAGCTTGTATAGTAATTGATTTCCATACGGCTTTCTTTGTTGGATATATTCCAAGAAATTTCATGGATTTCCAGGCCATTGTGAATGGGATTATTTCCCAGATTTCTTTTGCAGTATTTTTATTGTTGGTAAATAGGGAGGCTGTTGATTTGGGAGTGTTAATTTTTTTTTTTTTTTTTTTCTTTTCGAGACAGGGTTTCCCTGTAGCCCCAGCTGTCCTGGAACTCACTCTTTAAATCCTGTTAATTTGCTGAATGTATTTATCAGCTCTTGGAATTTTCTGGTGGAGTCATTACGGTCTTTTATATACAGAATCATATCATCTGCAAATAAAGATAGTTTGACTTCTTCCCTTCTGGGTTGAATCCCCTGTATCTCTCCTGCTTGTCTTATTGCTCTAGTTGGACTTCAAGTGCTATGTTGAATAGGAATGGAGAGTGGACATCCTTGTCTCATTCCTGATTTTAGGAATGCTTTCAATTTTTACTCCATTTAGTGTACTGTTGGCTATGGGCCTGTGGTATATTGCCTTTATTATGTTAAGATACATCCTCTGTATTCCTAGGTTCTCCATGATTTGATCATTGTTGGATGTTGGATTTTGTCAAAAGCCTTTTCTACTTAATGGGATTATTATTGGTTTCTGTCCTTGAGTCTGCATATGTGGTAGATTACATTTATCAATTTACTTATGCTGACCCACACATCTCTGGGATGAAGCCAACTTGATAATGATGGGTAATATGTTTAATGTGTTCTTGCATCTGGTTTGCAAATATCTTATTGGGAAATTTTGTATCTATGTTTACCATAGAGAGTGGTCTATACTCTTTTTTTGTTGGGTATTTGTCTGGTTTGGGTATTAGAGTAATACTGGCTTTGTAGAAAGCATTCATGAGTGTTCCTTCATTGTATATTTTACAGCATAATTTGGGGAGTATCGGTGTTAGTTCTTCTCTGAATATTTAATAGAATTCTGGGCTGTATCCTATCTCATCTTGGACCCTTTGTAGTTGGGAGATTTTTAATTACTGTATCTATCTCGTTGATTGTTATGTGTCTGTTTAAGTTATGTATGTCATTTTGATTTAATTTTTAATTTTTTTATTGAGCATTTGTACTACTCATACAATGGTTCTCAATCAAATCCAATTCTCCCATGCTCCAACCCCCATAAGAACTTATGCATTACAACATCCAGTCAAGCTCTTGAACCCAGATATCCTTCTGTGCAAAGAGATCTGCTGGGGTCAGCATATCTAGAAATGTTAGGTAAGGCATACTCTTCCTCAGCCAGCAACACTTGGTCTCTTGTAGTGCTGTTGTTTGGGTAAGTGGTACATATCTAGATATTTATCCATATCTTTTAGATTTTCTAATTTAGTGGAAGACACATTTTAAAAGTACATCCTTATAGATTTATTAATTTCCTTTTGGCATGTTGTAATGCTTCCCTTTTCATCTCTGAATTTGTTAAATTGGGTCTTCTCTTTCCTTCATTTGGTGAATTTGGCTAAAGGTTTTCAATTTCATTAACCTTTCCAAAGAACCAACTCTTCGATTCATTGATTTTGTATTGATTTTTTGTTTTTTTTTGTTTTTTTTGTCATTTTGAGACAGGGTCTTCCTTTAGTCCCAGCTGGCCTGGAGGGGCCTTGAACTCACAGAGATCCACCTGCCTCTGCCACCCACGTGCTAGGATTAAAGGTGTGCACCACCACGCCCAGCTGTTTTATTCATTTCTATTTCATCCTTCATTTTATCTATCTCTTCCTATCTAATGTTCTTAGGTATTATTTGTTCTTGCTTTTTTAGGGCTTTCAAGTGTATCAGTACTTATCTAACATGTTTCAATTTTCTTTTTTTTTAATTTTTTTATTAATTTTTATTTATTTCTGTATGTGTATGAATGTACTGTCTGCATGCAAGTGTGTGCACCCGTGTCGTGCAATGCCGCGGAGGTCAGAAGAGGGTCTCGGATTCCCCTGGAACTCGAGTTCTCCTGGAATTGGAGTTTCAGACGGTTCTTGGCCGCCATGTGGGTGCTGGGGATCGAACCCGGGTCCTCTGTAAGAGCGGTCGGCGCTCTTAACCGCTAGGCCATCTCTCCAGCCCACGTTTCAATTTTCTAGCGTAGGCACTTAGTGCTATAAATTTCCATCTGGGATCCATTTGGATTTAGGAGCTTGACCGGATAGGGCTTAGCTCAGATGCTGTAATACATGAGTTCTGAAGGGGGTTGAGGCATGGGGGGGGGGGGACGGGACTGGGTTTTATTGGGAACCATCGTATGAGGTGTATAAATGTTCCCTCTCTCTCCATATATATACAAATGTATATATTATATATAAATTACCACTTAGGAATGATTTCATTGCATCTCAAAGGCTCAAAGGTTTGGTTATCTTTTCATTTTTATTCAATTCTAAAAAAAAATTAAATTTCTTTCTTGATTTTTCCCACGATCCATTAATGTTTTTTAAGCTTCCAAGCATTTGTATAATTTTTCATATAGAACACAATATAGTATTTCAATTTTCCTAAGTTTTGGAGAAACTTGTATATGGGCTGCTGAGAAGAAAGTGTATTCTTTGCTGTTTGATTGGAATGGTCTATATACATCTCTAAAGTCCAGTTACTTTATGGTGTCATTTAACTCCAGGGTTTCTCTGTTTAGTTTCTGTCTGGTTGACCTAACTACTGGTGACAGTTGGGTATTAAAGTGACCCACTATCACTGTGCTAGAATCTATGTGAGATTTTAAATATAATAAAGTTTATTTTATGAAACTGGATCCAACTTTAAGAAGTATGTATATGTTTAGGACTGTAATTTCTTCTTGGGGAATTTTTCCTTTAATGAGTAGGAAGTGGCCTTCCCTATCTCTTCTAATTAGTTTTTGTTTTAAGTCTATTTTGTCAGATATTAGAGTAGCTACATATTTTAGTCTCTTAGTTCTGTTTTCTTGGAATATATTTTTTCATCCATTTGCCCTAAGATGGTGTCAACAATTATTAGTGAGATGTGTTTCTTGGAGGCAGCAAATTGGTAGATACTGTTTTCTAATCCAATCAGTAAATCTATGTCTTTTTACTAGGGAGGTGAGATCATTAATATTGAGGGTTATTATTCACCAATGTTTTTTTGTTCACCAATGTTTATTAATTCGTGTTAGATTAGTGTTGTAGACTTGTTTTCTCAGACCTCTTTTGGTTAACTCTTCTGGGATAGTTATTAGTTTATCATGGAAAGTTTTGCTTTCTCCTTCAACTAGAAACTGAGAGTTTTGCACAGTGGTCTGGGCTGGAATCTGTGTTCTTTCATAACTTGCATGACATTAGTCCATGTCCTCAAGCTTTCATAATTTGTGTTAGAAAGTCAGCTGTAATTCTGATGGCCTTGCCTCTATATGTGACTTGATCTTTCTGAAAGCTTTCAATATCTTTTCTTCATTCTGTATTACTAGCGTTTTGAGTATTATATCATGGGGAGTTTCTTTTCTGGTTCTGTCTAGTTGGTGTTCTCTATGCTACTTGTATCTTGATAGGTATCTCTTTCCCTAGGGTTGAGAAATTTTTCTTATATAATTTTACTTAAAATATTTTCTGTGCTTTTTTTGACCTAGGTTTTGTCTCCTTCTATGCTTATTTGTAATACCTTTGACTTTTTATAATTTCCCAGAGGTTTTGCATATTTTGTTCCTGGGTTATTTTAGGTTTGATGTTTTCCTTAATTGAGTAATCCATTTCCCCAAGCTTGTCTTCAAGAGCTGATAGTCTCTGTCCCATTTCCTGCATATTTTTTTCTGCTTTTGCTTCTTTCTTCAAAGCTTGCCCCTAGTTTCATATTTCAGTTTATACTTCATATTGGCTTTTCTTCATAGATTCTCTTCATATTGAATTATAATTTCATGTTTTTAATTGTTTTACTCATTTCACTGAACTGTTTGTCCTTTCATGGTCTTAATCCTGTTTTTATTCATAACCTCTTTGAATTCCTGGAATATATTTATAATTGTTATTTTTGAAATCATTGTCTTGTAGCCACTAGGTTGCCCTTATCTAGAAACATTATGATATAGTTGTTAATTTCTGCAGTAGACATATTATCTGTTATTTGTGGGTTTTTTAATGAGACTTAAGCATCTGGACATGTATGGTAGTGTTTCTTGGTATGGGCAAGAGATCTCATACTTGTTGAGTCTTTATTTGAATTGTGTTTGTTGCTTCCTGAACTTGTAAGGTTATGGTCCAGTTGAGTAGTGCTTGCTTTTCATTCTGGAGGTCATTTTATGTTTATGTGCGAGTGGGGTGAAAGAAGTGGTCTCCATTCAGCTAGAGACAGGTACAACTTTTGAAGTGAGTTTTCAGGATGGAATCCACAGGAACCTGGATCAGCAGAGTGGGATAGGGCCTGCTTGGTTAATGAGTTGTCTGATAGGTTATGGTGGGAGTTTGAGGGTTTGGGGTGCAGGGAGGGCTCAGGGATGGAGCTCAGGACCCCAATTCTGGGGTGTGTGGAGGGATCCTGGAGACCCAGGCTGGCCTGAGAGCTGAGTTGGCAGAGACTGACTTACCCTGCCATGACTAGAGATGTGCATATGTCAACAATGGGATGGACCCCCCGATAACCTGAGGAAGTCTGAGTGCTAAGAGCTACAGAGTCTCATGGAAAATTATATTTGCTGACAAAGTGGTACCATACTCACAAGACTAAGCTCTTAGATCTGATTAACACATCTAGCAAAGTAATAGTCTACAACTGAACATACAAAAATGAGGATAATTTCTAAGTACCAATAATGAATATGCTGCAAAAGCAATCAAGAAAAAAAATTCACTCACAATATTCTAAAAGAAAAATACTTATGAATAAACATAACCAGAGAAGTTAAAAATCTCTACAATGGAAATTTTTAAATACCAAAGAAAGAAACCAAAGAACACTCTGGAAGATTGGAAGGTTACAATAGCCATAGATCTATAAAATTAATAATATGAAAATGGCTATAACTGCTAAAAGCAGTCTGTAGATTCAATGCAAACTTTATAAAATTGATAATAACATTCTCAAAAAAAGTAGGAAAAAATTCTAAAATACATATGAGGATACAAAAATATACTAAATAGTCAAAGCATATAAAGAATTAATTAAGAAACGTTCTAAAAAAAGACAATGCTAGAAGCTCTACAATACCTGATTTCACATTATACTACAAAACCACACTAACAAACTAGCATGTACTTTCATCAAAGGAGACATGTAGACCACTGGGATAGAACTCCAGTATAAACCCACTCAGCTATGGCCATTTGATTTTTTGACAAAAATGTCAGCAAAGTATATGAGAAAAAAGACAGCCTTTTCCACAAATGCTATTGAAAAAAACCTGGAAATTCACATTTGGAATAATCAATCTAGATTCCTAACTCTCATCCTTTACAAAAAAAAAAAAAAAAAAAAAAAAAAAACTAATTCAAAGTTAATGAAAGATCTGAATGTAAGAATTGAAAATTTGAAACTACTACAGAAAAGTATAGAGAAAACATTTCAAGACATGAACATGGAAAATAACTTCCTAAATAAGGATTCAAATAGCTCAGGAAATAATTGTGAGAATTAACTAATGGAACTGCATGAAATGTAAAAGTTTGTGTATAACAAAGGAAATAGTAAAGTAAATTGACAACACAAAAAATAGGAAGAATCTTTCTCAGTTGCACACACGAACAGGATTAATATCTAGAATGTACAAAGAATTCAAAAAATTGCACAACGAAATAATAACTCAATGAATATATGTGGAATTAACTGGAGAGGCAATTCTCTAAAGATAAAACAGCTTACAAAACATTTAAGAATATTCAATATTCTTAGCCGCGAGGAAAATGCAACTCAAAACTGCATTGAAAATTTCATGTCCCCACCTGGCACCAAACAACAAATGCTAGCTAAGACGCATGGGAAAAAAAGCCTTATACAGTGGTGGTAGTGCTGTAAATCAAACCAGCCACTACCGACATCTATGTGGGTGTTCTTCAAAATCTAACAGCATCTATGTGTTGGGATGTTATTCAGCACATCCAAGACAGAAAAGTAACAAAAATGTCACTTATAGGCATAATGGAGTTTTAATTTAGCTACGAAAACTAATTTATGTTATTTTCAAAAAGTGGAACATAAGACCATCATGTGAAGCATAGTAAACCAGATTCAGAAAGACAAATAATCCACGCTTTCTCTCAAATGTGTGTGTGTGTGTGTGTGTGTGTGTGTGTGACAAAAAATGTAGAGAAAGGACTATTGAGAGGTAGAGGGGAGACAGGAATGAATATGAAAAAAACTACATGAATATTGTTAATTCAACCCATTATCTTGCTGTTAACTTTAAATAAAATCTCAGAAAAAAAGAAAAGAATGGATGCAAATATATTAATATTTTTAATGTAGAGTCAGCCAAATATTGTTCTACAAGTCTTCCTTCTTTTTTAGATGGGACTGCAGAGTCAGAATATTTTTAAAATAGGGGAGTGAGAGGACAAATCTTGGATCTAGTACATTTAATGGTGTAACTATCCAATATTTACTAAATTTCAGTGAGCATTATTTTCAATTAGTTTTATACACCCCCACATATCTATACATATATATATATACATATATATGAAGACAATGTGACAAAATATTTCTCAAACTTCTGATTTCTGATAAAGATAGTAAAGTGTGGGATATTATGTAAATTTATAACAACACAGAGAAATGTTTCGTTGTTATCAAGTACCACAAATTTCAAGTGACTAAGATACCAAATAATAAGTTTTCTTATATGACAAAGTCTACATCATCACAGCAAAGTAATAGCCTACAGAAAGACATCAAGTACAAGGCAATTTTTTAAGATCAAGGCTAAAGATCATAATATCAGTTTTAATGCCACGAGAATTCCAGGTTTGGAGCTCACTTTACTACAGTTTCCGCAAGACACTGGCCTCTTATGTCTACAGGGAGAAAACAATTAATATGACCTACTAGCTTGATTGTGGTGTGAAAGAATGAAATTGCATGGTAAAGAGATTTAAGGCATGGAAAAAGCTAAATTTAATTATTTATTAATAGCATCTCCTCCCCGTGCAGATGTTTCTGGTTTTAAAAATATGAACCATGTGTATAACACAAGATCAGTAAGTATAGTGAATAGGGAAGCAAGAAGGATGGACAGAAATTATGAAAGCCACAGGGTCAGGAGAGCAAGAACACTGGATCTCAGGAGGAGGGCGCACCGAAGAAAGCAGGATTAACCAAAGAAATAGTCACAAGGATGTGCATTACTGAAAGACAATTCAGCAGATCAGACACTAACATCAGAAGCAAAATATGAGGACTGGCAGAAATGTAATGCTGGAGAAAGATGAGAGCACTTGCATGGGGAAGAGGAAAGCAAGCATTTGGGAAACTTGGTTTACATGTATCCTTTCGAAAGAACAGGAAATGTAAGCCTTACTGAAAACAATGTGACATCGAAAAATATAATTAATGCAATTTGAAATGAAAGTGTGAAAACACACACACCAAATACTGACTTACAGATTAATAGGCGTAAGCTTTAAACACACACACATGCATGCATCCCTCACCCCAGGATATTAAAGACTAGAGAAAGTGGTGATTAGTCCATAAAGAAACGTGGTAAAATGATTCTTTCATTAATTTTGTAATTCCATTTTTTAGTCTCTGTACTGAGAATTTCATGTACACATACAATGTGTTTTAGTTCAATCCAACCCCTATTCCCTCAGGTCCAATTCCTCCCCCATTTCACCCACCACTTTTCCTTCCTAACTTCATGTGCTATCTCTTTCTCTTTTTTGTCTTGAGACAGGGTTTCCCTGTAGCCCCAGCTGGCCTGGAACTCACTATGTAGACCAGGCTGGCCTTGAGCTTGCAGAGATCTACCTGCCCCTAGAGTGCTGGGATTAAAGGCTTGCACCACCACACCTGGTTGTCTCTTTCTTTTTAAACCCACCAAGTCCATTTAGTGATGTCTGTGTGTGCATGAGTATAGGAACTCCTGCTGAAGCATGGGTGACCTCTCAGTGGAAACATCCCTGAAGGAAACTTACTCTTCTTTCACCCAGTAGCCAAGGTGTGGAACTTCTTGATTATCCCCCTAATCCATGTAGGGATTTTGGCTGGCTTGGTCTCCTGTAGGTCTTATGAACATTGCCATAATCCCAGTGAGTTCATGTGTTAGTGTGCAATAGCCTTGTCATGTCCAGCAAACAATGTTTTGCTATAGATATTCAGTATCTCTTGCTCTCATGATCTTTCCATTCCCTCTCCCCGCTGATCCCTAAGACTTGGGGTGAGGGCAATGTGATATATTCCTGTTTAGGGATGATTATTCCAAAGTCTCTTTTTAATTATCTGCACGTTAACTAGTGAATTTGTTTACTATTCAACTAATATTGCAAAAAGAAGTTTATCTGATGAGGGTCGATGCACAAATCTATGAGTATAAAGATAAGAAGTTAAGGGACAGCTGAATGCTATGTCCATTTAGCAGAATAACAGTATTATCTTCTGGCCTAGGGCCTATGACCTAGCCAGTCATGGGTTCTTGGCCATATTTATGGCACCAAGTATGAATTCCATATTGTAGACTTTAAGTCCCATAAGGAAGAGTTTGGTTACTCTTAGGACATCCTTGCCACTATTGCAGTAGTGAGCCTATCTTGCCATATCAGTTATTATTGTAGCTCACAATGTTCATAACTGAATAAGACTGTTAATTTTTTTCCTACTGGTAGAGCAGATAGAATAAACTGGCATTATGAAAACTAGCCAGTAAGGATGAAGCTTTCAGGACCTATAACTCCAGTATGTAATGTCTTCATAAATAGGGTTCTGGAGGGTGACCAAGAACAATGGCAGTAGTGTGTACTATCTGGAGCACAAGGATGTCTATGGGACCCCACTGACCAACCACTTGAAAACCGGTAGCCCATACCAGTGGGCTTTATCAAACCTTCTTATTTAGTTTCCATATAAATCTGAGATCTCTTGGTGGTATCTGATCAAGTAAGTCTTCATACTTCAGAAATTTTCCTCAGAAAAACTCATGTGTGTATTGCATATTTGTGTACATGTCTACATGTGTTTGCATGTGCATGTATGTGTATGTGGAGGGCAGACGATGTCAAGGTCTTCCTTGATCTCTCTCCACCTTACTTTTTGAGACAGGTTTTCTCAGTGTAGCTGGAGCTGAGCAATTCACCTAGACTGACAGGTCAGACAGCTCTGGGAAGCCTCCCATATCTGCCTCCCCAATGCTGATATTATAGACACACACCATTACACTCAGCTTTGACTGGGGTGCTGGGGATCTGAACTTGGATCCTCATGATTGCACAGCAAGCACTTTACAGTTGGAGCTACCTAATTAGCCTTTCTTCCAAACAACTCTTAAGGTCATTACTCAGAAATCATATTTTCTGAAAATAGAAAATAATAAAAAAAAATGTGTTTTCCTTGTTTAAGATAACTATGATCAAGTATAGTGATTTAATGCTGGCAAATTTAAAAATATATATATCAGTTTGGGTGGAATGATGAATTGTAGTAGAATCAGATAGATTCCAAATCAGCATGTAATTGCCTGATGTGACCTTGAAAAAATCAGTTATCATTTCCGTGTTTCAGTTTTTTTATCTGTAAAATGGGGATAGTAATATTTTCTATTCAGAGATTATATAAATGAAGACCTATTCTGCATAAATCTGGCATATGTTAGTGCTCATTTACTCTTTTCTCTACTGGCTACCATAAACATACTAAACATATATCCACCTGTAAAGTCAGTGTGCTGGAAAGCTTTAGTGTCAACTTGACACACCTGGGTTGAGGGAGCCTCAATTAGGGAACTAGCTCCATTGGTCTAGCCTGTGGCCATGTCTGTGGAGAATTGTCTTGATTGTTGAGCAATGTGGGAGGGCCCAGCCCACTGTCGGTGTTGCCACCCCTGGGCAGGTTATTGTGTGTTGTATAAGAAGGCAGGTTGGGCATGGGCCAGAGGAGCAAGCCAGTAAGCAGCATTCCTCCATGGCCTGTGCTTCAGCTCCTGCCTCCAGGTTCCTGCCCTGAGTTCCTATGCTGGGCTCCCTCAGTGATGAACTGTGACCCTGGAGATCTGAGCCAAATAAACCCTTTCCTCCCCAAGTTGGTTTTGGTCAGAGTGTTTTGTCACAGCAATTGAAAGGAAACTAGAGCAGTCAGTAAAGACAATTCACAAGGCCTTAATAGTTAATTATCTTGATAGCTATGGACACAAATTTCTCCACCAAAATCAAAGAATCAAAGGAAGCTAATTAAAGCTGAGATTCCTTTTAATCTGGAATTGCTTAGACAATATGTGAAACTATACTATGTTACTCATATCTTCAGAGTTACCCATCCTGCGAGTCATGCCAGCATCCAATCGGTCACACTCTTTGGCAGAATATATATTTTTGTTTTAGTTTTAGGTTTTTTTCTTTCCCCATACACAATGAAAAGAACTGAAAATGAGATTCAGTCTTATTATAGATGAAGTTTCATTTTGTTTTTAAAGTTTTAATCTTGGCATCACTTGGCAAAATTTAGGGTTGGTATCTGTATGCAAGTGTAAGAAACACAAACAACTCTGTTGCAAAAGGCACTTGCTCAGGCAATCAAGTGATGATCGAGTGATGCTGGCTTGGTGTTAAATAAATCACTTTCTTCCTCTGAATTTCAGTTTACTGTTAAAAAGAATTTGAGGAATTCTCTGCTAATCCCCAAATTCTATTGTTAGCTAAGGGATACATCATTCTTTTATACTATTAAACACAATAAATAAAGTGTAGGGAACAGATTAGAAGGGGGAAGGGGATGCATAACCTTCTATAAAGCTTGTGGGTTTCTGTACTCTCATTTGGTATGGATAGGACAGGGTTAAAATGTTAGAAATGAATATTCCCCTATAGAAGGACAATTCAGTAAAATGCATCCAAACCTTGTGATCTACACAGAGCATCCGAAAGACATTCTTGAGTTCTCAGAGTCAGTATTCAAATACCTTTGTTTAAGTTGTCTAACTTGGTTATATCAGCTGTAAAATAAAGATAATAATGTATCTGTCTACCACAGTTGTTGTCAAGTTTAAATTCAGCCAAGGCCTGCATCACTCACAAGGAGGCATAACACCTATTAAGTACCAAAAATGTATAAGGTATCTTTTAAAAACTGTTTTGGCCCAGTATTAAACTCTTGGGACTTTTTCTTAAGATATAATTGTAAAAAAGAGACAAGGGAATTTGATTAAACAACCTATGACAGTACTGACTGTAGAGGAAAGCTTACCAAAAACCAAATTTTTAAGGATAGATATCATTATGGGAAAATATGTATAATACAATTCTAAGTGAAGAAAGCATGACCAAAGTTGTTTGTATACTATGACATTCAACTATATGAAAACATGCATCTGAGGAAAGAGCATAGAAAAACAGAGGATTTGATGTCTGCATACATTGACTTGATAGTATATGTTTTGCTTTTTAAATTTTTTAAAGATTGGTGAGTTTTTTTTTTTTTTTTTTGTCTTTTCGAGACAGGTTCTCCCTGTAGCACCAGCTGTCCTGGAACTCACTCCGTAGACCAGGCTGGCTTGAAGTCACAAAGATCCGCCTGCCTCTGCCTCCCAAGTGCTAGGATTAAAGGCGTGCACCACCACACCCAGCTTGGTGTGCTATTTTTATAATACATTTAAAAGTTGACTGAGTAGAGAAAAACAAAAGAAAAACATATTCCAGTTAAAGACAATAACTAATGAATGTCACTTTTGTTGCCCATTTTCACACCGCTACTGCACCAGCGGGAGCCTGCTGCCAAGCCAGCTGTCATTGCAGCTGGGTAAGGCTGATAACCACCTTCTCTGCCAGCAGCACACATAGCACCTTCTAGTACTATGACGGCTAGCTAGCAGAGATAGAGCTTCAAAGTTGGTACCAGCTTGATTTCTCATTGCTTCTTTTGTGATTCGGGTATGCAGGATCTTCACCAATAGGGTCTTGCTGCCCAGTTCTGTGGCCAGGTTAACTTAAGAATCTAGGGCCATAGGAGAGAATCTACCTCTGTCATTCTCCTAAATAGACATTGTATTAAGCTGACTCATAGGGCATTGTCATATTCATAGATTACTGCATCTCTGAACTCTCACCAGAGAAGATTCTTCTCGCCACAGATGGGAATTAACAAAGAGACCCACAAATGGTCAATGCGCAGAGAATAAGAGACTGTGAAGTGCTCAGCCCTAAATGAAATATCAATATCATACCGTCTTCTTCCAAGGCTTGGGGATTGAGCAATAACCTTTACAGTATGGACAGAATCTAAACTAATGACTTTTACTTAACCTTGCACCAAAAAGCTACTTTGTTTTTTTTTTTTTTGGCCTGTCTTCATTTCTTTTGTTTTATTTTTTTATTTTTTTATTGATGTTTTGTGTATTTCATACATCATTTTCCAATTCAGTTCAGGCATATATCCCCTTCCCTTCCCCCCATCCCACCCCTACCCATCCCAGATCATGCATTCTGCCATAACTTTTCTGCGTCTTTCTCTGTTTTTGTTTTTTTTTTAACAGTAGGTGATAATCTGTGAGTACAAGCATCCTTCATGTAAAACCAATTTACGAGCAGTTGTGCCCAAACCCACACAGCTCATGGATCTCTACTTTGTATAATATAAACAAGCTCATTGATCCACTTGCTCCTCTTGTGACCTGAGCATATGACCTTAATCCCTTAGGACCCCCATATTCACAGACAGTGAATGAATGTGGGTGTGTTTAATATCCCATTCTCATTGAAAGGAGTGAGAATAATTGAGAAGTCTGCTTGATGTGTAGGAGATTTTTTGGTCATAGGGTTCAAAGGGCAAGATTCTCTACCAGGAGTGGATCCTACCTTCTATCTCCCAAATTGTTGCTGAAAAGATGCTTCAATAAAAGTATGAGCGAAGCCTGGCTCAAGAGCAGAGTTCCAGGAGACATCAGAAGGAATAGGTGGTTGTCAGACTGTGGGTCCACTCTTGCCCTTAAAACTAAAAGCCAAGTGTGAGGCTGCTTCTTTACTCAGGTGTAACTGTAATGCGGCTTAAACACCGCAAGGAATCATTGCAGAAAGAGCAGAAAGATTGTAAGAGCCAGAGGTGGCGGATGATGACATGGAACCTGTGCGCCTGGACACCACGGGTAGTTGTGCATATGAACTCTCGCACTTATGACAGCACGATCAAGACCTGTGCAAAGCCAATGCATACAGGGTGTTGGAGCTCTGGAGAGGGCAAAGGAGAAAGTTCAGAGCTAAGAAGGAGGAACCAGAGCCAGACCTGCAGCAGGCAAAACGTGTGTACTTCATTAAGCACGCAGTGAGAGGCAACAGAGAGGCTCCTCCCAGGAAGAGGAGTTCGCTGCAAGTTGGTGGGGGTGGGGAGAAGGCTGTCCCCTTCCGAGTCCATCTGGAATGTGTCTGATGCCAAGGCCTGAAGTCTTTGGAGGCATGAAAGCCCTTTTGATTTCCTAGGCAGACCTCGACAGTATCTCACGGGCAGATAGGACAGATCATCTCCATAGACACTCTCTCCTCACCTGGGAATGCTGATAAGGAGCAAGGCCAGATGGCCAGTTTAGACCTAGCAGGTCACCTTCAGGGATTTACGACGTGAAGGCTTTTCTAATGGGCTTATGGCTCTTTAGTTACTTCACATACTCCAGCACTGGGGCTCACCATGAACGGGGTGATGGGCAGGAAGTGGCAGCACTAGCTGAGGGTCTACTGGCAACTGATGGATGCTGGGAGAGAGAGTCAGTTCTCCTTACTCGTGTGATGCTTCATAGGCTGACTAGACTCCAAGGGAGAGAACTACACACAATACCATTTGGGAAACACAGATTAGACTTGGTAGGTCTTTTAAAAAAAAAAAAAATAATAATAGAGGACACGGAATCACAGCAGAGTAGTAAGATGGACACAAAGAAGGGAGACGGAAATGCTAAAAATACATGTATTACATCCTCAAAGCAATAAAATATTTTTAAAACTATTCCTATTTTAAATGCTTTCTCCAAGATGTAAAAAGAACCCTATACAAATCAATTTAATACCATTTAATAGCAAGTCATCAAACCTCAGAATGATCCCATAGCACAAAATGGTTAATGATAAACTGAATAAATTATTCAAACTCTATTCAGTGGGTTCAGCTGAAGATCCTAGATGTAGAACATTTATTTCTAACTAATTCATGGGATGCAATAAAATTACATTAGCAATTGTTAACAATTTAAAAGCTACATTCTTAAATTAAAAGTATAAGTAAATTATGCTTTTAACACTTGGTCACAGATCTTTCAGGCAAGAAACTAGAGAGGGGTACATATTCAAAAGATGAGCAAAAGCCTTTCAAAAAATTCAAAATTAAGTTAAGGTAAGAAAAAACATTTAATGAAATGGAAGACCATCAAATGGTAAGAAGGGTTTCAGGATTAGAGTTACTACACCTCTGTTGTATATGATCCAAATCCTTGCTGTCAAAGATTAAGACAGCATGATATCCGAGCTCTCTGCCCTTCCAAGTGCAAATACCCCAAATAATCTTTGACATAAATTTGAATAATCATTTCTTCATTGTATCATGACATCAAGCCCATCAGCCCATCTTCTGCTTAATCTGGCAAATATTTATTGAGTATTTGTCATAAGAGTGACTAAAAGAAAGCAATAAAAAAATCAACAAATGTGAATCTTTCCCTCCAGGGAACATAATTTATGTATTTCAGACAATTTCTGAGAACTCCCTACTATTTTTTAAGATACCTTGAGGTTCAAATATAATTGGTCCAGTGCCTTTTCTGCTGAGTTGAGTTCAGTTCCAACTTCCTAAAACCACAAACTAATTCATCAACCAGTTAACTATCTGACAACTAAAATAAATTGCCTTATGACAAGTCTCTTATTCCCCTGAATGATTTTAATTATCCTTGTAGCCAAGAATTGTGACTAACTTCTGTACCAGAAGTGCACAGTTGAATAAAGACATTAACACTGTCTTATTTTCAATTCCCGTCTTCTATATTAGAATGTGGTGGTGTGGTCGGAGACAGAAGGTAATGAGGTCTTACCAAACTCCACACACTGGCCGAAGGGCTTTATGTACATCATCTCATTATCTCATGTAATCCTTGCAAACAATACTATCATTTTCATTTTAGAATGAGATTAAAATAGTTTAAGGAATCAGTACATACTCAAAAAAGTGAGTCAAGTTATATACTTTTTGTGAAGATCCCTTCCATATAAACATCTATAGGTGAATTACAATAAAGAAATAATTAGCTAAGAGATCAAATATTAAAAGAAAATCCCTAATCTCCATTTCTAGACAGATAACAAACTATACTCCCTGAACTAGGCCTATGTAGGAAAATTAAATTCTTCACATAATACCTTGTAAAGAGCATCACTGAGACAGCATGAAAATAACGGAAATAAAAGAGGAAAGACACTAGACAGTACAGCACAAAAATAAAGCACTGACGTTCAGTGCCTTGGGAACACCCATCAATGCCTAGGAGCCTTGAGCCCTGGCGTCATCCTGAGTGCAAGGACAAAGGACTAAGACTCTTAGGGCAGGAAATGGAGCAGCAAATCCAGAATAAAACCAGGGCCTCAAAGCACAATATAACAGTAAAATGTCAAACTAGAAAATGGGAGTTCTCATGAGTTCTCTTAGGAGCCCTCACACTTCCTCTTCCTGTAAGTGGCCTGAGGTGACCTGCAAAAATGGTTTGCTACTCTCTTGATCCAGAGAATCCTACAAAATCATTAAGAGGTTCCAATCTTCATGTTCACTTTAAGAACACCCATGAAACTTTAAGAACGCCCATGCCATCAAGGGTATGCATATCTGAAAAGCCACCAAGTATCTGAAAGACTTTACCTTAAAGAAGCAATGAGTGCCATTTTGGCAGTATAATGGTGGAGTTGGTAGGTAGGTGTGCCCAGGCCAAAGAGTGGGGCTGGACACAGGGTTGATGGCTGAGTTTTTGCTGCACATACTTAAAAATGCAAAGTAATGCTGAATTTAAGGGTTTCTATGTAGATTCTCCAGGTATTGCGCATATCCAGGTGAACAAACCACCCAAGATGCTCCGAAGAACTTACAAAGGTCATGGTCAGATTAACCGGTACATGAGCTCCCCCTGCCACATCAAAATGATCCTCACTGAAAAGGAATAAGTTGTTCCTAAGCCTGAAGAGGAGGCTGCACAGAAGAAAAAGATGTCCCAGAAGAAACAGAAGAAACAAAAACTTAGCAAGGGAATGAGTTGAGCATAAAATAAATGCAGGCAAAAATGAAAATGTTAAACTAGAAAACAATAAAAACTACAAACAATATTCCAACAAAAAGCACTCGGGAGGCAGAGGCAGGCGGATCTTTCTGAGTTCAAGGCCAGCCTGGTCTACAGAGTGAATTCCAGGACAGCTGGGGCTACAGGGAGGCCCTGTCTCAAAAAGACCAAAAAAATGTGGTATCAAATAAAACTACATCTCTTGACCCTCACAGAAGATGTATGGATGTAGGGATTTTTTCAGGAAAAAAAAATGATACAAAGTTGTTTGCACACAAATATATAACCTAAACTCACATTAGTGGCATGGGTAAAAAAATCATTATCTTGGAATTTACATTTGAGTTTTAATGGATTGCTGGTGCCAAAAGTACCTGGCAAAAAACAATACTCAATCTTTGTAGGAGAGAAACGGTTCAAGACTGAATTTCTCAAGTGAGTACCAACAGAAACCGGACAACATGAACAAGAACCAGGAAGAACAAAAAGACATTAGAATGGGCTGGAGAGATGGCTCAGAGCTGAAGAATACTAGCTGTACTGTCAGAGGATCCAAGTTCAGCTCCCAGCACCCACATGACAGCTAACAGCCCTCTGCAATTCCATTTCCAAGGGATCCAACACTTTCTTCAGACCTTCACGGGCAATGCATGCACATGGCACACTTCTGTACATGCAGGCAGAATACCTACACACATAAAATAAAAATAAATAAATCAAAATTTCAACACATTAGAATTATACCCAAAGAAACCGCATTTGAGAAGATAACGTGTGAAAATATGTACAAAATCTGACAGACATGTTTTCTACATTTTGTTGTTGTTGCATGATTGATTCTTTTTTTTTATTTTTCTTTTTAAATTTTATTTATTTCTATATGTGTATGAATGTACTGTCTCATGCAGGTTTGCACACCCATGTCGTGCAGTGCCGCGGAGGTCAGAAGAGGGTCTCAGATTCCCCTGGAACTGGAGTTCTCCTGGAATTGGAGTTACAGACAGTTCTTAGCCTCCATGTGGGTGCTGGGGATCGAACCCAGGTCCTCTGTAAGAGCGGTTGGCACTCTTAACCGCTACGCCATCTCTCTAGCCCCTATTATTTTTTTGAAATGTCCAGAAGTGTTAACTCCATAGAGACAGAAAGATTAATGATCGACAAGAATGAAGGAGAAAGGGAGTGGAGTGCAAACGTTATGGTTGTTCTGTGGAAAGATGAAATATTCCGGAACTGCAGAACAATGGTTGCAAATTCTGAATATACCAAAACCAATGAACTGCACACTTGAAAGAGAGCATGTTTTATGCTATGTAAATGTCACATACACACAAAAGTGAATGGCCTTCCTAAGAAAAGAGTAGTGATTCCTCACTACTCCTTCAGGTCACCTACTGAGTCACAAAACCAAAGTAACTGCAAGGGTATCTGACATGGATCATGGCACCCCAGCAATAATTTCCTCTCCCTGCCTCCATTCTCCCAGCCCAGCCCTAAGGATCCAACCCAGAGTCTGACATACTAGGAAAGTACTCTACCATTGAGCTCTCTCAAGCCTCTTTTCTTTCTTCTCTTCCTCTCCCCTCTGCTCCCCTTTATATTGAGTCGGGGTCCTATATAGCCCAGACTGGGCATACACCAAGTTTGAAAAAACTGCTTGCTGAGGACAGGCATGCCCCACCATACCCAGATACAATTTCTTTTTAACAACAGTATGCAGTTATCAACTGATAGTTTGCATGCTGTATTTATTTCTGCTTCTTAAAGTTTCTCTGAATTTGTGACTTTTCTCACTGTTGCCTTTAAAATTTATATTTTTCTTAAGTAGCTGAAGGTTTTCATTTCAGTCATTTTAGAAATACTCTTCTTTGAACACAGGCAACAGGACTGCTCTTACAATGGCACTATTTAGCACAGCCTTCTTCAAGCAGTCCTGTAAAATGTGATTCCTGTTCGCAGACCAACAAAACGCCAAGGAAGAAACAATTTTTATGTTTGACAGAGAAGAGAAAAGAATATATGCAATTGAAGATATTTTACATGGAAATAATGGGGGAAATTCTGAAAAAGAAAATAAAATTTCTAGTAGAGAAAATAGTACGATTTAAATAAAAAAAAATATTTAAGCAGAATAGAAAAGCCAAAGTAAGAGCTATGGAGGTAATGCAATTAATAAAGAGTTTGCTGTGCCAGCATGGAGACTTGGGCTCAACCCTCAGAACCTAGGCATAAAAGCCAATGTGCTGGTGCGGAGCATGCTTGTAAACCCAGGACTGGGGAAGCAGACATGGGCAGATTCCTGGGCCTCACTGGCCAGTCAGCCTACTCAGTGAGCTCCTGGTCAGTGAGAGATCCTGACTCAAATAAACAAGTTGGAGAGCAACTAAGGAATGACACTTGAGATTGAATTCTGGCTGCCACTCATACGGGCACATATGTGCACATCCATCTGCACACACAAACATGTGCACACATACACAAAAGAAAGAAAGAATGAACTACAGAAATGGAAGAGAGAGCTAAAGAAATTAGCTAGGAATATTCATATAAAATCAAAGGGATACAAAATGTAAGAGAGAAGAGAAATTGGGATGGACTGAGGAGGTCTAGCATAATTCTAAACAAAATCCCAAAGGAAATGATGTATTAATAGTGAAGGCAATATTTAGGCTATAAAACTTATTATGTACAGGGGGCACAAGATGGGGGGCTAAAAGCAGCCCAGTACTCTCATCAATTCTTCATTGTTGGAGGGTTTCTGGGGGAACATGCTGAAATTTGGCAGGACAGACAGAAAGTTGCAGAAACTCAGAGCAGAGAATGTGGAGAAACTCGTCAATGCTTGGCCCAGGGCAGGTGCATGGATGGACAGTGGGGACAGGACTTATACATGCTGCCCTGAAAGGCAGGCTGAACACAGATGTTAGGGACATGCAGAAAACGTTGGGTCTAGAGAAGCTCTCTGTAGTTCCTGAGACACATGAGAGGGACTTTCCTTTCTCTAGGGCTACAGCATAAGTTGAAAATTGTTAGATCACTGCTAAATCCTATTAATAACTGTTAATTATAGTGCTTTATTGTAAGCTATGAAGTTGGAGGCCAGGATAATTTGACTTTCCAATTTGCCAGAGTTAGAAACTTCCTCTGGTGCTCTGACTGCCGTGAGCTGAGGGCTATCATCAAAGTAGCCTGACAGACTGCCTTCATGACAGTCAAGCTACTTGAGACACCATGATGATGTGAGGACGCTCCACTAAAATCCCAGCTATTTGAAACAGCTCAGGCCTGACTTTTGCCATTAAAAGCCTCTGTAAACTCCGGATGAGCAACCCTGCAACCATTTTCATCTAGGTCATGGGGACAGAACTTTCCCTAAGAACTCAGCAGATTGCTTGTCATTGGTACAAACAATCCTTCATTTACATGAAGAGATAATGTGATTGGTGCAAACAATATTCTCTCATCCCTTTTTTGAGTTATTTGGCTTAATTTTTGCGGCAGTCAGGAGACAACCTTATATGCTGACCTTTCTGAGGTATAACATTGAGACCAATAAAAGGATTCTCTTGAGTGGCCTTCTCCCCTACCTTTCATCCTTATCATTAGTAGTGTGCCAAGCTGGAAACTTGAAAAGAAGAAGGCAAAAGTGGGAGCAGTTGTGAAGGTACGGTGGCGGCGGCAGCGGCATCAAGGAGAGAGCAGCAGCATAGCCAGGCCAGAAGCAAGAGGACGCAGGACAGAGACGACACTGCCTGTGACATGCTAAACACATAAAACCTTAATGGCCAGGAAAGCATGGAGTGATGGATTTCGAGAATGCAAAGAAAATAGCTGGCGACCCATATTATTTTCTTCAGAATTGAAAGAGGAAAAAAAGCATTCCAAGGAAAGCATAAATTAAAGGAGCGAATGAGTCCTGGACCAGCATTACAGAAGTTATCTAAGGGGTAAGAGAGACAGAAAGAACAAATCATCAAACCTCCGAGATTACTACCGGAGAGAGAAATAAACATAGAATATTTGAAACAACCAGAATAAATGATCCTTATGGTCATGGATTGGAGTGACACATCAGTAAGACCTGAAGTCTAGATAAAAATGAAAATGGTTATGTATAAAATATTTATAAACATGATGTGCTTACGGGTTAGCAAATATATATATATATATATGTATATGTATATATATATACATATACATACATATATATATATATGTATATGTATATATAGTCTATCAGTTCTATGTTAACAAAAAGTATACCTCACACCCAGATCTTGGTTTCTATTATAATTCTCCAATTAAACAAATTACCTCTTAGAGAAGTGGATGATTCTAGGACTAGGGCAGAAAATGTACAATATGATCCTAGAGAATTTTGTGATGTCAAATTTTTAGAAAGTGCTAAGGAAAAACCACAGTGAATGTCAAAGAACACAGGAAAGAACTAAATGACCTCCCACAGACCAATGTTGGAGCCTGCTGAGGTGAATCTTAAAACCAATATCCAACAAACAGTTCACATAGCTTCAGATATGTTATTGACAAAACAAGTAATGGAGATAAGAAATCAATCTTTCATTCAGAAGAATTCTTAATAATCTATGTAGATAGTTCACCTCAAAGGAAGAGAATATAACTACTGAATCTTTATTTATGGGTTAAATATCATATCTTCTTTCCAAAGAGTAAAATATTAAAAGGAGAAGAAATAGTAACTTTACAGTAAAGCAACTTAAAATATTACCTTCGTCAGGTAACCAAGGTCACAAATGCTGATCAGTCACAATGACAGTGTATATCATTTATATTAAGTGATAAAATGGCACTGAAACATTCCTTCCTAATGGACATAACTTCAGTCTAGTCATTAATCAGACAAGTCCCAAATGAAGGCTATTCTATGAAATACATGAATTCTATTGACATATAGCAAAGAACGTCTGAAAAAATGTACAGCCAAGAACTAAAGGATAGTGTACTCTGGTAACTAAGGAGGGAAGAAGGATGTGGCAGGAGTATCAGAAAGGGAAGGGCAGCCTAGACTATATGTTTAAAAACATCAAACAGAGAAAGAAAAGAAAGAGGAGGAGGAGAAGGAAGAGGAGGAACAGGAGGAGGAGAAGGAGGAAGAGAGGGAGGAAGAGGAGGAACAGAGGGAGGAGGAGAAGGTCTAGGGCCAGGAAGAGAAGGGGAAGAAAGGAGAAGAGGAGGAAGAGGAGGAGGAGGAGGAGGAGGAGGAGGAAGAAAAGGAGGAGGAGGAAAAGGAGAATGAGGAAGATGAGGAGGGGGAGGGGCAGCACTAACACCAAAGGAGATCGATCTATGGCCATGTGACATGGTAACAATAAGAATCTGGATGAAGATCTTTGAAATAAGTGTAAAAATAGCAAATAATAAAGACATTTTAAGAAAAATCAGTTGGGGATATTTGTGGGGGCCTATTTCTAGGTTATCTGTAATGTGAAATAATTTCTATGCCTCTTCATGCCAATATTTTTGGCACGATAATGTAATGGACTTTGAAGTTAAATATACAAATTCATATCACCTTATTATTCTCCTCTGTTTAGAACTGTTTAAGTTTGTAGTAGCTTTGGGATTCCGTACAAATATGGTATTTAATACAGAGATTCACAACTGTCCAAAGGGCAGAGAATAAGTAACTGTGCAAGGCTCAGTTCTAAAGATCCACAGAACAGAATAACAGCAATAAAAATACAACATGAAAAAAAATCTAAACAAATAATGAGTGAAATAAGACAAAGAGTATATATTGTAATTATCTATTATATACAATTCTACAAAATTAAAACTAATAAAGTGACACTGGAAAATCAAAGAGATTGAAGGAAGAACTGCAAAATGACATGAAGGCCAGATGTGGTGGCACATGCCTTTCTTTAATCCCAGCACTCAGGAGGCAGAGGCAGGCAGCTCTGTAACCAAGGCTAGCCTGGTCTACATGGTGAGTTCCAGGACAGCTGGGGCTACAGGGAGAGCCTGTCTCAAAAAGACCAAAAAAAAAAAAAAATGGCATGAGAAAATGTTCTGGGGTGATAGACAAATACGTTCAATATCTTGGTTGTGGTTGTGTGTTCACAGGTGTAAACTTGGTTAAAACTCACCAAACTGAATGTTTGAGGCAAAGTTTACTATATGTCAGTTATATCCACCAAAGCTGTTATTAAAACCTGTGCATGTACTACTAGTACATGACTCTTAAGACTGATATAACTCTGGTCAATTCTGGCTGTTTCCTTTCATGGGCTGATAGTTTGTCCAGGAATAACCTTTCGATCCTACTAATGAAGCACAAGCAATTAGATATATAGGTATTTAAACAGCATTAATAGTTATGGTAGGTTACTTTGGTATAGACACATATGTTTAGATAATATGTTGATCCATGAGTTACATTTTTTCCTGTTAAAATTGACCAGAGTCCAAGATAACAGCTCCAGAGAGAGTGGACTGTTCTGCTTCTCATCCACCTATGCCCCTTTTCTAAGCCCAGGGAATAATCTGCAGAAGAGGGGGCGTGGTAGAATGTAAGGGCTGCGATTGGGGTGAATGGTGAAACAACAGCAATGTAGTCTGGACCCTCATTTGATCAACCTGACCCCCCGCTGGAAGGTGGGGCTGTGGGGGTTTGGGCACAACAGCCTGCAAATTGGTTTTACATGAAGGATGCTTGTACTCATGGATTATCACTTATAGCTAAAAAATGGAAAAAAAAACCTGAGAGAAATATGCAGGACAGTTATGGCAGAATGCATGATCTCGGTTGGGGAGGTGGGGGGGAAGGGAAAGGGAAATATGCCTGAACTGAATTGGAAAATGATGTATGAAATGCACAAAGCATCAAAAAAAAAAAAAAAAAGACTGATATAACTCAAAAGACCTACAAAACTGAATGCCAGTGAAGATTTGGAACAACTAAAACTCTTTCTTTAAAAAATAATTCTTTTTTTATTAATTTTATTTTTGATAATTTTATACAAGTGTATTGTATTTGCATTATTTTTGTCCATACCAATCTCCTTCCAACTCCTCTGGTATTGCCCCTCTCCCTGACAGTTTCTTATCCTCTTTTTTGATTATTATTGTTACATATACATATATTTATGTCCTAGACCAACATTGTTTCCTACTATATTCTAAATATGTATCCTTTTATTTAAGACAAGTATAGCTCTCACCACTCATCAAAGAAGCTTCTTCTTGAAATAGATGGAGACTATTACAAAGTTCTTCAACTGGTCAAATGCAGAGAATAAGTAACTGCAGGTGTACAGCCATTAAGTGATACATCTCCAAGCAACCTCTACACCTACGGCTCAGGGAGACATGGAAAGGTGGTTTAAGAGCCAGAGAGACAAAATATCTGCTGCTAGTTAATACATTCTAG
The DNA here is from genome assembly GCA_009823505.1 of Rhizomys pruinosus. NCBI lineage: Eukaryota > Metazoa > Chordata > Mammalia > Rodentia > Spalacidae > Rhizomys > Rhizomys pruinosus. Next base: position 4,041,857 of record VZQC01007972.1, read on the forward strand.
ACACAATGTGGATGCTATACCCATGAAATCTCTACAGTATGGTAGCCTAGCAAGATCTGCATAATGACATGCCAATTTAGATGAGGGAATTTCACATGGTCCTACCTCGGGATGTAGAAATCTTTAACATGCCTGCCGTGAATGTAAAATAGTACAGCCACTTTGAAAACATTTGGACAATTTATTTCATTTAGCATGAATTCTGATACACATTTATTGAAAGAAATGAACACATATGTTCATATAAAATGTATCCATAAATATACATAATATTTTTATTCATAATAACTAAAATCTGGCAACAATCCAACTGTTCATCAACAGATTATAAAAAAGTTATTGTGATATAATCATGCAATATTACTCAGCAGTAAACTGAGATGAGTGCTTGATATATGCCCCAGCAAGAATGGATCTCAGGATCACCGTGGTATGGGAAAAAAAAGCCCAGATACTATGATTCTATACACATGAAACCCTAGAAAAAGTTAATGTAATTTACAGAAAAGTTATTCAGTGCTTTCTACTAAGTTTCTGCACTAGGTTTCTTGGAGCCTGGGATTGGGGGTTGTGTTTCAAGAGGCTCAGGAGTGCTCACTGGGAGCTTATAGAAATGCGTTAGATCATGTTTATGGTGCTGGTTCTACTATAATTGCATAAATTTGTCAAAAATGTACAATTGCAAGGGGTATAATTGATTGTTCTATCTGTGAGTTCTATCTCATAAAGCTCTTCCATGTGATGCCAGTTTGGGGGAATTTCTTGAGAAAACCCAGTCTCTGGGTACATGCAAATACCTGATGATTACATCTGAAGCTTCCATTACACAGTGCTGCTTTGCCCACTTCCTGGCAGCTCTGTCATAAAAACTTCCCATGCTGAGCCTACATAAACTTCCCTCTAATGGCTGTAGTTGATCCAAATTCTGCCCTCTGATCCACCATAATATAATCTTTCCTGACAGCCTAATATATCAAAAGATGCCTATCTTGCAGACAGTACAGCAGAAAGAGTTGTAACATGGGCTGTGGAATCTGACAGGCCAAAATTTAATTCTGCCATATAATTTATGATTGAATTGAGCAAGTTACTTAATCTTTTTTATGCTTCACTTGCCTCAGTGGCTAAAAATTCACAATAACAGTACTGTGAGATTTAAGAGGATTAAGGAGACAATCAGGGTAAAACATTTCACACGATGCCTGGCACAGACACATGCTCAATTATTATTATCAGCTTCCCTTATCCTTCTTACTCAGTCTAATCAATACCAGGTATTCAGTCTCTACCATCCTAATTCCCAGAACACTTTGTCTGAAAATTCTATGATTTGTTAGTGTAACCACAACTCACACAGACATTATTTTTTATTATTTCTTTCAGCATTACAGATGTCTTACAGTCTGAAGCCACCATCACAAACTGCTGACTTTTGGGAGACAAATAATAAAGATGAGGGGATGAGAAAAGAGAAATGTGGTTAGAAGTATTAGTGGAGGTAGCACTTTAATATGATTTTGCAAACTAGAAAGTATACGAATAAAGTGCGCTTGGTTGGATAAAGGAGTGAGAATAGCTCACAGCCTTGGCAAGAATTTCTTGTTTCATGAGGTGATTGGAAAAGGCCCTTCATTTCTTGGCATGCAAAATCCTACTTTATTTAGGTCTATGTACAATATGCAGATCTCAGGTGATTTTATTACCATGTTTGGCTACTGCCTATGAACCACAGCACCCTTATTAAATAAGGTTTGGATGATGTAAATCAAAGTGGATGTTTCTTCTCTCCTTAACTTTGAAGGAGTTATTTCCACTCTTTAGACAACACAGTATTTTTTTGTAAAATTGAAGGGGATAGCTAATACCTCTAAAGTTCTTTCTAATATAAAGCCTCAAAAACAAGTTACATACATGTACTCATTTGCCAAAACAGTGGCTACATACTTATCACTTGCACATCTCATTGTATGCAAACTTTATGTGAAATTTAAAATTTTTCAATATATAAATATTTGTGTGCGTGAGCAGGTGCGTATGGAAGTAGAAGTCAGAGGACAACTTGTTGGAATCGTTTATCTCCTTCTACCATGTGGGTCATGAGGACTGAACTCAGGTTCTCAGGCTTGGCAGTGTCTTTATCTGCTGATCCATCTCACCAGACCCAAAACAATAGTCTTTAATAAATAAGATGTATGTAAAACATTTAGGGCTGAAGTATAACTATTTTTGCAACTTTTGTTTAAAAGTATGAAAACTAGCATGGGTTAATAGATGAACACATGGATAAAAGGTGACAATTTTCCTCAAATACTTAAAATTAGTTAATGTATAATCTGAAAATTCTAGGCTTAGATATAAAACCAAGAGGAATAAAAGTTTATCCCTACATAAAAATTTAAACACAAGGGTCACAACAAGATTAAGGATGTGTCTTAATCACTATGTCTATCAGTAGCTGGTGAATTAAACATGTGACATTTCCAGTTGATGGTATAGTTCAATAATAATTGAACTATAAAAGGAATGAAGCACATTTATGTCTTAGCAACAGGGATGAAATTTGAGTACATTATGCTGATTGAATGAAGATAGTCACAAAATAATACATCTTATTTGATTCCATTCACATGAAACACCCATAATAAGCAAATCTATAAAGACAGATAGGAGGTTAGTGGGTACCTAGGGCCAGAGGAGGTTGTGGGGGTTATGGAGGTACTGATTAATCAATGCAAATTTTCTTTATGGAGCATGTGAAGATGTTCTAAAATTGGTTATTGTACAAATGAAAACATTATTCATATAAAAAGCCAAAAGCTACATAGTTGTATAAATGAGTTTTGTTGTTTTGTGTGTATTGTATATGTATATGTATCTAGCTTTGCGTGTGTGTGTGTGTGTGTGTCTTCAGAGGCTAGATATCAACAAAAGGAATCTTCCTAAATTAATGACTATCCATCTTGTTTTTTTAAAGACAGGATCTCTCTCGCTCTCTCTCTCTCCTCTCTCTCTCTCTCTCCCTCTCTCAACCTGGAGCTCACCCTCTTGACTAGATTGGCTGAACAGTGAACTCTCACCACCTGCTTCTGCCTCCTCAGAGTTGTCCCAGGCGTGCGTTGTTGTTTACATGAGTACTGGGGATCCAAACTCAGTTCCTCCTGCTTGTGTAGCAATATCTTCAACAGTGACCCATCTCCCAATACAAGAATTATATACTTGAAGTCAGTTAATTTATGATATATGTTTCTATCTCAAGAAAGTTGTGGGGCTGGAGAGAAGGCTCAGTGGTTAAGAGCGCCGTCTGCTCTTGCAGAGGACCCGGGTTCGATCCCCAAAACCCACAGGGTGGCTGAGGACCGTCTTTAACTCCAATTCCAGGGGAATCCGACACCCTCTTCTGACTTCCGCAGCATTGCATGACACGGGTGCACAAACCTACATGCAGACAGTACATTCATACACATACAAAATAAAATAAAGAAAGAAAGCCGTAAGATTAAAATTAAGGCAACAAATTTACTCCATCTCTCCTTAATCTTTTCTCTTTTATATACCTCTTCAGCACTATAATTAAGAAAGTCTCGCTGACTTTTCCTCTTGTTTCTTTAGTGATATTTACTATTTTTCTTTAGTTATATTTACTATTTTTCTTATTTGTTCTTAGAAAGCGGCTTTGGAGATTTTCTTTGGGACTTCTATTTGACTTTGGTCATTAGATTACAATCATATATGAGGCCTTCTTGGTATTATTTGTTTATTGACAAATTTATATTGAGTGGTTGCATCAAATTAGACACTAAGATGATAAACAGCTAAGATACAAAGCCAGATAAGACCTTCCAGTGGCCACCAACAAGTTTATAGCCTAGTGAGGAAAACAGATAGGTGAACATGCACTTACTATGTAAGTCAGGAGGCCTTATAACTGAAGCATATGAAAATGCTATGTGAGAATAACTTTGAAGTTAGAGTAATAAAAACTTGAATTAGGTGAAGTAGCTTCATAATCTTGAACCTTAAGTATCTTGAGTCCCAATATTTTCTTTTCTCCATTATTCAAAGAATTCTTCAAGTAAATGCTTTGGAAAAGCTTGTGAAATTTGTCTTTTATGTTGCTGTAAAAAGTAAAATTTCACAAAACCCATGCCAACTCAATCAGACAAGGACCCAGTGTGAAGAGAGGGAAATGAGTGGCTGGCTAGCCCTAGCCTGGGAACTGTACAAAATACTACCCAGTTCATGGGTCATTGTGATAACTAAATACAAGACTACTAAAATGTTTTGTGAAGTACATATTATAGTGTGACATATTAATAACTTGAAATAACTGCTCTTTTTCTAACTTCCTATGCAAAGCAGATAATCTAAGAGTGAAAAAAGTAATAACTATATTTTTCTGTAACTGAGAATAAAACATGGAATTTAAGTTTGCAAAAAAGGTGAACAGTTGACATGCAATGATTTCAAAATTGAGGAAATAGATGATAACATGGTCAGAAAAAGCTGACTGGAAAATAGAACAGAATGTGGTAGAAAATGCTAAAGCAGAGCTTTGAAAGTGAAAGAGAATTTTAATGAGAACCAAAAACTTAACCTATATCCCCATTAATCACAGACTCTTTTAAAAGCTGAACGTAAAGTTGACTCAGTACTGATAATATTTTCTCCCCCTGGGTAAGTTAAACCCCAGATGCTACTGCAGCTCAGATTTGCTACAAATTAGGATCTAAGCAGCAACAGGCATAATGAAAGGAACAGCATGCTTTCTAACTGACTTAATATTTTTTCATCTGTAACACTGAAGGTTTTGGTAATTCTCTATATTTTTTACACCTCTCTAATTCTGAAGTAAATACTGAAGAACATATAAGGTAAAAAACAAAGTGATCAAGAAATACAGATTAAATCAAGAACTTGAAAATAGTAAAAGCAGGGCTGGAGAGATGGTTCAGTGGTTAAGAGCACTGGCTGCACTTACAGAGGACCTAGGTTTTATTTCCAGCACCCACATGGTATCTAACATGTCCATAACTCCAGTCCCAGGAATTTGATGCCCTCTTTTGACTTTCATGAGTATACATGAGTATACTTACATATATTCAAGCAATACACTCATACACATAAAACAAAAATAATAAATATTAAAAATTGTAAAGATAAATTGGTCCAACAGTCAGATAATCTACATTAAAGATAAGCAATTCAAAATGCAATATCAAATAAAGGTAGAGTGAATAACATTATTTGAAATTTAATATTTCAATATCCTGACTCATATATGTCAACACACATTCACAGAAAAACATAGATGCTGCACACTGATGGTATATAAATATAAGGTATTTTCATATAGTTTATCATTTAATACATTATTGCCAGTTCTCAACTTTATAACTAGGAGAAATGAGGAAAATAAGAAGCCACAAATAGCAGCCATCACATGTAAAGCCTAAATGTTCGCATTTATCCCTACACAATACTTACTATGGTAACTAGCAGGTACTTCTAACTGGATCCCAGAAATTGCAAGATAGGCAGAAAAAAATAATAAACCAAACTTGTGAAAAGAGAGACATTTCATTTACTAACCCACAGAAATACAGCTAGGTGCCAGTGATTCCTCCCCACACGGCCTACAGAACAGAGATAGCAACTACTATTGCCAGTCCCGTGGCTCTCTCTTAGACAAACATGAGAATCAATTGGTTTTCCTCAATGAGTTCCTAGAAATAACAAAAGTAAAGTACTACTCAAAAAGGAGAGGAAAGGAGATGAGCGTTCCTTGGTTATATTCACACACACTCTCTGGAAGCCAGAGAAGAATACAAATGAAAAAAGAATTGTCAACTGAAATAGTAATACTAGAAACAATATAACACCCTTCGGAAAGTCGTGGCAACTGTACAAACAAGCTGTAATGGATTCTGTGCTGTGCCCACTAGATCTTTCATTATTGAAAGATTCAGTTCCTCACCTGTAAGAAATGTTGCCAGCTGACAATACAGATGACAGCTCCTTCCAGCAATTGTTCTCAGCTGAAAAGAACATCTTTCAAGGTCATGCAGCCTGCATTCTAATGATTAGTCCATGTGCAGAGGTTTGAAAATCTGGCCTTGCACTCTGAAAAGCCTCCTCACCCCCGCTAGACCCTAGCTTCTTGCAGAATTCATTGAGCTCCTGTTTGGAATGCATTGCACATCAAAATCTCCTTGCCCAATTCTGCCTCACTTCTCACCCAAAAGTGTTGTTCAGAGAGCACTCTCCAGCAATCCCCTCGATGTCAATGTGCAGCTTAGAATTTGCTTCCTAGAAAATGAACCCTTTTATGCAGTTTCTTTGTGAAAGAAATGCATTCTTAGCAGCACTGTGAGACTCTAGGTAATCTAGGACACAAAACAGTACATTAAGCTCTTACTTAGTTGGTGGTTAACACAACACTTAACAGTTAAATAAACCATGGAAAATTGGAAAGTGTCAAAAGTGCCAAAGGAAACAGAGGAGATGTAAACTTGAACTATGGCTGATTTCCTTCAGAGACAGGATGGGAGGGAACCTACAACACACACACACACACACACACACACACACACACACACATACACAAACATGGAGTAAAATGTAATAATGTAATACAAAGGTGTGAAGTAGAAAATCAGTTGTCACTGTCAACATGACTGGAATTAGGAACCCCTAGGAGCCATGCTCCTGGGTGTGGCTGTGAAATTGCTTTTCAGAGAGGTTCAACTGAAGATAAAGAAAGGCTCATCCTGAATATGGGGAGCATCATCTTTTGGCTGAGGCCAGAAAGGAATAAAAAGGGACAAAGAGGAAAGATTGAGTACCAGGATTTCTACCAGTGTGTTTCCCATCTCATATGGAGGATGGTCAGCTGCATTGTGTTTCTACCAGCACAAGCTTCCACTATGAAGGACTGCATCCCTTATTAAACTGTAGTCCAAATAAACTCTTTCTTAAATTGTTTTTGTTTTGATCAGGTGTTTTGTCACAGCAATAGGAAAAGTAATTAACTTTTAAAAGGCATGTGGTGTTAAACAAAAGGAATCTTCCTCCCAAATTCCAGAGTATTAGATTAATTTAATGATTAAATTTAAGATTGTTTATAATAATAGTGACTTGAGTTTATGTTAGGAGCTATGGTAAATTTGTCACCTTACATAATCCTCACAATAATGCTGCAAGGAAGGATTATTTTGTGTTCAGTTAGTAGGTCACAAAAATGAAGGCTTACAGTGATATAGTAATTTGTCACGAGTTGTACAGCTTAGGAGCAATGAAGTCCTGTCTCAAACCCAGGTCTTTCTGCCTTTAATACTCAAATCTAAATTACTGTGTCTTTGTACACACCACACACACACATGTTTTATACTTGTTTTAATCTGAAAAAATGAAAGATATCCTTAATAAAGAGAAGTATAACTGTTTAAATTGGAGAAATCATGGAATCTTTTGGGAGCCTGGGTTTTTTGCCAAAGATAATGATGAGCTTTTCGCCCCTGAAGGTACTCAGAAAAAGAAATTATTAGCTCAGTCCCTTTATCAATAAAATTTAGGATCATATCAATTCTATTGAATGGAATACATTTTTCAGAATGTGCTATCTTTTAAAAACTACGTAGTATTATTTATAAGAAGCATCTTTGAGTGAAATGATTTTTGTAAAACAAGAGAACAGAAATAGCATCTTTACAGGAACATAGGAACCCCTTAATCACAAGCCATGTGTCTAGAGAAAAAGGAAGATCAAGAATAGGAATTCTAGGGTCTGGGAAGATGGCTCAGCAGTTAAGATCACTGTCCACTCTTACAGAAGACCTGGGTTCAAGTCCTACACCCATATGGCAGCTAACAATGTCTATAACCCCAGTTCCAGGGAATCTGGTGCCCTGTTCTCTCCCCCACACACATTGCACGACATTGGTGCACTTCATACATGCAGGCAATACACTCATACACATATAATAAAAATAAATAAGTAAATAAATAAGAATACAAGCAAGACTCCTCCGTCAGCACCAGCTACACCTCATCTGCCTGGAAATACTGTGCAGCAGTGGCAGCCATATGTCTATATATCCCAAATCTAATTGGCTATTAGCTCTCTCCTTGGAGGAATAACCCACAGCTGATGCCATAAGCTTACATCCTCTAATGGTTAGGAGATGTTATAAACCACACGAAGACCCTGTCATACTTAACAGAAGAAAATGTAATTCGTGGATTAACATACCATCCAAACATCTGTGTCTATACCAAAGTAACCTACCATAACAATTAGTACTGTTTAAATACCTATATATCTAATTGCGTGTGCTTCATTAGTAGGATCGAAAGGCTATATATTATACTGTTTAAATACCTATATATCTAATTGCATGTGCTTCATTAGTAGGATCGAAAGGTTATGCCTGGACAAGCTGGCAGCCCATGAAAGAAAACAGCCACGGGNGCTGGAGAGATGGCCTAGCGGTTAAGAGCGCCGACCGCTCTTACAGAGGACCCGGGTTCGATCCCCAGCACCCACATGGCGGCTGAGAACCGTCTGAAACTCCAATTCCAGGAGAACTCCAGTTCCAGGGGAATCTGAGACCCTCTTCTGACCTCCGTGGCATTGCACGACACGGGTGCACAAACTTGCATGCAGACAGTACACTCATACACATACAGAAATAAATAAAAATTAATAAAAAAAAGAATAAGCTGGCGTGTTTAAGAAAGTTTAATCTTTGAAGAAGAAAGAACAATGTTCAACCATAGGAGAAAAACAATGTTTATAAAGCCTAGAAGCTATCCTAGAGCAGTTATGCAAAGTTTTCACTTAAAGGCATAGGCGCACATTTTGCATTTGCCAGAGCTAGGACACACACCCACAAGGTTAATATATCACTGGACTGTGTGTGTGCATGTGTGTGTGTGTGTGTGTGTGTGTGTGTGTGTGAGCTCACCTTGATGGCACTTGTGAAAGCCAAGGTTGATGTCTTCTTCAACTGCTTCTCCATCTTATTTTCAGAGACAGCAGATCTCATTGAACCTGGAGCTAGCTGTTTCAGCAGAAGTACTCCTAGGATCTGCCTGTATCTAATCTCTAGCACTGGGGTTACAAGAATGTGCTTTACAGGGCTTATATTTTTACATGGGTGTTGGGGATCCAAACTGAGGTCTTCACATTTGCACAGCAAGTATTTTGCCCACTGAGCCATCTCCCCATGAAATATTATAGTTATAAAAATGGCAATACATTTTATAACTATAATATTTCATGCACTAATATGTTAAGGTATCCACAATGTATTACTGAGTTGGAGATCATTGTAAACACATGTAAATTTACACACATTGTGCATTTTGCATATATGTATATATATATATATATATATATATATATATATATAGAGAGAGAGAGAGAGAGAGAAAGAGAATGTTATCTTTATAAAAGCCTTGGATTTTTTTCTTACTTTTAAAGACATGTGCATATATATGTATATATCTTTATTTAAATATTACATATATTTTTAAAATATTTCCCATATGCGGGAATTTTAAGTAACTTTAATGTTATAATACAGACCAAGAACTTAAAGATATTATTTCACTTTCATTTATAATGATAAAGAAGAGGAAGGTTTTGCAAAGACTAGAAGTTTAGTACTCATCCCATTATGTCATACACCTTTATCATCTCTGTCAAAGATTTTTTCCATAGATTGATTTGCCAAAACAATCCATATTGAGGGCTAACAACCTTTTAGAAATGCCAAATACATTCTTAGCTCTCAGAGTAAAAATAAAACCAGGTTGCATGCCAGATTTGGTTCATAATCCTCTTTCTATGATATGAAAGTTATAAAAGTCCAGAGGCAAGCAGGTGGTATTGAAGGTGACAATAGCATTCCATGAATGAGGCACAGAGGTGCCAGCTGGGGTGGTTGGCATAAAACTGGGAGAAGCACTGATATGAGTGGATGGTGCCTGAAGTGGAAGCAAGCATAAATGAGAATGTATCCAGAGTTCAGGCTATGTCTTACATAGCCAGCGATGTAAAAAAAAAAAAAATCAATATAGAAAACATTGAGAAGAAACTAGACATTGAGAAGTTGTGGGGGGGATTCTTCAGATGATTAATATAATGTATTAATTATTTTTCCTATTACTGTGGAAACTTATCTGATAAAACCAACTTAAAAGACAGGGCGTATTTTGGCTTCTTAGGAAGAAATATAGTAAATCATGATGGGAAGACAGGGCACAGGAGTGTGAGGCAGTCAAAAGCAGGAAGCAGACATCATGTGAGGCCAGACGCACTTCCTTTTGTGAGGCTCCACCTCCTAAAGGTTCCACAACCTTCCACTTGGGGACTGGTGTTGAAATACATGCTCTTATGTGGGACATTGCACATTCAAGCTACAACATAAAATGTTCCAGAAGTGCAGTTTCAGAGTGTTTAACATGCATACATTGCAAGGGAAAGGCAATATATATATATATATATATATATATNTCCTTTCTTTTTTAAAAGCAGTAATCGCTGTAACGTAAGCTACACCAATGGGTACCGTTATGTTCCGATGAATACCTTAAATTAATTGTCAGGTAGCGTTTCGGCTATTTAGTTCGTACCCGTCTTCCTGACTGGGGTAGTCTTGTCACTGTTGGGGGTATAAATTCACCATTACAGCCAAGAATGCAAGTTATTAAAGGTGAAAAGGTCTCGCTCCCAAACGGACCTCCAATGTGACGTTGAATGTGGAATGGAATAAGCAGCAAGCGAAAAGCCGGTGACTCCTAACGCAAAATAGCATCTGACTTAAAAAGTGGTGATCAGAGGATGTAACTTTGCTTCCGCCATCTGACTGTAGGGTCGATAAAACTCGACAGTCATTGCCGGTCGCAGCCTTCCTCGTTTTTGTGGAATTAAATGTGAATGAGTTCTGCCGCGTCACAATTGACCTGAGTAAGTTCCTGCAGAGAAAATGTTCAAAATAGTTTGTCTAACCATTGCATGTAGACAAAACAACGGCTAACCACACAATAAATTGGGAGGAAAGAAATTTGGTATTCAGCACATGAACAACTCTTGAAGTCACAGTTCATCACTTAGGTGAGCCAGGACAGATCTGCATGGCAGAAAACCTGGAAGGGGCAGGGACTTAAGCACAGGCATGGGAGGGATGTGTACTGTTCACTTGACTTCTCCCTGGCTCATCCCAGGGGGGGCCCAGGCGCTTCTTAGCAGTACAGCTACAGACACTAAGTGGGGCCCAGAGGTGTCACGACTAGCAGGTTGTGAAAGGAGGGGCTGGGAAGGCCGCTCCCCACAAAAAAGCGGCTCGAAACAAACAATTAAGAAGATACTCCACAGATGTTCCACAAAGGTGCACAATCCCATGAGTCCAATTCCGGCAAGTTGTGAGTAATGCTGCCCTCAACCGCAGGATGTTGTCAAGTTGACCGATGGCTCTCGCAGACAGAATATATTCGTTTTTATTCTTCTAACAATGTCACTACATATGTAACATAAAACAATAGCAAATTTGAAAATAATTCCCCCTTTCCGGGCTTCGTACCTATTGCCACCTTTCCGTCTGAACTCGTCCTCTTCCCCCAACAATCCCATCATACTTTTAGCGCTATCTCTCTCGATCTCTCTCCGCATCCTCTCCCTCCTCCTCTCTTTCCTCCTCTCTCCTCTCGTTCCTGTGGTGTGTCCGGTGTAAGGCACCACATTTATTAAACAGGGCCTTTCTGTGCACAGGGACAGGGGGGGGATATTTAACTTGAGCAAAGGATACTTCCCAGTAGCTATATCACTAGGGAATATGATTCCCTTTCTTTGGGTAACCATTAATTGCCTACATCCTTGACAGGATGTTATGGTTCCAGTCTTGTGCAGGGAGCCATTCTTCCCGTGAGTTCATGAGCCATGTATATCCTGAAGGCAGTGCTTCATAGCCCTCCTTTCCACCCTTGACTCTTAAATTTTTTGCCTGTGCCCTCTCAACAATGTTCTTTGAAACGTTGGAGGAGGTGCTAAAGATGTTATGTTTAGAACAGAGCATTCCACGTTCACTTATTTTCAACACCTGGCCCAGTTATGAGTCTCCTGCTCGACCAGTCCACTGCAAACAGAACTTTCTCAGACCACGGATAAGAGCCATACTAATCAACCGAAGGCACTTTGACACTATGTCCATTTGGCAAATCAGCAGTAGGGAGCTCCCACTTGGGGTCTAGACCTCCCACCTGTAGAGAGTTACACACCTGCAGCAGTGTGCTTACCTCCTCATCTACTGAACAGACTTAACCTGTGTTCAGAATCAACAGCTGAGTCGGTGGTTGGATCAGCACCTGAGGCGCTTCCAAAGAAGTAGAGATGATCATATATAGTCCTGATCTTTCCCATATTAAGAGTTGGCAGGTGCTCACATTTTCCCTGCATTTCACCCAACTCCCGGAGTCTATGCTGTTTGATTCCGCCCCTACCCACCTCTTCCTTGGTCAAGATCTTGGAACCCCGCTGGCTGGCCCAATGGAGGTTCCTACACCCAACCACAGGCTTTTGACCAAATTTATAATAGTTCCTTGGTATGAGTTCCTCTTGTGGAGCAAGCCTAACATCCATCAAGAAAGTGGTTGGTTACTCACAATGGAAGTCATACTATTATTGCACCAGTGTGCACATTTCACCTGGAAGATTCCTATTGTAGCTTGCAAGGTTTCTCTCTTCATATTTGTATCCCTCAGAGCTTGCATAGTACCTTCGGACACTATGAAGGTTGCTAGCAGGGAGAAAGCTCAACAGAGGGTCTCAAAAGGAGAACTATAAATGGCTAATAAATCGTTTTAAAAGTATTTACTATCCTTAGACACCAGGGACATGCAATTTAGAAAAACTTGGAATTTCTATCTCACCACACTCAGAATGGCTATACCGTCAAGAAATGAATGTAGTCTTTTTGTTTGTTTTGCCCTTACACCTGAGTATTTGGTCTGCCACCACATCTTCTGTGAACATGTTCCTGACTTCTAGTCAGAACTGAGCACTTGGTCTTTTGTGTTCTGCTGCATATCCTACAAGTTCACAATCACAAACCCCATGTGTCTTGCTTTGTTCATAACTTTTGTACCTGGCATAGTACTTGATTGGCCCATGAGACACACTCAATAAGTAATGGTTGAACTGAAGGAAAATTAAATTACACATTATGTTTCTGAAAAATTTCTACATCAGAGTCTTTGACCAAATATTGGGTGGAAGGGAGTTTAAATTAATATAATAAAATATATTAAAAAACCAAAGAGAACCTCATTTCAGTACTCAATAAATGGCTTGGCTGTTGAGGTTTGCGTCTTAATCTTACCTTCCTTTGGAGCAGTGCCCCTATGGGCTTTGCTACTAGTCAATACCACTCATATGCATTTCACATATGGGTATGCACTGTGATAATGCCATAGGAAAGAATCGAAGGCCCAAGTTATCTTGCAAGAATGGCTTTGAATTGATGTCATTTTCCTGTCTATTTAACACATACCTGAAATATCAAATTGTGTTGAATCTGCAGAAATTTCTAGTGATGTGTGACTGCTCTTCATTCAAGTTCTCTGTGATTTATGCCAGCACAAAGAATAACAAAGAAAATGAAACAGTTTTTGCCAGATACCTAGTAATGTCCCTTTACAAGCATTTCTAGGTATTTACTGTTCCATATTCATTCATTTTAACTCTTCAACTTAATATAAGAAGTAAAAAATCCATGGGAAAACTGCTAATAGTAGTAATAAGAGCAGGTGTCAATTATTGAGTGTCCTTGGTAACACCAAATTAGGTGACTTCATCTTCTTAATAGCTCTATGGGAGACAACATTTTTTTTCCTTTTTAAGTCCTTTTTAAGGAGGAAGAATTGGATGCTTCAGGAAATTAAGTGGGAAAGCTAGGATGTGAGGGCATGATTAGTGTTTTGGAATAGTTCAGTAAATTCCACAGGTGATTTCAGAACCATTCTCACCACATTACCTCAGAACGCTTGTATAATTTATAGTTCTGAGTTTTCTGCACTCAATCCAGGAAACTTCTACATTAGATGATGGCATAGAAGTAAAATTCTGGGATCACTTTTGTATTTATTGAATGCCTCACATGTAGATCTAGGACCATTGTAGTTTAGTTCTTTCTTAGTTCTTCCTGAAATCCTTAAATTTTTCAATAGACTAATAATTGAATTTGGGTTGGGAGAGTCTCTTCATTTAAATGGAAAGTAATAAAATAATCTAGGGTAGATCTATTTCTATGACATTTATAAATAACTTCCCCTTTCCCTACTTTTCCCACCAAAATACCAAGAATCAAAAAATCTGGCATAGCCTGGAATAGTTGCCAATTCAGCGTGAAAACCTTTTTTTGTTTTTATAAAGACCGCAATGTTATCTCAAGGGAAAACAGTCAGACCTATAGCATCCTGCTTCCTCCCAGTGGGAGGCACAGTGAGGATCAAATGATTGACTATGAGGATAGATGTTTTTAGAGATACCCAATAGTAACACCGAGGAGAAAAGGGCTGATTGACGGCAAGTTTGGAAGAGAGCAGCTGAGGCTGAGCTCTGAGTGGAGCATAGGCCAGGCCTATGTGTTAAGGTTAATCAGAACAGATGACCTGATTATCTGCTACAATGTCAACATCTCTCAAACTTAATGGTTCTATTTATGTTAACAGAAATCAAGAAACAAACATTGTTATGCTATGTGGAATAAATGTGTACAGATGGCAAGTAGAGCCAGACACTTTGATCGTGAGAAGTCAGGAGGATACAATGAATATGATAACTTTTCCTTTTTGAAAAAAAGATCACGTGATTTGTTAAAAATACACCTTGTGGTATTGACATGTCACTAGGACAGAAGACAAAAACTTGAGTGTACAGATGTAATATTTTGAGAAATGTGTTTCTGGCATCAAAGAACAAAGAGTCATATATCAATTTTCTGCTCTTCAAAATGCAGTCATAAACTAGTTCTCCGAAAATCACCTAATTGGATTTCAAATCATTTGTGACAATGGACAGATTTCTAGCAGGGGGCCAACATCCTCTGTTTAACAAATTGCTCCCTCCCACTATTTCATGGCCTCTGAAGATAAATCAAAATCAGTTGTGACATGCGAAGAGGTAGGGACAGAAGGGGGGGAAACAAAGCAAAGAAGTTGTGGGCACAGCAGTGGTGGTGGTGGGATGTGGGCCAACTTGCAGGGGAAAGGAGAATGGGTTGGTAGCGGTTCGAACCAAGACGCAGTTTTGTGTAACCGGAGCAGAACGGGTTAAAGCTTATTCTGGCCTTCCACAGGGAGCTAAAAGTATTGGAAAAATATTTCGGCCCTTTTCGGCCCCCTTGGCTCTGCGTGTAGATTTAAAATTAAATTGGTTCTGGTTAGTAAGCTAGAACGGGGCAACTAAATTGAATTTTCTGAGGAATGTTGTGAATCCTGTGTGAAAATAAAGAAGCCTTCAACGTTCGTATGTTTCCTGCTATCCTCTCTTTGTACTCCGTCTCTCCTTCAACATTCGTATGTTTCCCACTACCCTCTCTTTGTACTCCATCACTCTTTCAACGTTCGTATGTTTCCTGATATCCTCTCTTTGTACTCCATCTCTCCTTCAACGTTCGTATGTTTCCTGCTATCCTCTCTTTGTACTCCATCTTTCCTTCAACGTTCGTATGTTTCCCGCTATCCTCTCTTTGTACTCCATCTCTCCTTCAACGTTCATATGTTTCCTATCCTCTTTGTACTCCATCTCTCCCGACTATTGCACTCTTTCCACACTGTCTTTTTCTGTTGGGCAGGAGAACCTTGACTTTGTCCCCTTCAGAGTTTTATATGCATTTTTACCTATTCGTGCATAATTCTCTGAAAGTTCAGTCATTCTTTTTGAAGTTATCTTTCCTCAACAGCAAACTGCTCCTTTTCTCTTTTCATTTACATACTTTTCGTGATATAAAATTAATGTGAAGATTTTACCAAGCGTGCAAGGAAAAACAAGAGTCTGGGGTATGTGAAGTTTTAGGCTACTGTGTTGTTAGAGCACATTTATAGACTTTGGCTCATTCTAATGTTCAGGGTAGATAATGATATAAAAAAGAGATTCTAGAATTATTCCCTTAGAACTACATATTTCATCCTCATTTTCTATCTTTCAACATTTTCTTATTGCAAAACTAATGATCACTCATTGTAGGCAATATAGAAAAAATATATAGAACAATTTAAAATTATGAATTTTATTGAAATACATTTAAGTATGTAGAAGAGAAATTGATCTTACTATCAAAACAGAAGTAATGATTTGTGTATATTTCCTCATCCTGCTTCTTTTTACTTTGTTTAATTTTGTTCATTAAAACATATTACTAACTTGTTGAGATTGTGCATACAGTTTTATGTACTGCTTTGTCTTTGAAATTTTATAGATTTTTCTTAAATTTAAATCTTGACTGGGGACCTGGCCTTGGGTAAAAAAAACCGGCGAACCTCCCTGCTCTGAGCCCTCTGACTGAAATATTTTAGTTAGCAGGGCTCTGGAATATGAATGAAACATTGAATAAACTTTGGCAGCAGATGGATGTCCATCTTCAATTTTTCTCTGCCCTTGAGCATAGAAGGCAGGTATTTAAATGTTACTGTGCTTTAGGTTTCTCGGCTTCCTGGAGGTTAATTTTTTTATAGGACCTGGGTAACTTTTCCTATTAGTCATTAATTATGTATGTAAGAAAGTACTGGATAAGACATGCATCTGATGTTATAGGAAGTTACTACGTACAACTGTCCTGGATTAAGATCTTTGCTTTTTAGTTAGCAGTTAGGCAACCATGGTAGCAATCTGACTTTTTATTTTATGTTTCCTTCCAGCAGCATAAATACCCCACACAAATTCAAAATTTTGTGGGCTTAAGAAATCCATGGTGATTTTTGTTTTGCTTCGCTTCTTGTTTTTGTGGAAGAAATTGTACCAGTTCCTGCAGCACTTAAATACTCCATTTTCACCTTCTAAAATTTCATTTCCTTAAGTGATCTTAAAGGAAAACAGCAAAACCATACAAAAGAAAACCATAGGTGTTTCCTTTATTCCCCTAAATTTAAAATTTGTAAATGTGGGATTTGCATTAGACATTCGGTTGGCACTTTACTTTTTTGAAAGAATCTTTCCCCTAATTTTATTGGTAAATACCGCCTTTTCAGGAAATGTTAAAATATTTAAAATATATTATTGTTTGGGGGGGTGAAGAGGAAGCACATGGCATGCAAAGAAATCAGAGGAAAGTTGGCAGGAGTTGGTTCTTTCCTTCCTTTATGTGCACCCTTGGGATTCCGCTGTTACCCAGGTTGTCAGTGGGGGTCTCCTGGCTGAGCCATCTTGCTGGCCATGGGTAAACATTTTTTAATATCTGTCATATACATTAAGTCTAATGGTTAGCATTTGTACCCAGATGCCCTTGATGTAAGTTCATCAATTGGAGTCTAGTCACCATGAAATCCAGTACGTGCGTGCGTGTGTGTGTGTGTGTGTGGTGTGTGTGTGTGTGGGTACGTGTGTGTGTGTGTGTGTGTGTTGGGGGAGGGGGGTATGAGGCTGTGGACCAGGGTGGGGTCCACATTTCATTACATTAAATGCAACAAAAACTTAATTAAAATTGAAGATAATGTCAGATGTCCTCAGTGTGAGATTAATTTGATCTTGTTAATTCTGGCTCAGACATCTTCAGGCATTGGTGCTCAGTGTCCAAGTTCCCTGAGCATTTATGGTGGCGTTAGAGCTGTTCATTTGGCAGCTTTTAGACAAGTTTTTCTCACAGGTGTACATCTTCAGATTGAAGTTTCCTGGGCTTTTGGAAAGAATTCCAAAGACAGGAACATGTCCATCTTCTTTGAAGGCATTGCTTTTTTCCAAATACTGCTGGGACATGCTTCAGCTTCACTGTGGTCTCAATGAAGATTCTTTACAGGAATTTACACACAATTTAATTTGCTCCATGAAGAATAATTTACAAAGTCTCTCCCTGTCCTACATTTAACTGTTTGGGGTTGAGAAGACTTCATTAAAGAACCTCTTTCATCTTCCTTTTGTCTAAATCTTCTCAATACATATCCAATTAGTGTGCCAGTCTTATAGATGACAGTTACCTCCTAAATTCCTCTTGCATCTGCCTCCTTATCCTTAATGCCATTGTACTAATTCATTTGTTACTAATATTAATCACCTAATATGTAGCCAGATACTATAAAGCATGCTATCAGCTCCAACTCATCACCACACAGCCAGCCAGTAGCAGCTGCTGCAGGCTCTGGCACTCTGGAGGTGTCTGAGACTTTAAACAAATGGAGGGGAAGCTCAAGATGACATTGAGCTGTACCACCTGTAGAGGGAGTGAGAGTTCAAGATCAAGAAGGCAGTCCTGAGATCCCAGGGGAGTCATAGCACTCAAATGGAGGAGAACCTGAGATGACCTTCTTCCAGACTGACTTTCAGCAAAACAAAGTTGACGTATTAGACAACCCTTTTGGACTTTGCAACACTTGGGCAGAAATACACGAAAGCTTCCCCATAACTAGAGAGGAGAGAAAAGCAGCACCTGTGCCCTAGGCTGGCATTGGAGCTGACTTCATGGAGCAGGCAGCTTTAGCAAAGCTCTAGTTCAGGTCTAAGAAAGGCATTAAGTTGTTTCTGCACACTATATAGTAGATCTCTTTGCTTTCTAGGGAGCAGCAAATCTGGCTTTTTTTTTTCTGCAGACAGTATTCCCACGAAGGTTTGTTGTGTTTTTGTTGTGTTGTTGGTCTTTTTATACTTCCATATTTTAAAGTGATTTTATGAATACGGATTGTCTACATCCCCATGACATTAGCTCAAGCAATATACGTATTAATGTTGGGGGTTCCTTTGGATTTAGTAGGAAAAATTATTTGAAGAAATAAAAGTATTAAATAATTTTCCCCTTATACTGTCTTGAAGATCAGGCACTTTCTGAGAAAGTGAGCAACTGTCTTTGACTTGTGTGAAGCAGTGGCGGTAGCCTTAGAGCTGCCCATGTGACCAAGAGGTACTTGTTTGGGCTGCTTTCCTTTCTCTTGATAAAAATGAGGCAGTGATAAAATTCAAGGACTTGTTAGATATTAGTATTTGGTGAACTTCCTCAATTTAAAAGTAATGATTTATTACCATGCAACAAAACAGAACAGCCAACATTATCGTATTCTCATAATAACAAGCCTATAAAAGTAATTATTATCTTAGAGGAAGCAGACTACTCGATTTTAATTTATTACCACCAAACAACTTGTGACATTGCCAGGTTTTGAACTTGTATCTATCTGGTTCCAAAATTATGTCATCCATTGCCTGTGAGATCTGCAATATCCTTTTTGTTGCCCTACAGTTCTGTTCCATTTCTAACTCTAACTCTTTCCAATCCTTTTCTGCAGTACTACTATATGAATACTAACAGAGATAAATATATGTGCCCACTATTACCTAATCAATGTATCTAGATTTACTCATTTCTTTCAACTCGATTCCAATTGGACCTTTATCTCTGACTACTTGCCTGCCCAGTGCCCACCTTTCTGCCTCTCAGATCTTTATGCAGTAGTGCACCAAACTTGTTGGGAGTATCTGAATTCTTAATGTCTCTGTGCTATTTCAGTTGTCTAGAGCATACTCCACCTGTCACTTCTGGCCTATGATCTCCTGTTCAACTTCGTAGACCCAGCCTCAGTGTTCCATCTTTTATGAGGCTTCCTCCAGACAGAACTAGTAACTCTGATCTCTGCCCTTCCATTATCTACGCAAGCAACCTTAATCGTGCATATGTCTATTCTCCTTCACAGTCCTTAAAGGCATTAAGAGCCAGACCCAAAATACAATCTTTCAGCTTTTTCTCTCAGCTCCTAAGTCTTAAAATGGGCTCTAATTAATGTGCTGTCCCTAGAAAACTTGAAACAACTTTCCTTGCTTTTCTTTGAGCTTGATTCTACTTCCCTGTTCTGATTTCATATTGTGCATGATGGACACAAAGATTGTTTTATGACAGAGATGGAATCTTCTTTAGATACAAGGGTGGCCATCAAAGTTGAACAAGCAATGTTTTAGAGGAAGATTCCGCCCACCCCTCCCTTCATAGCCTTAATTCAATATTCTGTATAGTTTTTGTTGAATTTGATATGGATAGGCAATGATATGATCAGCTTATCTTGGTTCAAGGTATCTGTTCTAGATCATTATGAACCTTAAATTAATTACATGATGTATAAATGTAACTGTGAACACATATTCAGTACTTGTCACTTGACAATGCCAGTGATTCAAGGTGAGGTTGTTGGGTCAAGGAAGTAGATTTATTTGAAAATCTAGAAAACCAAAGAAGATGGATACCTCACAAGCAAAGACAATCCTGACTAGACGTTTCAGGCTTCTAGCAGGTATAAGGAGTTGTGGGGAGACATATTAGGTAGACAGGCACCAGGTTAGTTATGAACTTCAGGTATTCTGATTTTCTGATGCATTGACTGCCGTTATTTGTAGATTACTAGATGTTCTAGATTCTGTAAGTCTAAAGAATCCTTCTTTAAATGCACTAAGAAAGAATGACCCTCCTTCAGTATGCTTGTGCTTAGCCTGCCAGTGAACGTGAGATGTTTCATGACACAGTGTGAAGTGGTCGGTTAAAGCACAGCTGCATTGCCTGCAGTTACAGAGCTGCCCTACACAGCAGAACCTTTGGTGTGTGGGGTGTCAGTTTCCTTTCCTCTGCATGGAAGTTTCTCTCTCAGGCTGCTCCTGTGCTCTCTGCTTCTTGGAAGTACACTGAGCACACAGTGCTTCTGACAGTAACTCTGCTGTACTTGATGACACTGGTTTCTGGGATCTGAGCCTGTCATTTAAAGATGGGTTAAAGACTGTGGCTAAGAACTGCCTAGCAGCTGGGTGAGGTGCAAACAATGCTGCTTGTCCCATTCTCTCATCATGTCAGACATTTTTATCACTTGTACAATAGCATCATGGTCTTCTTTTGGGAAGCCTCACAAAGAATATAAAGTTTTAAACAGCTTGAAAAAAAAAAAAAAAAAAAATCATGTAAAAGGTAGCTTTTATTTTTTCCATATGTTTAACCACTTTCGATCCGATGTAGCACTCAACAGAGTATTATAGACCTTGTTCACGCCATTAAACAACCTCATTAAAATTATTTGAATGGTTGCTTAATATCCTATCCCATGGTTATGGTTTACTAACATGTCTACATGAATGTCATTTGTTTTCTGATTGTTTATATTTCATAGGTAATTTTAAAAGAATTCTTTTGTCTGCACTTCAGTATATTGGCTTTGGCTAAGTTTCTCAAGCTGAAGCTAGGTGTTAAAAAATGAAGATACAAACAGTTTCCAGCTTGCTTGGGGAGTGGCTAAAGCCAACCGCCACTTGTGGTGACCCGTCCCCGTTCATAGTCCCTAATTCTCTTCACTAACCCGGGATCATGCTGAAGTCCTTCCACGACTGCAGGGCTAGACCCCCCTGCATTTTAGTAGGGTTCCAGAC
Organism: Rhizomys pruinosus; assembly: GCA_009823505.1. Taxonomy (NCBI): domain Eukaryota; kingdom Metazoa; phylum Chordata; class Mammalia; order Rodentia; family Spalacidae; genus Rhizomys; species Rhizomys pruinosus. The sequence goes on from VZQC01007972.1 coordinate 4,063,455, forward strand.
TTTGCAAATTTTCCCAAGAGCCTGAAGCAATTATCTCCCAGAAAATTCCGCAAATTGTGCAGGCCTACTAGCTAGTAGGGGCTAAGACCTTAGAAGGAAGTCTGAATATATTTGATTGATACTCAACTTGGGCCTCTGAATGAGCTCTTGAGTATCTGGGTGAGAAGCAGTTGGTCTCTCTAATACAACATTGGAAGAGAATCTGACACTTAGACTAACTAGCTTTTCATACCTAATAAGAGACAACCAAGGCACTCAGAGAATACAAAGGTCAGGGGCCAGAGAGATAGCCTAGGCAGTTTAGAGGAGAGAGCTGACTGCTCTTAGCAGAGGACCCGGGTTTCGATCCCCAGCACCCACATGGTGGCTAAGACCAGCTGTACTACCAATTCCAGGAGAACTCCAGTTCCAGGGAATCCGAGACCAGCTTCTTGACCTCCAGGGCATTGCACGACAGGGGTGCGACAACCTACATGCAGAAACAGTACATTCATACAATAAACAAAAAAAAAAAAAGAAAATAAAGAATCAGTCTTCCAAAAACAAAGGAATACTTGAGTTATATACCAGAATCACAAATAATAAAATATTAATTCCCAAAATCAAACAATGAAAAAAATATGAAAATCCAATAATGTCTCAACTAAACGACCAGTCATATGTAAAAGTTGTTCTAACAATAAGACCCCGTAGACACAACCAGAACACAAAATTTTAAGAACAATTATAAACATCATCAAAGAAGTCAGGAATTTTAAAGAACACACACACAACACACACACACAAACAAATCAAAGAACTAAAGAAGAATAGGGATAAACTTCTGACTAAATTAAAAAAGAAGAGAAGGATGAATGGAAGCTGAAATGAAGCAAAAGTAAACACTCAATAGCCAGTCTGGAAATGATGGGGAGAATGCCTCAGTAACAGATTGAATGGAGCAGAAAATAGAATAACAAGATTGGATGATAAATTTGAAGAATTGGACCACTCAAGCAAAGATTATGAAAAAAATTAGAAAACACGGATGAATATTCGGAAATGTGGGACACAATGAAAGAACCAAATGTTACACATCAGAGGCATAGAGGAAGGAGAGAATCTCAGATAATGGTATGGACCAGGATGTTCAACATAGAATTGTAGAAGAAAATTTCTGTGAATAAAGGAAAGGCATACCATACAAATACAGGAAGCACAAAGAACACCACATAGACAGAACCAGAAAATAAAAATAAGAACTAAAATAATAAAAAATAAAAAAAAAACACTAAAAATGACAGAACAAAGAAAGAATAACCAAAAGCTGCAAATGAAAAACAACACATATAAAAAGAAACCCATCAGAAGTACAGCTGAACTTTTGCAATTGAAAAAACTATGAAAGCCAGAAGAGCCGGGACCAAAGCATTCTCAGTTCTAACTAACGATAGATGCCAACCCAGAATATTTTAACCAGTAAAAATGTCTATTATAGTTGGAAGGAGAAAGAAAAAATCTTCCATAACATAAAAAAGATTAAAGAATACATGTCAAAAAAAAAAAAAACCCCCCCCACCAAAAAAGCCCTTTAGAGATACTTGAAGCAATACAAAGAGCTGCAGAAATAATGACTAGACCCAGCAACAATAGAAAGAAGTGAAATGAAATTATAACTGTGGAAATGCTAAGACCAAGAATGCAAACGAAACCTAAAATTATGGGAAGAATACACATCTCTTAACAATTTTAAATATCAATAGACTAAACCAAGAGACACAGGCTAGTGGAATGGATAAAAAGAAAATCCAGGGGCTGGAGAGATAGCCTAGCGGTTAAGGATCACCAACTGCGCTTGCAGAGGACTCGGGTTTCGATCCCAGCAACCACATGGTGTAAGAAACCGTCTGTAACTTCCAATTCCAGGAGAACTCCAGTTCCGGGGAATCCCGAGACTCCCTCTTTTGACCTCTGCTGCATTGCATGACATGGTTGCACAAACCGACATGCAGACAGTAACACTCATACAGATAAAAAAAGAAATAAACTTAAAAAGAAAGAAAAATCCATATTTTTTTTGTTGTCTTTAAAAATTCATTTCATCTTCAAGGACAGGCACTATCTAAGGTGAAAGTGTTGGAAAAAATATTCCAAGCAAAGGCACTAAGAAACACCAAACACACAGTTGAAAGGCAAGCTGAGCAACATTTATAATATATTTCTTTCTAATCTAAAGCCTGTGCGTTATAATGTTAATCTCTTAAGGGGCCCGATAATTAACTTACCACCACTTATTTTCAGACTGCTAATTAACATATAGGTGGAAGATATGTATTCATATTTTTAGAGTAATATAAAATTAAAAGGAAAATGTGAATTCTCTTAAACATATTTCGAAGTTAACATACAGTTTATTCTGGAGGACATAATTCGGTACATATCTGATGTTTTATATAGGCATATTGTGGAGCAATACAAATGGGAGGTAACAACAAAAATAGTAAGGACCGGGTCAAAGAACGGATTGATACAGTTTAAAAAATTTTTTCCCAAAGCGATAAACCTCTGGCAGAGAAAAACTTTAAAAAGACGGAGAGAAAAGAGACAGGAATAAATGGCAGAATCATGACTGGGGAGGTGGGGTGGGGGAGGGGAAAAGGGAATATGTCTAAATTGAACTGAAAATGAGTTGAATACCAAAACACAATAAAAGTATTATTAAAAAAATTTTTTTTTAAAAAATAAATAAATGACTTACAATTGCAACTCAAGAGATACTTGGAAGATAACAACAAATGAAAACCCAAACCCAGCAGACAAAAAGAAATAACAAAATATGAGCTTGAGATTAATGGAATAGAAACAGAGAACAAAATACAAAGAATTAATGAGTCCAAGAGCTGTTCTTGAAAAGATAAACAAGATAGACAGAGGACCCTTAGCGCAGTTAACCAAAAGAAAGAAAGAGCAACTCCAAATCAACAAAATTAGAGATTAAAGGGGAAACATGTCCCCATCAAGATGGACAACAAAAAGATCCAGAGCATTATATGAAATAAAAAAACTATACTAACAACGTTGGCCTGGAGAGATGGGCTAGCAGTTCATAGCGCCGACCGCTCCTTACAGAGGACCGGTTTCAATCCCAGCACCCACATGGCAGCCAAGAACGATTCCTGAACTACTCCAATTCCAGAGAAGTCCATTCCAGGGGAATCCGACACCCTCTTCTGACTTTCCCAGGCATTGCACGACAGGGGTGCACAAAACTTGCATGGCAGGGACAGTACATTCATACACATAACAGAAATAAATAAAAATAAAAAAAACTATACGCTATAAATATGGAAACCTAAAAAGGAATGAAATCTGAAATCACGGAAATCACAAAAGTTTAATCAAGAAGATATGGATAGCGTAAACAGACCCATGATATATAAGGAAATTGAAACCCCAACCTCAAAAAAAAAAAAAAAGCCCTGGCCCAGATGGATTTACACCAGAATTATTACCATTCATGTAAGATCTACAACCAATAGTTTTTAAATTATTCAAAAAGATATGAACAGAGGGAGAACTCACAAATTCCCTCTACTCTATAAAGCTAGTATTACTCTAATATGAAAACCAGATAAAGATACAATCAAAAAAAGAAAACTATGGACCCATATTCTTAATGCAAAAATTCTCTCGAAAAATACTTGCAAACCACATACAAAGCCACATCAAAAAGGTCTTCATTCAGGATTCAAGTTTGCATTCAGTCCTAGTTTTTCAGGGGTGGTTTAATATATGTAAATCAATAAAGGTCATAAATTAATATAAATAGACACAAAGACAAAAAATCACATGGTAATCTCAACAGATGCAGAATGGCCCTTTGATAAAATTCAATATGCCTTCAGGTTTAAAGTGCTAGAGGGAATTGGACTGCAGTGAATGTATCTCAACATAATTAAAGCTATATACAATAAACCCACAGCCAGCATCATTTTAAATGGAGAAAAATTAGAAGCATTCCTCCTTAAAATCAGGAACCTTGCAAGACTGTCCACTATCTCCACTCCTTTTTAATATTGAAACTCTTGCTGAAGCAATAAGACGGGAGAAAGAAATTAAAGGAATACCAATTGAAAAAGAAGAGGTCAGACCATCCCTATTTGGATTGCAGTAATGGATGATATGAATATTTTAAGAAATGCCCAAAATTCCACAAAACCTTCTACAATGATTAGCACTTTCACTAAAGTAGCAGGTTACAAAATTAATTTACAAAAGTCAGTAGCCTTTCTTTTTTTTTTAAGAAATGAGTTATTTTTATTTAGTTATTTATTTATTGATGTGTATCAATGTACTGTCTGCATGGCAGGTCTGTGCACCCCGTGTGTGGCAATGCCTCGGAGGTCAGAAGATGGTGGCAAGATTCCCCTGGAACTGGGAGTTCTTCCTGGATTAGGTAGTTACAGACAGTTCCTCAGCCACCATGTGGGTGCTGGGGATCGCACCCGGGTCCTCTGCAAGAGCAGTCGGTGCGCTTAACTGTTAGGCTATATCTCCAGCCCCCGGTAGCCTTTCTGTATGCCAATAACAAGCAATTGGACAAGACGCCTATGGAAACCCATTCACAATACCCTCATGAAAATTAAATAAATAAATAAGATAAAATAGGATAGGATAGAATAGAATAGAATAATCCTGCCGAAGACATTAAAGATGTCTACACTTAAAAGTGTTCAACATCATTAGTAATTAGAGAAGTGCAAATTAAAACTACTTTAAGATTCACTCTTACCCCATCCATACTGGCTATGATCAAAAGAAAACAAATGCTGGGAGGCTGGGAGGCTACCCCATGGGGAGAAATGTGTATAAAGGGTGATTAAGACTGACTGAAAAATTATGTATAAGATACAAAAAAATCAATAAAAAAGAAAAAAGAAAAAGAAATATATATTAGTCAAAAAATAACATATTTTACCAATTATAGAATCATTACACATACCTTAGTGAGATTTTTGGAAAATAAAGGAAAGAAATAAAAAAATTACTATTAAAATTTATTAGTTCATGAAATAACAAATCCAGAAATACCAGTACCTTGACAAATTTGTAGCTTTATTTCTTTCTTAGAAAGTGGTGGGAGCTTTGGGCTGTGTGGGCTGGGGCACAACTGCTTCAAATTGGTCTTATATGAAGGAGGCCTTGTACAAAAAAAAGGAGGGCCTAGATACTGAAAAAGTCTTAAAGCAGTTTTCATGCCAGGCTTGGAGAAGGCCAAGTGCTTGTAGGAAGATAGTCATTAAAATCCACTCTGTAAGATTTGCAGTTTAAAAAGGTATACTCAAAACATGTATTTATAAAGAGGAGGTATTTCAGTAAGATTTATACACAAATACAAAATAACCATATAAGTTAATGGACTTGATTTCTCTGAAGTCATAATCTAGTCATATAGCTTTAAAGAGCAAAGTGTATATTTAGTTAAAATTTATTTAGCAGGTACTCAAGTCTTTCCAAGCTTTATGCACATAGTATAGGATATTTTAAGGCGTAGTGAAATGTTTTTTTTTTTTTTGTTTTTTTGTTTTTGTTTTTTTTTTTTTTTTTTTTTTTGGTTGTTTGTTTTTTTTTTTTTTTTTTTTTTTTTTTGTTTTTTTTATTTTTTTTTTTTTTTTTTTTTTTGTTTTTTTAGATAGTTAAATTTACGTGTAGGTTTTGGTGAAAATGGTAAGACAATTGAACTCATTGGGAATATAAAAGTGTTAATTATTTTATTTTATAATTTGTCTGGGTTAAGGTACACAAATTGTCTCTATATTTTTTCTGAATTATACAACATCACATTATAACTCTTTCTTTTACTCATAGGACAATTTAAAGAACTAAGCTTAATTTCCTTCCCATAAGTGCATACAGTCACTGAGAAACAATTTTTGGGTAAATTTAATGAAAGCTTAGGCCTTGGCTCCTGTTTATGGGTAATACAACTTAGGCATCTATAGTCAAAACAAAAAAAACCGAAAAAAAAAAAAAAAAAAAGAGGGATGTGGGAGGTGGGGTAGTATCCTTTCTGGGATAAAAATGGAAAACTCTGTGTTCCAATCCATTGATAAATTGTCATTTTGAGATCTTGAAACTAACGATGGGAAGGAGAAGATTTTATGTTCCCACAGGTATAAATTACCAATCTAAATGCCTGAAATGTAACAACTTAGGGCTGTGCAGGATGGACTGGGAATGCCAGCAGAGGGCTGACCCATCTGAACATTAAGAAAGGTGGAAACCTCAGACTGCCTGAGTCCAGACACTGAGCATCTCTCTGAATAATGTTGGGGTTAACTGTTTATAATGGGCCTAATGAAGTTTACCTTCCATACTGAGAAACCTTCCTACCTATCACCTTTATGGAAAAAAGAAAACAATGATGGTATGAATCATTCCCTAACTGTAAATTAGAGCAAATTGTTATGGAGGTAATTTCTTATAAAACAGTTATAAAACAGGTATAACTAACCCTTTTTAATTGACTGATAACATAGGAACTGTTGAAAGGATAATCTCTATCTAGAGACAAATTCCATAGTAAAGTGTTTATAAGCTGTGTAATTAAGCAAAATCTATTACTACAGGAAAGCTCTGACATCAGCAATGCAGTATTCGCCTAGGGAGATGTTGGTTAGGGGATTCAAACCCCCCACCCGAAATTATAAAGGCCTTTTGCCTATAAGGAGGATATATGCAAGGAGAAAAGGCAGTAGTGCCTGTTGTCGAAGACCTGGTGTGAAGCATGAAAAAAGGTTATGAGACGTCACGTGCTAGCGACGACTGGCCTCTGAAATGCCAGATAGAGTTACCAAAGACCACTAAGCATAAAGAAAATATTGTTCTCCTTGAGAGAAGCAAGACTCCTCCTTCAATATCAGCTACACCTAAACAGCCTGGAGATACTGTGCAACAGTGCAGTCCCAAGTGTCTTATATATATCCCAAATCTAATGGGCTATTAGCTCTCCTTGGGGAAATAACTCATAACTCACAGTGGATGCCACAGCTTATGTCCTCTAGTAGTTAGGAGATTTTTAAGCCACAATAAGAACTTGCACCCTTTATAGAGAACACAGTTTGCAGATTAGCAAACCATCCAAGCAGTCTGTTTCTATGCTCACAGCTTAGCTGACATAATAATTAGTACTGCTTAAATACTGTACATCCAATTGCTTGTGCGTTGTTAGTATGACTAAAAAGGTATCACTGGAAAGCTGTCAACCCATGAAGGGAAACAACATGAACAGGCTAGAGTCCAAAATGACAACTCCAAAGAAAGTGAACTGTTTTCTTCTCACCCATTTGTGCACCTTTCCCAAAGCCTGGTGAACAACTTGCGGAAGAGGGAGGCGTGGTAGATGTAAGGGCTGCAGAGAAGAGGGGTGGATGAATGAGACTACAAGAATATAGTCTGGACTCCTATTGAATCAACATGCGCTGTGCACACAAGCTTCTCCAACGGAATATGGAACACTTGGATTGTTTCAAAATTTGACTAGAGTACTTGCAAAATGCACCATACCATTACTAATTGTATGGCAAAACGCTGCAACATCACTGTTATCTGAAAACAACTGTGTTTATTTGTATAATCCCTTAAAATCAAAACAATAATACTAATTAAAAAAAGAAAAGTGGCTCTCTTTTTTTTTTTTTTAAAGATGTCATGTTTTCCATGACAACTTTTAGGAAAAAACGTCCTACAATTCAGGTGATATGTTATGTATGTAATATATATCTATTATATATATATATATATATATATATACTATATATAGTAATAACTAGGGTGTATGATATGGTATATTTACTGAAGCAATACAAATAGATGAGGGATACAACAACAACAAAGACTGGAAAAAAAACTCTGGAAAACTAAGAAAAAGATGTAGGCGGATGTTGGCGAGTGCAGGAACTCGGTGGGGTGGGGGGAATGGAAAGGGAAAACGACTCTAGACTCAGTTGAGAAATGATGTGTGACTAGATGGAAAAAGTTTATAACAATAAAAATAAATCGATGAATTAAAATAAATGAAAAATAACATAAATATGGCTCTCCCAAGGATCAGAGACACAAGATACTTCTCTTTGTGCATCCAAAGTCACCCTGATATCACAACTTACTAACAGGAGGAAAGGCTCATGGTCTTGGGGATCTAGGTCTGGAATTGTGTACCACCCCTAGCTGCATTCCACTGACAGAACTCAGCTACAAGCCAAGGGATCTGCAGTGAGGAGGGTGCACAGAAATGTGTCTTTCCATGCCAGGAAAAAAAACGAAATGATTTTAAGAACGTACAGCATTGCTTTTTCACATACCACTCACAATCTAGTCTGCCAGAAATAACCCCATTAAATGCTAATCTAATTCCTGTTAGTCTTTTATATAAATATATGGAAAATTAAGTAACATAGTAATTATTTTTATATACCATTATATATCTACTATGCATTGCCGCCTAATCTTCTTAGGAACATTTTAATGTTTTAAATATTCCAGCGTTAAGTATTTTGGGAACTATGGATGTATGGTGTACAATTTTTTTCCCAAAGAAAGGTGGAATGTGGCATTAATATGGCATGAGAGTGACTTAAATTCTTCCTTACTTCTTCACATGCTTAACTGCTTTGTCTCATGGTTTCCTCATATTATATATTTTACAACAATTAAAAATTTAAGTAACAACAAAGTAGTGGGTTTCATTGTGGCATTTCCACATAGACATGTCACTGTGCTTTGATGTTACTCATCCCCCTTTCCTATTGTCCCCCCTTCCCATCGCTGGCCACGTTCTCCCCCCTAAATCATTCTCCTTCTGCTTTCATGTCACATGGTATTTAGTTAAACATCTATCCCCCGCCTCATCCCTTACGATTCTTCCTCTTTCCCATTTTTTTTGGTCCCCCTCTACTTTCATGAATCTATGCATGCATGCACAGGCACATGTGGTGTACACACAAATGATAGATTCTGCATATGAGGTCTGAGTCTGGCTTACTTTGGGCTTAACATACATGTTCTCCACTTCTTCAACCTTGATCTTGTTAAATGGTCTAGATTTTTTTTTTAACTACTGAATACAGTTCCATTGTGTATATTACCACATTTTCTTTTTCATTTTTTGAGACTGGTTTCATTTGACCACCACAGTGACTAGGGAAGTAATAGACATAGACAAGCAAGCATCTCTTTAGAGTCCTTCAGGCATATTCTTGAAACTGGTATGGCTGAGTCATATTGACTTCTAATTTTATGTTTTGAGAAAACTCCGATACATATATCCCACAGTGTCCATACCCATTTTTACAGTCCACAGGCACTGAATCCTCACCGCATTCATTTTATTTCTATTTTTTTTTTCATGTAAAATTAATAAGTATGGTATTTTATTTTTACAAGTATTTTGTTGAATTTCTCTTGCACTTCTTCATCTTAATATATTAGGACCCTTCTCCTAGTTGCAACCCCTCATAGCCTGCCCACCAGGAATTCATGGCATTCTGCCATGTATGGTAGGCCTTATCAGTCAAGTTTCTGTACCCAGATGTTCCCCTGTGCAAGTTCATCACTGGACCTGTTCTCATGTCTAGCATCACTCTGAAATTGTGTAAGGCATTCTCTTCCTCACCCAGCGCGATCCGCCCGTAGTCCCTAGGCCAAGGCGGGCCTGTGCCCATCTCCCCAGTTCTCTGCTGATATTCTTGTCTGATTGAGTTGCACGGGTCTCGTGCATGCTGACACCATGGTTATAATGTTCATATTTTACCAAGTTCTCAGAAGCTTTTGAAGGCTCTGTTTCCTTATGGTCATGCCTAACTCTGGCTCTTATCAGATCTTCCCATCTCCTTTTCCATAGTCCCTGACTCTTGAATGAGGTAGTAATATAGGTCCCTTGACAGATCATCTAGTCTGCAGTCTCTTGCTCTCCACACTTTGATCATTGTAGCTTTCTGTGTTCACCAGCCTCTGTTGCATAAGAAAGTTTTGTTGGTAGAGTTGAGAGATGCGTTGTATTTTCTCTACACCCCCACCCTCACCCCTGTTCTACTGTGTTCCACTGAGCTTAGGTGTACAGTTGAGTGCAATTTAGATGTGTTCGCTTTGAAGGGTTGGGCATTTCACAGACAGTTAATCAGTTGTGGAACTTTGTAATTGCCATCCATATTTCACAAAAGAAGTCTTAGAATGTTGTATGACTTGCTTGTAAATACAAGAATCCATATCAGGGCTGGAGAGATGGCCTATGCGGTTAAGAGCCCGACTACTCTTACAGATGACGCGGGTCGATCCCCCACCCACATGCGGGCCGAGACCGTCTAAACTCCAATCCAGAGAACTCCACCCCGGGGAATTCCGAGACACCCTTCTGACCTCCGAGGCATTGCACGACACGGGTGCACAGACCTGCATGCAGACAGTACAATTGCTACACAACAGAGAAATAAATAAAAAAAAATTAAAAAAAAAAAGAATCCTATCTCATCAAGTCAGCAAGTTACATTAGTGCCTAGGATGTGACCAGATGTAGGTTTTCTTAGGTCTATGATCTATTCCAGCCATATGTCATTTGGCTGTATTAACAGTGCTACCATGACATTCACTCCCATTGAGCCAGGTTAAGTTCAGTTAGATTAAGTTATTTATCACCCCCAAGATAAAAGTGCTACTAGTGCACAAAGTATAGTTTTACATCTCAGAAAGAAAACGAATGTAATAAAGGTTATAGATGATAAACCTATAGTTAATATTACTAAATGGTGAATACTGAGAGCAGTTCCTTTAAAATAGTAAAAAGATATGATGCAAGTCTGCTCTGCTTTTTATTCAATTATAGTGATTGACACTTAGAGCTCAGTAAGACAAGAGAAAGAAATAAAAAAGGTACAAAGAGACAAAGAAGTTTCAAACGCCTCCTTATTCAATGATCATTCTTATACTTATTAGAAAAAGAATCTCAGAAAAGACTCTTAGACTCAAACATTCAACAAAAGTTTAGGATGCAAAGTCAACAAACAAAAGTAACCATTCTGTATCCTTTTAAAAAAATAGATTTAAGTTGAGAGTTATGTATTATGTTCTTAATTTGGGTTTACAAATATGCTAAAATTACTAACTTCAAACAAAAATATTAATATATCTCAACTATAATATAACATATATACATATATATATATATATATGTTTATATATATGTATATATAATTTGTTTTTAATGTTAGTATATTGTTTAGATATTTGTAAACCCAAATTAAGAAATATACATAACTCTCAACTTAAAATCTATTTTTAAAAGGATACAGAATGGTTACTTTTGTTTGTTGACTTTGCATCCTAAAGCTTTGTTGAAAATGTTTGAGTCTAAGAGTTTTCTGAGGATTCTTTTTTCTATTAAGTATAGAATATCATTGAAAATAAGGAGGCTTTGACTTCTTTTCTCTTTGTACCTTTTTATTTCTTTCTCTTGTCTTACTGAGCTCTAAGTCTTCAATCACTATATTGAATAAAAAGCAGTGAGACTGGGCATCATCTTTTTACTATTTTAAAGGAAATGCTCTCAGTATTTCACCATTTAGTATATTAACTATAGGTTTATCATCTATAACCTTTATTACATTCTTTTCTTCTGAGATTGTAAAACTATATCTGTGCACTAGTAGCACTTTTATCTTGGGGGTGATAAATAACTTAATCTAACTGAACTTAAAGCCTGCTCAATGGGAGGGAATGCTCATGTGTAGCACTGTAAATACAGCCAAATACATATGGATGGAGAGATCATAGATCCTAGAGAAAACCTTACTTCTGTCATATCCTTAGGCAATTGTAATTTCTGACTCTGATGAATATGGATTCTTATATTTACAGGTAAGTATACCTATCTCTTTTTTGTAAAGGATGGCCATTATTACAAAGTTCCACAACTGATTACTGTCTGTGAAATGCCCAACCCTAAGCAACACATCTATAATGTAACCTGAACACCTAAGGCTCATGGAACACAGTAGAACAGGGGTGAGGGTGGGGGTGGTAGAGAGAATACAACGAATCTCTCAACTCTCACCAACAAAACTTTCTTATGCAACAGAGGCTGGTGAACACAGAAAGCTACAATGATCAAAGTGTGGAGAGCAAGAGACTGCAGAGTGATGTCCCTATATTAAACCTCATTCACTGAGGGCTCAGGGACCATGGTGGAAAAAGGAATGAGGAAACTGTAAGAGCCAGAGGTAGGGCATGACCATAAGGGAACAGAGCCTTCAAAGCTTCTGAGAACTTGGTAATATGAACTTATAACCATGGTGACAGCATGCACGAGACCCATGCAAACTCAATCAGACGATATATCAGCAGAGAACTGGGGAGATGGGCAGCAGGCCCCAGCCTTGGCCTAGGGACTACTGGCGGATCGCTGCTGGGTGAGGAAGAGATGATCTTTAAGAGAGTGATGCTAGACATGCAGAACAGGGTCCAGTGGATGAACTCACACGGAGGAACATCTGGGTACAGAAACTTGACTTGAAAGGCCTTACCATACATGGCAGAATGCATGAAATCCTGTGGGCAGGCTATGAGGGGGTTGCAAACAGGGAAGGGTTCTTAATATGATTAAGATGAAGAAGTGCACAGAAATTCAACAAAATGTACATTTAAAAATAAAATACCATACTTATAATTTTGAAAAAAATAGAAATACAAATGAATGCTGGTGAGGATTCATTGCCTGTGGGACTGTAAATGGGTATGGACACTGTGGGAATAATGTATGGAGTTTTCTCAAAACACTAAAATTAGAAGTACAATATGACTCAGCCATACCAGTTTCAAGAATATGCCTGAAGGACTCTAAAGAGATGCTTGCTTGTCTATGTCTATTACTTCCCTAGTCACTGTGGTGGTCAAATGAAACCAGTCATCAAAAAAATGAATAAAGAAAATGTGGTAATATACACAATGGAACTGTATTCAGTAGTAAAAAAAAAATCATGACATTTACAAGAAAAAGGTTGAAAGTGGAGAACATTATGTTAAGCAAAGTAAGCCAGACTCAGACCTCATATGCAGAATCTATATTTGTGTGTACACACATGTGCATGTGCATGCATGCATAGATCATGAAAGTAGAGGGGGACCATGGGATAAGAGGAAGAATCTTAAGGGATGAGGCGGGGGGATAGATGTTAACTAAATACATGTGACATGAAAGCAGAAGGAGAATGATTTAGGGGGGAGAACGTGGCCAGCGATGGGAAGGGGGGACAATAGGAAAGGGGGATGAGTAACATCAAAGCACAGTGACATGTCTATGTGGAAATGCCACAATGAAACCCACTACTTTGTATGTTAACTTAAATTTTAATTTTGTAAAATATATAATATGAGGAAACCATGAGACAAAGCAGTTAAGCATGTGAAGAAGTAAGGAAGAATTTAAGTCACTCTCATGCCATATTAATGCCACATTCCACCTTTCTTTGGGAAAAAAATTGTCACCATACATCCATAGTTCCCAAAATACTTAAAGCTGGAATATTTAATAACATAAAATGTTCCTAAAAGATTAGGCAATGCATAGTAGATATATAATGGTATATAAAAATAATTACTATGTTACTTAATTTTCCATATATTTATATAAAAGACTAACAGGAATTAGATTAGCATTTAATGGGGTTATTTCTGGCAGACTAGATTGTGAGTGGTATGTGAAAAAGCAATGCTGTACGTTCTTAAAATCATTTCGTTTTTTTTTCCTGGCATGGAAAGACACATTTCTGTGCACCCTCCTCACTGCAGATCCCTTGGCTTGTAGCTGAGTTCTGTCAGTGGAATGCAGCTAGGGGTGGTACACAATTCCAGACCTAGATCCCCAAGACCATGAACCTTTCCTCCTGTTAGTAAGTTGTGATATCAGGGTGACTTTGGATGCACAAAGAGAAGTATCTTGTGTCTCTGATCCTTAGGGGAGAGCCATATTTATTTATTTATTTATTTATTTATTTATTCATTTATTTATTTTTATTGTTATTAAACTTTTTCCATAAGTCACACATCATTTCTCAACTGAGTCTAGAGTCGTTTCCCTTTCCATGCCCCCCACCCCACCCGAGTCCCTGCACTCTGCC
>VZQC01007972.1:4081788-4111931 GCA_009823505.1 Rhizomys pruinosus
CTGAGAATTTTTGCATTAAGAATATGGGTCCATAGTTTTCTTTTTTTGATTGTATCTTTATCTGGTTTTCATATTAGAGTCATTCTGGCTTCATAGAGGGAATTTGTGAGTTCTCCCTCTGTTCATATCTTTTTGAATCACTTAAGTGATGTTGGTTGTAGATCCTCTTTACATGAATGGTAAAATTCTGGCATAAATCCATCTGGGCCAGGGCTTTTTTTTTTTAGTTGGGAGTTTCAATTTCCTTATATATCATGGGTCTGTTTAAGCTGTTCATCTCTTCTTGATTAAACTTTTGTGATTTCCGTGATTTCAGATATTCATTCCTTTTAGGTTTCCATATTTAATAGAGTATAGTTTTTTTTTAATTTTTATTTATTTCTGTATGTGTATGAATGTACTGTCTGCATGCAAGTTTGTGCACCCGTGTCGTGCAATGCCGCGGAAGTCAGAAGAGGGTGTCGGATTCCCCTGGAACTGGAGTTCTCCTGGAATTGGAGTTTCAGACTGTTCTTGGCTGCCATGTGGGTGCTGGGGATTGAACCCGGTCCTCTGTAAGAGCGGTCGGCGCTATTAACCGCTAGCCCATCTCTCCAGCCCGAGTATAGTTTTTTATTTCCATATAATGCTCTGGATCTTTTTGTTGTCTCTTATGACATTTCCCCTTTAATCTCTAATTTTGTTGATTTGGAGTTGCTCTTTCTTTCTTTTGGTTAACTGGGCTAAGGGTCTGTCTATCTTGTTTATCTTTTCAAAGAACCAGCTCTTGGACTCATTAATTCTTTGTATTTTGTTCTCTGTTTCTATTCCATTAATCTCAGCTCTAATTTTTGTTATTTCTTTTTGTCTGCTGGGTTTGGGTTTCATTTGTTGTTATCTTCCAAGTATCTTGAGTTGCAATGTTAAGTCATTTATTTGTGCTGTTTCTGATTTTTTAATAATACTTTTATTGATGTTTTGTGTATTTCATACATCATTTTCAGTTCAATTTAGACATATTCCCCTTTCCCTTCCCCCCACCCCACCTCACCCCAGTTCATGCATTCTGCCATATATGTCCTGTATCTTTCTCTCAGTCTTTTTAAAGTTTTTCTCTGCAGAGGTTTATCGCTTTGGGAAAAATTTAACTGTATCAATCCGTTCTTTGACCCATCCTTATATTGTTGTTGTTCCCTCCCATTTGTATTGCTCCAAAATATGCCTATATAAACATCAGATATGTACCAGAATTATGTCCTCCAGGAATAAACTATATTTTAACTCAGAAATATGTTTAAGAATTCACATTTCCCTTTAATTTTATATTACTCTAAAATATGAATACATATCTTCCACCCATATATGTTAATTAGCATGTCTGAAAATAAGTGGTAAGTTAATTATAGGGCCCATTAAGAGATTAACATTATAACAGCACAGTCGCTTTCAGATAGAAAGAAATATAACAATAATGTTGCTCAGCTTGCCTTTCAACTGGGTATTTGGTGTTAGTGCATTTGCTTGGAATATTTTTTCCACACTTTCACCTTAAGATAGTGCCTGTCCTTGAAGATGAAATGAATTTCTTAAAGACAACAAAAATATGGATTTTTCTTTCTTTTTTAATTTTATTTATTTTTTTATCTGTATGAGTGTACTGTCTGCATGTAGGTTTGTGCACCCGTGTCATGCAATGCCACAGAGGTCAAAAGAGGGTCTCGGATTCCCCAGAACTGGAGTTCTCCTGGAATTGGAGTTACAGACGTTTCTTAGCCACCATGTGGGTGCTGGGATCGAACCCGAGTCCTCTGCAAGAGCAGTTGGTGATCTTAACCGCTAGGCTATCTCTCCAGCCCCTGGATTTTCTTTTTTAATCCATTCCACTAGCCTGTGTCTCTTGGTTTAGTCTATTGATATTTAAAATTGTTAAGAGATGTGTATTCTTCCCATAATTTTAGTTTCTGTTTGCATTCTTGGTCTTAGCATTTCCACAGTTATAATTTCATTTCACTTCTTTCTATTGTTGCTTGGGTATAGTCATTACTTTCTGCAGCTCTTTGTATTGCTTCAAGTATTCTCTAAAGGGCTGGTTTTCTGGACATGAATTCTTTCAGCCAATTCATGTGATGGAAGATTTTTCTTTCTCCTTCAACTATAATAGACATTTTTACTGGGTAAAGTATTCTGGGTTGGCATCTATAGTTAGTTAGAACTGGGAATACTTTGGTCCAGGCTCTTCTGGCTTTCATAGTTTCAATTGAAAAGTCAGCTGTAATTCTGATGGGTTTTCTTTAATATGTGACTTGTTTTTCATTTGCAGCTTTTGGTATTCTTTCTTTGTTCTGAACATTTTAGTGTTTTTACTATGATACAGCATGGAGAATTTCTTTTCTCGTTCTGTCTATGTGGTGTTCTTTGTGCTTCCTGTATTTGTATGGTATGCCTTTCCTTTATTCACAGAAATTTTCTTCTACAATTATGTTGAACATCTGGTCAATACCATTATCCTGAGATTCTTCTCCTTCCTCTATGCCTATGATGTGTACATTTGGTTCTTTCATTGTGTCCCACATTTCCTGAATATTCCATTCCTGTGTTTTCTAATTTTTTTTCATAATCTTTGCTTGAGTGGTCCAATTCTTCAACTTTATCATCCAATCTTGATATTCTATTTTCTGCTCCATTCATGGTTACTGAGGCTTTCTCCCATCATTTCCAGATGGCTTATTGAGTGTTTTACTTTCTGCTTCATTTCAGCTTCATTTTTCATCATTTCTCTCTTTTGTGAATTCAGTCAGAAGTTTATCCCTATCTTCTTTAAGTTCTTTGATTTGTGTGTGTGTGTGTGTGTGTGTGTGTTCTTTAAATTCCTTGAATTCTTTGATGATGTTTATAATTGTTCTTTTAAATTTTGTGTTCTGGGTTGTGTCTAAGGGGTCTTTATTGTAGAACACTTTTACATGACTGGTAGTTTTCAGTGGAGACATTATTTGGATTTTTCATATTTTTTTTCATTGTGATTTTGGAATGTGAATTTCTATTATTTGTGATTCTGGTATGAAACTCAAGTATTCCTTTGTTTTTGGAAGACTGATTTTGTATTCTTTTTTTTTTTTTTTTGTATGTGTATGAATGTACTGTCTGCATGTAGGTTTGTGCACCCATGTCGTGCAATGCCCTGGAGGTCAGAAGAGGGTCTCGGATTCCCCTGGAACTGGAGTTCTCCTGGAATTGGAGTTACAGATGGTTCTTAGCCACCATGTGGGTGCTGGGGATCGAACCCGGGTCCTCTGCAAGAGCAGTCAGCGCTCCTAACTGCTAGGCTATCTCTCTGGCCCCTGACTTTGTATTCTTGATGTGCCTTGGTTGTCTTCTTATTAGGTATGAAAAGCTAGTTAGTCTAAGTGTCAGATTCTCTTCCAATGTTGTATTAGAGAGACCAACTGCTTCTCACCCAGATACTCAAGAGCTCATTCAGAGGCCCAAGTTGAGTATCAATCAAATATATTCAGACTTCCTTCTAAGGTGTTGGCCCTTACTAGCCATCAGGCACTGCACAATTTGGGAAATTTGCTGGGCAGAGAATTGATTCAGGCTCTTGGGAAATTTGCAAAGTCTGGAACCCTACTAAAATGCAGGGGGGTCTAGCCCTGCAGTCGTGGAAGGGACTTCAGATGATCCCGTGTTAGAGAATTAGGGACTATGCAACTGGGGAAGGTCACCACAAGTGGAGGTTGGCTTTAGGCACTCCCAAGCAAGCTGGAAATGTTTGTATCTTCATTTTTAACACCATAGCTTCAGCTTGAGAAACTTAGCCAAAGCCAATATACTGAAGTGCAGACAAAAGAATCTTTAAAATTACATATGAAATATAAACAATCAGAAAACAAATGACATTCATGTAGACATGTTAGTAAACCATAACCATGGGATAGGATATTAAGCAACCATTCAAATAATTTTAATGAGGTTGTTTAATGGCGTGAACAAGGTCTATAATACTCTGTTGAGTGACTACATCAGGATCGAAAGTTGTTAAAATATGGAAAAATTAAAAGCTACCTTTTACATGATTTTCTCAAGCTGATTTAAACTTTATATTCTTTGTGAGGCTTCCCAAAAGAAGACCATGATGCTATTGTACAAGTGATAAAAATGTCTGACATGATGAGAGAATGGGACAAGCAGCATTGTTTGCACCTCACCCAGCTGCTAGGCAGCTCTTAGCCACAGTCTTTAACCCATCTTTAAATGACAGGCTCAGATCCCAGAAACCAGTGTCATCAAGTACAGCAGAGTTACTGTCAGAAGCACTGTGTGCTCAGTGTACTTCCAAGAAGCAGAGAGCACAGGAGCAGCCTGAGAGAGAAACTTCCATGCAGAGGAAAGGAAACTGACACCCCACACACCAAAGGTTCTGCTGTGTAGGGCAGCTCTGTAACTGCAGGCAATGCAGCTGTGCTTTAACCGACCACTTCACACTGTGTCATGAAACATCTCAAGTTCACTGGCAGGCTAAGCACAAGCATACTGAAGGAGGGTCATTCTTTCTTAGTGCATTTAAAGAAGGATTCTTTAGACTTACAGAATCTAGAACATCTAGTAATCTACAAATAACGGCAGCCAATGCATCAGAAAATCAGAATACCTGAAGTTCATAACTAACCTGGTGCCTGTCTACCTAATATGTCTCCCCACAACTCCTTATACCTGCTAGAAGCCTGAAACTTCTAGTCAGGATTGTCTTTGCTTGTGAGGTATCCATCTTCTTTGGTTTTCTAGATTTTCAAATAAATCTACTTCCTTGACCCAACAACCTCACCTTGAATCACTGGCATTGTCAAGTGACAAGTACTGAATATGTGTTCACAGTTACATTTATACATCATGTAATTAATTTAAGGTTCATAATGATCTAGAACAGATACCTTGAACCAAGATAAGCTGATCATATCATTGCCTATCCATATCAAATTCAACAAAAACTATACAGAATATTGAATTAAGGCTATGAAGGGATGGGTGGGCGGAATCTTCCTCTAAAACATTGCTTGTTCAACTTTGATGGCCACCCTTGTATCTAAAGAAGATTCCATCTCTGTCATAAAACAATCTTTGTGTCCATCATGCACAATATGAAAATTCAGAACAGGAAGATAGAATCAAGCTCAAAGAAAAGCAAGGAAAGTTGTTTCAAGTTTTCTAGGGACAGCACATTAATTAGAGCCCATTTTAAGACTTAGGAGCTGAGAGAAAAAGCTGAAAGATTGTATTTTGGGTCTGGCTCTTAATGCCTTTAAGGACTGTGAAAGAGAATAGACATATGCACGATTAAGGTTGCTTGCGTAGATAATGGAAGGGCAGAGATCAGAGTTACTAGTTCTGTCTGGAGGAAGCCTCATAAAAGATGGAACACTGAGGCTGGGTCTACGAAGTTGAACAGGAGATCATAGGCCAGAAGTGACAGGTGGAGTATGCTCTAGACAACTGAAATAGCACAGAGACATTAAGAATTCAGATACTCCCAACAAGTTTGGTGCACTACTGCATAAAGATCTGAGAGGCAGAAAGGTGGGCACTGGGCAGGCAAGTAGTCAGAGATAAAGGTCCAATTGGAATCGAGTTGAAAGAAATGAGTAAATCTAGATACATTGATTAGGTAATAGTGGGCACATATATTTATCTCTGTTAGTATTCATATAGTAGTACTGCAGAAAAGGATTGGAAAGAGTTAGAGTTAGAAATGGAACAGAACTGTAGGGCAACAAAAAGGATATTGCAGATCTCACAGGCAATGGATGACATAATTTTGGAACCAGATAGATACAAGTTCAAAACCTGGCAATGTCACAAGTTGTTTGGTGGTAATAAATTAAAATCGAGTAGTCTGCTTCCTCTAAGATAATAATTACTTTTATAGGCTTGTTATTATGAGAATACGATAATGTTGGCTGTTCTGTTTTGTTGCATGGTAATAAATCATTACTTTTAAATTGAGGAAGTTCACCAAATACTAATATCTAACAAGTCCTTGAATTATATCACTGCCTCATTTTTATCAAGAGAAAGGAAAGCAGCCCAAACAAGTACCTCTTGGTCACATGGGCAGCTCTAAGGCTACCGCCACTGCTTCACACAAGTCAAAGACAGTTGCTCACTTTCTCAGAAAGTGCCTGATCTTCAAGACAGTATAAGGGGAAAATTATTTAATACTTTTATTTCTTCAAATAATTTTTCCTACTAAATCCAAAGGAACCCCCAACATTAATACATATATTGTTTGAGCTAATGTCATGGGGATGTAGACAATCCGTATTCATAAAATCACTTTAAAATATGAAGTATAAAAAGACAAAACCTTCGTGTGAATACTGTCTGCATGAAAAAAAGCCAGATTTGCTGCTCCCTAGAAAGCAAAGAGATCTACTATATAGTGTGCAGAAACAACTTAATGCCTTTCTTAGACCTGAACTAGAGCTTTGCTAAAGCTGCCTGCTCCATGAAGTCAGCTCCAATGCCAGCCTAGGGCACAGGTGCTGCTTTTCTCTCCTCTCTAGTTATGGGGAAGCTTTCGTGTATTTCTGCCCAAGTGTTGCAAAGTCCAAAAGGGTTGTCTAATACGTCAACTTTGTTTTGCTGAAAGTCAGTCTGGAAGAAGGTCATCTCAGGTTCTCCTCCATTTGAGTGCTATGACTCCCCTGGGATCTCAGGACTGCCTTCTTGATCTTGAACTCTCACTCCCTCTACAGGTGGTACAGCTCAATGTCATCTTGAGCTTCCCCTCCATTTGTTTAAAGTCTCAGACACCTCCAGAGTGCCAGAGCCTGCAGCAGCTGCTACTGGCTGGCTGTGTGGTGATGAGTTGGAGCTGATAGCATGCTTTATAGTATCTGGCTACATATTAGGTGATTAATATTAGTAACAAATGAATTAGTACAATGGCATTAAGGATAAGGAGGCAGATGCAAGAGGAATTTAGGAGGTAACTGTCATCTATAAGACTGGCACACTAATTGGATATGTATTTTGAGGAAGATCTAGACAAAAGGAAAGATGAAAGATGTTTCTTTAATGGAAGATCTTCTCAAAGTTAACTGTAGGACAGGAGACTTTGTAAATTATTCTTCATGGAGCAAATTAAATTGTGTGTAAATTCCTGTAAAGAATCTTCATTGAGACCACAGTGAAGCTGAAGCATGTCCCAGCAGTATTTGGAAAAAAGCAATGCCTTCAAAGAAGATGGACATGTTCCTGTCTTTGGAATTCTTTCCAAAAGCCCAGGAAACTTCAATCTGAAGATGTACACCTGTGAGAAAAACTTGTCTAAAAGCTGCCAAATGAACAGCTCTAACGCCACCATAAATGCTCAGGGAACTTGGACACTGAGCACCAATGCCTGAAGATGTCTGAGCCAGAATTAACAAGATCAAATTAATCTCACACTGAGGACATCTGACATTATCTTCAATTTTAATTAAGTTTTTGTGCATTTAATGTAATGAAATGTGGACCCCACCCTGGTCCACAGCCTTCATACCCCCTCTCCCCCAACACACACACACACACACACACGTACACACACACACACACACACACACACACACACACGCACGCACGTACTGGATTTCATGGTGACTAGACTCCAATTGATGAACTTACATCAAGGGACATCTGGGTACAAATGCTTGACCTGATTAGACTTAATGTATATGACAGATATTAAAAAATGTTTACCCATGGCCAGCAAGATGGCTCAGCCAGGAGACCCCCACTGACAACCTGGGTAACAGCGGAATCCCAAGGGTGCACATAAAGGAAGGAAAGAACCAACTCCTGCCAACTTTCCTCTGATTTCTTTGCATGCCATGTGCTTCCTCTTCACCCCCCCAAACAATAAATATATTTTAAATATTTTAAACAGATTTCCTGAAAGGCGGTATTTACCAATAAAATTAGGGGAAAGATTCTTTCAAAAAAGTAAAGTGCCAACCGAATGTCTAATGCAACTCAAATTTACAAATTTAAATTTAGGGGAATAAAGGAAACACCTATGGTTTTCTTTTGTATGGTTTTGCTGTTTTCCTTTAAGATCACTTAAGGAAATGAAATTTTAGAAGGTGAAAATGGAGTATTTAAGTGCTGCAGGAACTGGTACAATTTCTTCCACAAAAACAAGAAGCGAAGCAAAACAAAAATCACCATGGATTTCTTAAGCCCACAAAATTTTGAATTTGTGTGGGGTATTTATGCTGCTGGAAGGAAACATAAAATAAAAAGTAAGATTGCTACAATGTGTTGCCTAAATGCTAAAAAGCAAAGATCTTAATCCAGGACAGTTGTACGTAGTAACTTCCTATAACATCAGATGCATGTCTTATCCAGTACTTTCTTACATACATAATTAATGACTAATAGGAAAAGTTACCCAGGTCCTATAAAAAAATTAACCTCCAGGAAGCCGAGAAACCTAAAGCACAGTAACATTTAAATACCTGCCTTCTATGCTCAAGGGCAGAGAAAAATTGAAGATGGACATCCATCTGCTGCCAAACTTTATTCAACTGTGTCATATTCCAGATGCCCTGCAAACTAAATATTCAGTCAGAGGATCAGAGCCAGGAGGTGCAGGGTTTTACCCCAAGGCCAGGTCCCTAGTCAAGATAAATTTAAGAAAAATCTATAAAATTTCAAAGACAAAGCAGTACATAAAACTGTATGCACAATCTCAACAAGTTAGTAATATGTTTTAATGAACAAAATTAAACAAAGTAAAAAGAAGCAGGATGAGGAAATATACACAAATCATTACTTCTGTTTCGATAGTAAGATCAATTTCTCTTCTACATACTTAAATGTATTTCAATGAAATTCATATAATTTTAAATTGTTATATATATTTTTTCTATATTGCCTACAATGAGTGATCATTAGTTTTGCAATAAGAAAATGTTGAAAGATAGAAAATGAGGATGAAATATGTAGTTCTAAGGGAATAATTCTAGAATCTCTTTTTTATATCATTATCTACCCTGAACATTAGAATGAGCCAAAGTCTATAAATGTGCTCTAACAACACAGTAGCCTAAAACTTCACATACCCCAGACTCTTGTTTTTCCTTGCACGCTTGGTAAAATCTTCACATTAATTTTATATCACGAAAAGTATGTAAATGAAAAGAGAAAAGGAGCAGTTTGCTGTTGAGGAAAGATAACTTCAAAAAGAATGACTGAACTTTCAGAGAATTATGCATGAATAGGTAAAAATGCATATAAAACTCTGAAGGGGACAAAGTCAAGGTTCTCCTGCCCAACAGAAAAAGACAGTGTGGAAAGAGTGCAATAGTCGGGAGAGATGGAGTACAAAGAGGATAGCAGGAAACATATGAACGTTGAAGGAGAGATGGAGTACAAAGAGAGGATAGCGGGAAACATACGAACGTTGAAGGAAAGATGGAGTACAAAGAGAGGGTAGCGGGAAACATACGAATGTTGAAGGAGAGACGGAGTACAAAGAGAGGATAGCAGGAAACATACGAACGTTGAAGGCTTCTTTATTTTCACACAGGATTCACAACATTCCTCAGAAAATTCAATTTAGTTGCCCCGTTCTAGCTTACTAACCAGAACCAATTTAATTTTAAATCTACACGCAGAGCCAAGGGGGCCGAAATATTTTGCAATTACTTTTAGCTCCCTGTTGGAAGGCAGAATAAGATTTAACCAGTTCTGCTCCAGTTACAAAAGGCGTCTTGGTTCGACAGAGACCTAACCAGTATCCTTTCACTGAAAGTTGAAAAATAAAAAACTGTGTGCCAAAATTATTTGCTTTGTTTAACCACTTAATGGAAATAAATTTAGAACATGTAACAAATTGATTTTGATTTATCTTCAGAGGCCATGAAATAGTGGGAGGGAGCAATTTGTTAAACAGAGGATGTTGGCCCCCTGCTAGAAATCTGTCCATTGTCACAAATGATTTGAAATCCAATTAGGTGATTTTCAGAGAACTAGTTTATGACTGCATTTTGAAGAGCAGAAAATTGATATATGACTCTTTGTTCTTTGATGCCAGAAACACATTTCTCAAATATCAATCTGTACAAGTCAAGTTTTTGTCTTCTGTTCCTAGTGACAGATCAATACACAAGTGTATTTTTACAAAATCAAGTGATTTTTTTTTTCAAAAAGGAAAAGTTATCATATTCATTGTATCCTCCTGACTTCTCACGATCAAAGTGTCTGGCTCTACTTGCCATCTGTACACATTTATTCCACATAGCATAACAATGTTTGTTTCTTGATTTCTGTTAACATAAATAGAACCATTAAGTTTGAGAGATGTTGACATTGTAGCAGATAATCAGGTCATCTGTTCTGATTAACCTTAACACATAGGCCTGGCCTATGCTCCACTCAGAGCTCAGCCTCAGCTGCTCTCTTCCAAACTTGCCGTCAATCAGCCCTTTTCTCCTCGGTGTTACTATTGGGTATCTCTAAAAACATCTATCCTCATAGTCAATCATTTGATCCTCACTGTGCCTCCCACTGGGAGGAAGCAGGATGCTATAGGTCTGACTGTTTTCCCTTGAGATACATTGCGGTCTTTATTAAAAACAAAATAAAGGTTTTCACGCTGAATTGGCAACTATTCCAGGCTATGCCAGATTTTTTGATTCTTGGTATTTTGGTGGGAAAAGTAGGGAAAGGGGAAGTTATTTATAAATGTCATAGAAATAGATCTACCCTAGATTATTTTATTACTTTCCATTTAAATGAAGAGACTCTCCCAACCCAAATTCAATTATTAGTCTATTGAAAAATTTAAGGATTTCAGGAAGAACTAAGAAAGAACTAAACTACAATGGTCCTAGATCTACATGTGAGGCATTCAATAAATACAAAAGTGATCCCAGAATTTTACTTCTATGCCATCATCTAATGTAGAAGTTTCCTGGATTGAGTGCAGAAAACTCAGAACTATAAATTATACAAGCGTTCTGAGGTAATGTGGTGAGAATGGTTCTGAAATCACCTGTGGAATTTACTGAACTATTCCAAAACACTAATCATGCCCTCACATCCTAGCTTTCCCACTTAATTTCCTGAAGCATCCAATTCTTCCTCCTTAAAAAGGAAAAAAAAATGTTCTGTCTCCCATAGAGCTATTAAGAAGATGAAGTCACCTAATTTGGTGTTACCAAGGACACTCAATAATTGACATCTGCTCTTATTACTACTATTAGCAGTTTTCCCATGGATTTTTTTAATTCTTACTATAAGTTGAAGAGTAAATGAATGAATAAGGAACAGTAAATACCTAGAAATGCTTGTAAAGGGACATTAGTAGGTATCTGGCAAAAATGTTTCATTTCTTTGTTATTCTTTGTGATGGCAAAATCCACAGAGAACTTGAATGAAGAGCAGTCACACATCACTAGAAATTTCTGCAGATTCAACACAATTTGATATTTCAGGTATGTGTTAAATAGACAGGAAAATGACATCAATTCAAAGCCATTCTTGCAAGATAACTTGGGCCTTCGATTCTTTCCTATGGCATTATCACAGTGCATACCCATATGTGAAATGCATATGAGTGGTATTGACTAGTAGCAAAGCCCATAGGGGCACTGCTCCAAAGGAAGGTAAGATTAAGACGCAAACCTCAACAGCCAAGCCATTTATTGAGTACTGAAATGAGGTCTCTTTGGTTCTTTTAATATATTTTCATTATATTAATTTAACTCCTTCACACAAATATTTGGTCAAAGACTCTGATGTAGAAATTTTTCAGAAACATAATGTGTAATTTAATTTTCCTTCAGTTCAACCATTACTTATTGAGTGTGTCTCATGGGCCAATCAAGTACTATGCCAGGTACAAAAGTTATGAACAAAGCAAGACACATGGGGTTTGTGATTGTGAACTTGTAGGATATGCAGCAGAACACAAAAGACCAAGTGCTCAGTTCTGACTAGAAGTCAGGAACATGTTCACAGAAGATGTGGTGGCAGACCAAATACTCAGTGTGTCAGGCAAACAAACAAAAAGAATACACTCATTTTCTTGACAGTATAGCCATTCTGAGTGTGGTGAGATAGAAATTCCAAGTTTTTCTAAATTGCATGTCCCTGGTGTCTAAGGATAGTAAATACTTTTAAAACGATTTATTAGCCATTTATAGTTCTCCTTTTGAGACCCTCTGTTGAGCTTTCTCCCTGCTAGCAACCTTCATAGTGTCCGAAGGTACTATGCAAGCTTCTGAGGGAGACAATATATGAAGAGAGAAACCTTGCAAGCTACAATAGGAATCTTCCAGGTGAAATGTGCACACTGGTGCAATAATAGTATGACTTCCATGAGAGTAACCAACCACTTTCTTGATGGATGTTAGGCTTGCTCCACAAGAGGAACTCATACCAAGAACTATAAAACTGGTCAAAAGCCTGTGGTTGGGTGTAGGAACCTCCATTGGGCCAGCCAGCGGGGTTCCAAGATCCTGACCAAGGAAGAGGTGGTAGGGGCGGAATCAAACAGCATAGACTCCGGGAGTTGGGTAAAAGGCAGGGAAAATGCGAGCACCTGCCAACTCATTTAATATGGGAAAGACAAGGACTTATATATGATCATCCTCTACTTCTTCTGGAAGCGCCTCAGGTGCTGATCAAACCACCGACTCAGCTGTTGATTCTGAACACAGGTTAAGTCGGTTCAGTAGACAAGGTAAGGATGCTGCAGCAGGTGTGTAACTCTCTACAGGTGGGAGGTCTAGACCCCAAGTGGGAGCTCCCTACTGCTGATTTGCCAAATGGACATAGTGTCAAAGTGCCTTCGGTTGATTAGTATGGCTCTTATCCGTGGTCTGAGAAAGTTCTGTTTGCAGTGGGCAATGGTCGATGCAGAGACTCATAACTGGGCCAGGTGTTGAAAATAAGTGAACGTGGAATGCTCTGTTCTAAACATAACATCTTTAGCACCTCCTCCAAAGTTCAAAGAACTTGTAGAGAGGGAACAGGAAAAATGTAAGAGTCAGAGGGTGGAAAGGAGGGCTATGAAGCACTGCCTTCAGGATATACATGGCTCATGAACTCACGGGAAGAATGGCTCCCTGCACAAGACTGGAACCATAACATCCTGTCAAGGATGTAGGCAATTAATGGTTACCCAAAGAAAGGGAATCATATTCCCTAGTGATATAGCTACTGGGAAGTATCCTTTGCTCAAGTAAATATCCCCCCACCTGTGCCCTGTGCACAGAAGGCAAGTTTAACTAAATGTGGTGCTACACAGACACACACACAGAGAAAGAGAGAGAGAGAGAGAAAGAGAGAGAGAGAGAGAGAGAGAGAGAGAGAGAGAGAGAGCGCTAAAAGTATGATGGGGATTGTTTGGGAGGAAGAGTTCAGAGGAAAGGGAAAGGAGATAAGAAAGGATAATGGGAAATATTTTCAAAGTATATGTTTATGTTACATATGAGTGAAATTGTAGAAGAATAAAAACGGAATATATTCTGTGCTGGATAGCTTTAGTGTCAACTTGACACACCTGGGTTGAGGGAGCCTCAACTGGGGAATTGGCTCCATGGGATTGGCCTGTGGCCACATCTGTGGAGTATTGTCATAATGGTCGAGCAGTGTGGGAGGGCCCAGCCCACAATGAGTAGTGCCACCCTGGGCAGGTTGTTGTGTACTGTATAAGAAGGCGGGCTGGGCATGAGCCAGGGGAGCAAGTCAGTGAACAGCATTCCTCCATGGCCTGTGCTTCAGCTCCTGCCTCCAGGTTCCTGCCCTGAGTTCCTGTCTTGGGCTCCCTAAGTGATGAACTGTGACCCAAGAGATGTAAGCTGAATAAACCCTTTCCTCCCCAAATTGGTGTTGGTTAGAGTGTTTTGTCACAGCAATGGAGACAAACTAGAACATATTCTATGAAGGAAATTTACTCAGGCAAGGAGTGTGCAGAACTATAATTAATTCCACAAACAGAAGGAAGGCTGGAGAATGAGAGAGAGATACAGTCAGCATGGCGGAGCAAAGTAAGATCACAGAAGTTCAGATGCTATGCTGAGGAGCTCGGTGCTTGTGTTCTTACTACCCACAAGTCATTGGAGGTCTGTTTGGGAGATTTTCATTCAATAAATGCAGGGAAGGTGAATTAAACAGTGACAAGACTACAGTCAGGAAGAACACATAGAAAGCTACTGAAATAATTCAAGGAAATAAGGACAGGGAGCTGAGTCGATTTAATAGCTTTTAAAAAAAGAAAGGATACATTGATAATCATATTATCAAGGTTTATTGGAAAATTGAAATGAGAGCTACAGAGTAGCATGCTATTTAAATTCTCATCTAAAGAAAAATTTGAAGCTTTAAATGATTAGGAGCTGGAAAATGGCTCAGTTGGTAAAGCACCTACAGAGTGAATGAGAGACAGACTTTGATCCCCAGAATCTACATAAATGTTGGAGGCATGTGACTGTGGCTTGCTTGTAATCTCAGCATCCTTGCTGGAGGTGAAGAGAGGAAATCTCCCAAACAGCTGGCTAGCCAGAGTGGCTGAACGGAGGTGCTCTGGGTTCAAGGAGAGATATACAAAATTGGGAGCAATGAAGAAAGATGCTTGATGTCAGCCTATGGCTTCCAACACACATGTGAGCACACACGAATGTGCATTTGCATCCACCCACAAAGAAGCATTCACAAGAACACACAATACACATATATATGCCAAAAAATGTTAGCTACAAAACAGGCAGTTTCAAAGGGAAAGACTGTGGTTGAACATGGCATATAGAAAGAAAGAATGAAGGGAATTTTATACACAGTACGAGAACCTGCTGTGAGAACCATAGCTGCCTGGTGCCTCACAGCAGCTGTGCCTACAGATTCACAGCAGCTCAGCACCCACACCCTCCCTCTAACCCCTGTATTGCTCCTAGGCAACGACTAAGCACAGAAGAAGCAATAGAGCCAGGCCATCCTCCCTGCCATGTATAATTTCTCTAATTGGGAACTTGTGCTTGCAGACTCCCCAGCAGCCTGACCAAGACTTCCTCCCAAGCTCAGTGGAGCCCTGAGGCTCTTCCACCCAATACCCTTCCCATCTCCTGTTCCTTTCCTAGACATCAGCCCTGAGTCACCAGCTGGAGGTTCTGGTTGGCCATCACTGCATCTGTCCCTTTACTCCACATTGTTTTTTCACAAGAAAAAAAAAATTGTCAAATCTAAATCTTCCTTTGGTATCTTCAGTTCAAATGATCTAAACTGGCATAATAGTTTGAATAAGTTTATTAAGAATAAAAATCACAAGGAAAAGTGAATCCCCCCTGGAGAATATCACACCTCAGCTACCCCTGGAAGCTACAAATTTAACTGACCCTGAGGGTTCTTTTCCAAGATTATACAACCCCCAGTGTTTAACAGCCCTCACAGTCAGACATTTTATTCCTGACTTACCCGCCTCCCTTGGGTCATGTGTTCCATTCTAACTTCCAGAACATCTTTTGCTAACATTTCATATAATTGAATTAAATTAAACTTCCCATAAAAAACTGAAATGAACTAAAAATAGTGAGAAAACTCTATCCATAAGAATTTTATTTTGAACAGAGTGAATTCTCAACTTAAATAATCACAGTCTCCTCTTTGAGCCCCAGGGGCACAGGCAATTCAGGAAGACCACATTGTCTCCTCTTGAGTACAGCGGTCATCTCTCTCTCTCTGGAGAATTTGCCTTTCCTGCTGCAAGCAGCTTCATCCAGCTGCCAGTAGAATATTTGGATGATACTGCCTCAAAGTCAACACATAGGAATTCTAGTCAAGGAAGGCAGTCTAGCATGACAGTTAAGAGTATAAGCTCTGTGCTCCATACACTTGCATTGAAATCTTGGTCCTATTAAGTGCTCAAAATTGGTGACTTTAGGGATGTTTTTCCTCTCTGAACTTCAGTCCCCTTATTTATAAATTGAATATATTAATGGAACCTATCTCATGCTCGTTGTGGGGGATTAATTGGCCAGTGTTGGTAACACGTTTAGCACAGTTCCTGGCATGTACTGAGTCCTCAGTAACTGGGAATTATTTATATATGTCATCATTGTTAGTGAAGCATCTGCCCTGGAAGAGCACAGGGCTGCTTATCCACTGTTGGAGAAGCCCGTGCTCATATAAACGATCTGGCTTCTTCTGCGACTGGAAAGCTGAGAAGCTATGTAAGCGGCCACACATTAAGGCTCAGCCATCACTCGGCAGCAAAGGGGAAGCTGGCCTCTCTCTGAACAAGGGACAGACAGCTGGGGAAGGGCCAAAAGAGGGATTACCAGAAGATTACGATGGTCAGGGGAAAGCCGAAATAACTATTTTAACAGACGAATTGTGCTCCAATTACCATCTAAATGTTCATGGTAAATAAGGATCCATAAAAATACATCTGTAAACCCCCAACTTTAGTGACTGGAGCTCTGCATGGTTCGTTAGCACATATTCCTTTGCCCAACTGTGATGTCACTTATCAGCACACGCACTCACTTTTCAAAGTCTGGTCCTCAGGCTTTGGAGACAGTGCCATGTGATGAAATTTTCTGAAATCGGTACAGTTGCAGACATCCTCCCATGAGCATCGCGGAATCTTCAGTGGATATCTTCCACAGTATTCTGTCACCTCTCGTCACATTGTTCTTTTAAGGTAAAGATCAGTAACTACAAATTAGTAGATGACGATTCAGGGGGAAAGACCAGTGTGTTCGATGCAGTTGGTGAACCGCAAGGAAGGGGCTGAGTCTAAGATGTGAGCTCTAGACATGGCTGTCCAATAGGATTACAACATGAGTTACAATGCAAACAAACATTTGTATTTTTAAGATTCTTCTAAAAAAATATTCTTCTAAGCAGCAGAAGAAAAATAAGCAAAATCAATTTTAATAATATAATTTATTTAATTGCTTACAAAATAGCTAAAACATTTCAACATGTGATTAATATGAAATTGTTGGTGTGATTAAAAATTATTAATACTAAGTCTCAAAATCCCATGTGTATTTACACATCTCAGATTAGACCAGCCACATTTCAAGTACTTAATATATCTCTGTTGCTGCTGGCAGATTCAAAATTGGATACTGTACTTCAGAGTATTAGACTGGGAAAGGGTAGGGTTATATAAGAGACCAGGTTATTGTTATGGTTGTTTGTCATTCAGGCTCCTTTAACACTCATTTGCTATTAACACAATGAGTCACATTTCAGGAAGCTGGAAGAACTCACTTTCTTGGATTCTTTCTCAGTTGATGCACTGCAAAGTTATGACCACTACGAAACAACCACATAATTTGGTTTCTGAGTAGAAGAGCAGTAAGAAGGTGGTAATGCATCTTTGGAATAAATTTCTGGCAAGCATGATGGTGAAGATATCCAGTTCCCATGGGCACCAACTAGAATGATCTGGTGACTAGAACTCAGAATCCATGGGTGCGTGGTGTACTTTACTTTATAAGGCAGCAGCAAAGACAGGGGCCTTACCGCTGCCACACCACCAATTCCGTACGATTCTACTTAGTCTCCAATCCTGGCTCTCTGGGCTTTCTAGAGATTCTGTGGAAATCATTTAATATTTCAAATAGTTTCACAGTTTGACTCTGGAATGTCTCTGACAGACCCATATGTTAAAAGCCTGGTCTCCAGCTGTGGCACAACTGGAACAAGCAAGAACCCTTAGGGGATAGGGCAGGGAAGCTAGGCTCTTGAGGTGTGCCCGAGAAGGGAATATTGGGACTCTGGTCTCTTTCTCTTCTCTTCTCCCCTTGCTTCCAGCCCCTTGAGGTGACCAGCTTTGCTCCACCACACCCTTATCAGGGTGATATTCTGTCTCACCACAGACCTAGAATCAAGAGACTGATGAACCAAAATACATCTCTTTAAAACTTTCCCAGTCTGTAGTATTGGGTTATTTTGTACAGAAAATATATGAGGACAGAATTTTTATTCATATGTCATTGTCTCAGTTTAACACTTTGAACAGATTAAAATCATATACATTCCATGAAAATACAAAATTCAGTCTCCTTTACCCTACTCTACTTTTATTAAACTGTAATATTAATTTATTTTTATCATATCCCTGTTTAAAATTATTGCAGATTCACATGCAGGTTAAAGAATAGAGAACCCATATAATCCAAATACATTGTATATATGTATACAAGTATGACATTTTCAAAAATTTAATTAAAAAGATTATGTTTAAAAAATAATGGTGTTGGCATAACTGGATCACCACTTGCAGAAGAATAAAACTAAACCCCTACCTCTCGCCATGTACAAAAATCAACTCCACATGGATCAAAGACCTCAATGTGAAACCCAAAACTCTGAAACTGATAGAAAATGTTGGTAGTAACCTACAAGACATAGGTGTAGGAAAAGACTTTCTAAATCAGACAGCAGCTGCACAAACAATAAGGTCAACAACTGACAAATGGGACCTTATTAAACTCAAGAGCTTCTGTACAGCAAAAGAAACAACCAAAGAAGTGAAGAGAAAACCCACAGAGTGGGAGGAAATCTTCACCAGCAATACACCTGATAGATCAACATCCAGAGTGTATAAAGTACTAAAAAATCAAAGGAGGAAGAAAACAAATGACCCACTCAAAAGATGGAGTAAAGAGCTGAACAGAGAATTCACAAATGAAGAAGTAAAGATGGCTGAGAAACATCTTTTTTTTAATTTAAATTTTTTTTGAGAAACATCTTAAAAAGTGTTCAACATCACTAATAATTAAGGAAATGCAAATCAAAACCACCTTAAGATTTCATCTTACTCTGGTAATATGAGCTATGATCCAGAAAACAAAGGATACCAAATGTTGGAGAAGTTGTGGGGAAAGGGGAATACTCATCCACTGCTGGTGGGAATGCAAACTTGTGCAACCCCTATGGAAAGCAGTGTGGAGAACTCTTAAGAAACTGAAAATGAGCCTATACCACCTGACCCAGTCATACCACTCCTGGGTATATACCCACAAGACTCATCCTATCACAGAGATACATGCACAACTGTGTTTATTGCAGCTCTCTCTTCACAATAGCAAAGAGCTGGAAGCAGCCCAAGTCTCCCTCAACTGACGAGTGGATAGAGAAAAATGTGGTACATCTACACAATGGAGATCTATGCAGCGGTAAAGAAAGATGACATCATGAACTTTGCAGATAAATGGATGGAACTTGAAGCCATTATGCTAAGTGAAGTAACACAGTCCTAGAAAAAACAAATGTTGAATGGTATCCCTCATTTGTAGATGCTAGCACCAAATCCCTAGTTGAAAGGCAAGCTGAGCAAAGTTAATGTTATATTTCTTTTTAGCTGAAGGCAACTATGCTATTATAATGTGAATCCCTTAATGGGCTCTAGAATTAACTGACCACTTATTTTCAGACTTTGTAATTGTGGTATATGTATGGAGGGTATGTATTCATATATTAGAGTAATATAAAATTAAAGGGAAAAATGTGAACTCCTAAACATATTTTGGAATTAGCATACAGTTTATTTTCAAAGGTCATAATTTTGGTATATATGTGATGTATATATAGGCATACTTTGGAGCAATACAAATGGGAGGAAACAACAGTGACAAAAAGACTGGATCAAAGAACTGACTGAAACAGTTAACTTCTGCCCAAACAGTAAACCTCTGCAGGGAAAAACTTTAAAACGACTGAGAAAAAGATGCAAGACATGTATGGCAGAATGCATGAACTGAAGTGGGGTGGAGGGCATGGAAAAGGGAGCGTGTCTAAATTGGACTAAGAAATGATGTATGAAACATACAAAACACCAATAAAAATATTTTATTAAAAAAAACTTCATGCATCTTATGTACACAAGTAAGAAAGAAGGAACTGCTTATTTAAACTTAATTCCCCACAGAATTTAAACAGTCGCAACTGAGGAAATGTAATTTTCAAATCTCCTGTAAAGCAAAATTTTATAAATGGGTCAATCAATGGGTCAGCATATTAGTCAGCTATTAGTATTTATTAAGAATTAATTCATGTATTACTCCAGGCATGATGGCACATGTCTTTAGCGCCAGCACTCAGGCAGGAGGGTCTCGGTGAGACCAAAGCCAGCCTTGTCTACGTAGTGAGTTCCAGGCCCCTGTGGCTTCATTTGAGACCGTGTTCTCAAAAAGACCAAAAACAAAGAAGTAATATATATGTTAAGATATTTAATATGCAATTGGAATTATTTATTAATTCAAACAATTTTTACACTTAACTTTTATATTTATATGATTTTTGAGTGATTCTCTAGTCACCTGTAAATATGTAAATAGCTTCACATGATAAAAATTTTAAGTAAAATAATAATAATAATTAATAATAATAATACCATGTGGAAGCTTGGGCTCTCAAAACAGAACCTCAAACACCTGAACTGAGTGAGCTGCCGCTGAGATGAACTCTTATAACTTGAACAGTGTTCTCAGCTGGGAGCAGGAATACAAACTTGAAGACTATTTGCCCGAGGACTCTTAACCATAGCCAGGAAGTTTTAAGCAGGCTGGCTGTAAAACTCAACATGAAAGAGTTAAGTATTGATTTTTCTTTCACAAGCACAAAGAGCTTTTACTGGAAGACCTGTAGGCCTAATGATTCTGATGGGTCCCCATCCACCTTGGGCCCATATCCTGAGACTCCATCCTCACCCAGCACCCCAGAGCTCCCTGAAGCTCTATGAGCCTTGTGGAAACCCTCCATCTCTACCCTAATATCTGGGTACCAAGGCCGGGATGATAAGGCAGACAACCAACCACGGTTTCTTAATCTATAGGAAGGGTGTCCCGAAAACTCCAGGGCCACACCCAACTCCCTAATCTGTTGCTGGGTGGGTTTTGAGGCATTTGTTTGCTTTGGAGAGGTCTCCTGTATAGCAAGGTGGCCTTCAACTCAGGGTAGCTGAGGGTGACGTGGAGCAGCAGTGCTTCCACACAAGGGTGTACCACACGCCCGTTTAATTTTGGTATTTGGTTTACTTCATGCTTTAGAGGGTTTTTGTGGTTTGGGTTTAGGAGTTTCTATCCTCTTTGTAATAGTTTCATCCAACACTGGGCCCTAGTGATAAAGTTTTTTTTTTTTTTTTTTTTTTTTTTTTTTTTATTTTCTTTTTTTTTTTTCTTGTTTATGGAGCTTATATTATTGGTCAGGACTGGTCAAATTGACAGTAACTTAATTATAAAAACTAAATAACAGGGGCTGGAAAGATGGCCAGGTAAGAGCACGGCCTTGAAAAGGACCCGGTTGATCTCCAAGCCACATGGTGCAACAAAAGCTGTTAACACAGTTCTAGGAGAACTCCAGATTCCAGGAGAACTCCAGTTCAGGGAATCTGACACCGTCTTCTGACCTCCGCGGCATGCCACGACACGGTGCACAAACTGGTGTCATAACCGTCCAGCTTTTCAACATCGGAAAAATCTAAAATTAAAATACAAGTACCCGTGCCCGGTTCCTGGCAGTGGACTTCTGGGAAAGCTGGTAATGCCAGGGACATCCTTTCTACCCTTACAGCAATGTTGGTACCTTGTGGCAGATATCTGTATCTCTCTCCAGCTTGTTCTAGCTTCTCAACCCATTCTCACT
This sequence comes from Rhizomys pruinosus, assembly GCA_009823505.1. Taxonomy (NCBI): domain Eukaryota; kingdom Metazoa; phylum Chordata; class Mammalia; order Rodentia; family Spalacidae; genus Rhizomys; species Rhizomys pruinosus. The sequence continues at coordinate 4,103,407 of VZQC01007972.1, forward strand.
CAATCCCACATTCTGTTACAGGAATCCAAGATGGAAGGAAAGCTGCATTCCACTGTAATATGGCCCCAGTACATCAAATAAGCCAGAGATCTCCTCCACCCACACCCGGTAGCTCACTCGCTGATATGTCTCCATGGGTTTTTCATGTGCATGGCCGCTTACCTGGCCCTCGTGTTTTCATTTCCATTCCTTCTTATGTCTCTTTACAGGAATCTGCCACTGTGGAAACAGAGCTGTTGTTTCATGGCATTTCTCTCTTCGACTGACTCACTACAGTTCCTATTTATTTAGTGAGAGCTGCATCAGCCCCAGACTCTAGATTCCTCCAAAGTGTCCCTGTCAACAGGACCCTGTGTGTCAATTCCCCATTCTTTCTCTGGTGTGATGGCACCGCATCCCTCTGTGCCAATGCTACTTGTTCTGGAATTTGTTTGCCCATATTTATCACTCCCCATCTCTTCCTTTATGAGAAGGAGGAAGTCGCTTGGATGCTATGACCGGACATGGACCATCAAAAGAGAGAGATTTTCATCCCACTTCTGGTCAGCCTAGGCATCATTCTCTCTACAGCAGTGATGGGAACTGCGGGCAGAGCCTTAGTGGGGGTTTACAGCATGGAATCAGACTTCCAAAATAAGCTCAATGAGGCAATGGTATCCACAACAAATATCCTTGAATCACTCCAGAGAGAGACANGGGCTGGAGAGATGGCCTAGCGGTTAAGAGCACCGACCGCTCTTGCAGAGGACCCGGGTTCGATCCCCAGCTCCCACATGGTGGCCAAGAACTGTCTGAAACTCCAATTCCAGGAGAACTCCAGTTCCAGGGGAATCTGACACCGTCTTCTGACCTCCGCGGCATTGCACGACACGGGTGCACAAACTTGCATGCAGACAGTACATTCATACACATACGGAAATAAATAAAATTAATTAAAAAAAGCCTAAATAATAATAATAATAATAATAATAATAATAATAACATAAAGGCAAGCAAGATAGCTCATCTCTTAAAGATACTTGCTGCCAAGCCTAAAAACTGAGTTTGATCCCCAGGACTTACATGATGGAGGGAAAGAGCTAACTCCTAAAGTTGTCCTCTGACTTCCACACATGCACCATGGCATGGGGACACACACTTAACAGTTTCTTCGGTGTCTGTGAGTCTGCTGTAACACTCTCTTCATCCTGTTATATAATTTGGGTCCCTCTTTTCTTCATATATATTGCTTGATTATCAATGTCAGTGCTTTTTTTCAGACTCAACTTTCATTTTACTGATTTTTTTCTTGCATTTTTCGGTTTCTGATGTCTTTGGTTTCTGCTTTAACTTTTATTATTACATTCCTTTTTTAACTTTAAGCTTATAGCATGCCTTCTATAAGTTTTAGGGTATGTGCTCAAATTATTAAAGATTTCCAAATGTATGCATTTTAGTACTATAAATTTTACTCTCAGAACTGCTTCATTTGTTATCTTCTTACACATTTTTCTTTTATTTATTCTTATGCAGCTTGAAGAATTCATTATTTTTCTTGGAATTTCCTATCTAAATCATGAGTTGTTGAAAGTATATTTTATTACTTGGTTTCCAAGGTTTCAGATATTTTCCTTTATTTCTGCTATTGGTAACTAGTTTTTTATAACTAAAAAATCACTACGTATGATTTTAATCTTAAAATTTTTATTACTTTTATTTCATGGCCAAGGAATTGGCTGCCTTAGTAACGAGTCTACGGACACATACTCTGCTGTTATAAGATGAAGTCTCTCATAAATGTCGACGGGGTCCTTTGACTGAGATATCATTGAGCTCTCCATTCTGGTGATGCCAGGATTTCATCGATTATGGGAGGGAGCATGTTGAGGTGTCCAACTTCAACTGTGAATTAATGTTTTTCACCTTTCAGTTCTAACAGTTTTTACTTCATATATTTGAAGGTCCATTATTTGTACATATACATTTAGGATTGTTGTATTTTCTCAGTGCAGTGAACCATGACATAGACAACCAAGGCAAATCTTGGTGTCTTATCACTATGCTATGACTTTTCTGTTTCTGTTATCTGTTGGTATTACAGACACACTGCATTCTTTTGATTAATTGTTGTAGGGTATAGTTTCTAACTCTTATAGTTTCAGCTTGACAATATCATTGCATTTAAAATGAGTTTCCTAGAAATCATATATTGACATATCATATTTTGGTCTACCCTATCTTCTTTAAATAAGTATATCCTAGCTGGCCTGGAGCTTGCTCTGTAAACCAGGCTGGCCTTGAACTCCTGCCTCTGCCTCCTGAGTGCTGGGATCAAAGGTGTGGGCCACCACACCCAGCAAGTATGTTTATTTTATTTTCCATTACTTGTCTCATTTTTTTAGTCTTCTGTTTCCTTATTACTCCTTTACATTAAACATGTTGTAGAACTCTTTTATCTATGGTATGTTGAAGTGCATCTCTCCATCTTGCTTTTCAGTGGCTGTTCTAGGTATTAAGTACATCGCACACATGTAACATAGCACGTTGGTGTCATGGTCTTTCCAACCAAGTAAAAGATCGACATTTTTCCTCTTTTTACATCTCTTTACTCTCCTACAGTGTAACTGTTTTAAATACTTTCTCTAACTACATTAAGAACAACATCAGACTTGAAAATCTATAAATTTTGCCTTGACTGTCAAACATAATTTTAAAACTTCAGAGAGGAAAAGGCTATTGTGTTTATCCATATTTTTGTTTACAGTATACTTCCTTCTAATATTTCAAGTTGCATTTTATAACATTTTCTTTATATTTTGAGAATTTCCTTTAGCCATTACTGTATATTAGGTCTCTTAAAGATACTCTTTTTGTGTTCTTCGATCTAAGAATACATGATTAGTTCTTTATTCCTAAGTGATATTTTCATTGGTGATAGGATTCCAAGTGAACTGTTCTTTTCATTTAGTAATTCTTCCTGCTGAGGAAGATTTCTGTTTCTGATGAGAAATCTGCTGTCCTTTGAGTTGTTTTCTTTATAGCTAAGGGATCACTTTCTGTAGTTATTTTTTAATGTTTTTCTTTGTTTTTAGTTCCAAACATTTAATTATGATATGTTTTGGTATGGATTCAGTTAGACAAGTCCTGTTTGAAGTTCACTCAGCTTCTTTAATCTGTAGATTAAATCTTACCAAGATTTTAACCAGTATATATTTCAAGTACTCTATCATCTTTATCATTTTCTCTCCTTCGAGGTTTTACCAGCAGGAATATTACCTTCCTGTTACAGTTACAGTTTCCGAGGCTCCCTTTTCCATTCCTCTTCTCTCCCTACCCCTACTCTTTCGGTTGACTGTCTTTTGTCTTATTACATTTTCCAACTCATTGATTCTCTCCTATGGTCCCTCATTCTGCTCTTACATATGTGCACTGAGCCTTTTCTTTTTTAAAATTTTATTTATTTCTGTATGTGTATGAATGTACTGTCTGCATGCAAGTTCGTGCACCCGTGTCGTGCAATGCCGCGGAGGTCAGAAGAGGGCATTGGATTCCCCTGGAACTGGAGTTCTCCTGGAACTGGAGTTTCAGACGGTTCTCGGCCGCCATGTGGGTGCTGGGGATCAAACCTGGGTCCTCTGTAAGAGCGGTCGGCGCTCTTAACCGCTAGGCCATCTCTCCAGCCCCACACTGAGCCTTTTCAAGCTGGTCTTAAGCACATGCATTTTGGCTATTATATTAATTTTCCATTTGGTTCTTCTTTGTGTTTTCTATTTCTTTATAGGAAGTTTCTGCTTTTCCTTTGTTTTAAATATGTTCATAATTTCTCAATGAAGCATTTCCCTCACGGTAATTTTAAATTTGAGTTTGATGAGTAGGCTCGTACTTGTAGTCCCAGCTATTTAGCAGGGGTGAGATAGGAGGATCATCTGAGCCCAGGAGTTCCAGTTAAGCCTGAGCAACAAAGTGAGGCTCCATGTTAGAAAAATAAAATCATGCCAGGTGTGGTGGCACATGCCTATAATCCCAGCCCTCAGGAGGCAGAAGCAGGCAGATCTCAATGAGTTCAAGGCCAGCCTAGTCTATATAGCTGGCTCCAGGCTAGCTGGGACTAAAGGGAGACACTGTCTCAAAAAGACCAATTAATTAAGAAAAGAAAAAGGAAATCATAGGTTGCATGTAGCTCAGCAGCAGAGTTCTTGCCTAATGTGTAAAGGCCTGAACCCAATCTCTAGTATTGCAAAAAGTAAATAAAATGTAAAAAATAAAATAAATGTCAGATAATTCCAATACTTCTTTCATCTTGGTTCTGTTATCCACTGGTTATCCTTTACATTCAATTAGAGACATTCCTGGTTCTTGATAGAGTTAACTTTCTACTGAGACTTGGACATTTTCATATATATTAGACAACTATGGATCTTACTTAAACCTTCTGGGTTTTGTTATTTGTTGGGTATTTTTGCTCATTTGCTTTTTGAGCTAGAGTCCCACTATGTTGTCCAGGCTGGCCTAGATGTCCTTGGAACAAGCCAGCTTCCTGTCTCAGTTTCCCCACTAGGCTTTTAAGTTATATTCAGCAAGAATGGGGAAAACTACTTGTAGTCTATCTTCTTGGAAGTGGATGTGGAAGACATTGCTTTTCAAAATGCTGTACTTAGTCAGTTATGGTGTTAACTATTTATTGTCTCCCTTCTCTTGCAAGAAAAGGAGCCTCAAATGACACATTTTTAAGGCTGGGGGATGGCTCTGGAGACAAAGCACTTGCTGAACAAGCATGAGAATGAGTTTGGACCCTTAGCACCCATGAAAAGACTGGCTCTGCCTTTTGCACGTCTATAAATCCCAGCACTTAATCGGCAAGGTAGGTGTGGCTGCGGCAGAGAAAAATAGATACAGGGAGCTTGCTGGCCAGCCAGCTGGGCCAATTGGTGAGCTCCAGGTTCAATGAGAGATGCTGCTGGAAAACTAAGATGCAAACTGGGCACGATGGTGCACATGTTTAATACCATCTCTCAGGAGGCAGAGGCAGGGGGATCCCTGGGAGTTCAAGGCCAGCCTGGTCTTGTCTCAAAAAGACAAAAAAAAAAAAAAAAAAAAAAAAAAAAAAGAGAGAGAGAGAGAAAGAAAAAGAAGATTTAAAGTGATAGAGGAAGAAGAAGCATCAACCTCTGGCCTTTATGTGCACATTCTCACACATTCACATGCACATTCAACACACACATACACACACACACACCCGGGTTTAGTCTAATTATGCCAGTTTGTTGAATGAAATTATGAAACAACCAAGTAAGTGCTACCAAAAAGTAAACAATAAAAGAATGATTTTTTAATTGGTACTAATCCTGTGAGAAGATATCTGAAGGTGAATAGGAGATAAAAATAGTGAGTACACATCTGAACTGAGAGGAAGATGTTATCCTGCAAGCAGGATTACTGACTTTGGCTCAGGTCCTGAGCATCTGCTCCTGCCCCACCATGATCAGGAAGCACTACATGAAGCACGAGAGAAAGGCTTGCTTCATATTAGCTTTATGGAGAACAAAAAAAAAAAAATGGCCTTCTTAATTTGTCACCAAAGTGTTTGCCTAAATGCCTTGTCAGTTATTTTCCCTTCTAATCACCCTCTTCCCAGAACTGACAACAATTGCTGTGAAAGCAAAGCATCACATGTCTTCAAGGCACTGTTAAATATGAGACAAGTTCTTTCTACCAAGACCGCAGGGTAGAGAGAAAGGCAGTCTTAGGACACAGTAAAATGAAAAGTTAGAATCATCTCGTCCCTTACTCATCCTTGTTCTTCCCATTCCATGAAAGCCTTGCCCACCCCAAACTATAAACTTTAAAAGAAAAGAAAAAAAGCCAAAAAGAATAAAAGAAGCAGTATACAAATGTAAGCATTCATATATCAAGTTACCAGCAAATTTGGTAATTCTACCACAAACTCATCTCTGCTCTGAGTCTTCTCTGTCTTCTGATATCCCAAAATGTTACTGGCTCTGCCAGATGCCCATTGATACCCACGGTACAGCAAACAGGACCTTGTAAATGCAAACTGCAAAAAAACATTTCTAGAAATCCACCACTGTCAAATTGCCAAGGAATGGGACATAGAAATTAGAAACTTCAGTGACAAGAAACACTTCTCAGCTTGTAATTTTTCATTTTCCTAAGCAAAGCAGCACTTTCCAGAACTAGAATTATGACAATACCTCTATTTGGATAAAATGAAAAATACTTAAACTCTAGATTTTATATTCCTTATCTATAAAATGGAAAATTAGGAAGGTAGAAATTATGACATCTGAGACAAACTTGCACCCTTTTGATCCAGTACATTGTACATTAAAGGGAAGGAGAAGTCTAGCTTTTATATATAGAGAGATGTTCATATTGAGTGACTGCTGGATACTTTATGGTGGGTGTCAGAAGATTCTCCAATAACAAAAAAAATGAGAAACTGTACAGCCTCCTAATGAAAAAAAGACGAAAGCTACATGTTCGTAGTTGCTTCTATTTACATCAAGAAGGTCTGGGATAAAGAGCTGCCAGCGGGGAAGGAGCACGGCTTGATGTAACCCACAAGGTGGGACTTTTGCACTTTTTAAAATTTATTTATTGATGTTTTATGTATTTCATACATCATTTTTATTTCTGTTCAGGCATATTCCCCTATCTTTTAATGACTGTTAAAAGCCGGGCATGGTGGCACACGCCTTTAATCTTAGCACTTGGGAGGCAGAGGCAGGCGGATCTTTGTGAGTTCAAGGCCAGCCTGGTCTACAGAGTGAGTTCCAGGACAGCTGGGGCTACAGGGAGACCCTGTCTCGAAAAGACCACCCCCCAAAAAAAGTATCTAATAAGGTACATTCGTTCTGCTTCTCTGCCAGCCCTCTTCTCTTAAATGCCACCCTCCCTCATGTCTCACCAATCTAATACCAATATTTCCTTGGCCCCAGGCCATTCACCACATATTTTTTCAAGGTATATTTTAGTGCATTTTTGTGTACATAACACCAAACATCTTAATCATCTTTATGCCCTCTCCCCAACCTGCACCCCCATTGCCCCTCTACCAAATTTCATGGAGCATGCATTTTTTTTCTCAAAATTTTTTATTGTTATTAAACTTTTTCCATAAGTCATGCATCATTTCTCAATCGAATCTAGAGTCATTTCCCTTTCCATACCTCCCACCCCACCGGAGTCCCTACACTCTGCCAAACATGTCCTGCATCTTTTTCTGAGTCTTTCCAGAGTTTTTTTTTCAGTTCTTTTGTTGTTGTTCTCTCCAACTTGTATTGCTACAATATATATATATATATATATATATACACACACACACACACACACACACACACACACATATCACTTGAATTGGAGGACTTTTTCCTAAAAGATGTCATGTTTTCCTTAAGGAAGTGCTTGAAGGTTGCAGCATGCATTTTATCATATATGTTGAGGCATATCATGTCAAGTTTTTGTACTCAGATGTCCATAAATGCAAGTTCATCCAATTCAGTCTAGTTAGCCTATCTAGAGTCTCTCCCTTAAAGAATCTCAACTCTCCCTTACCCAGCACTAATCAGGTACCAACAGTTCTTTGGCTAAAGTTGGGGCCTGCTGCCCATTTCTCCAGTTCGAGGCTGGGTTTTTGTCTGATTGAGTTTGCAGGGGTTTTATGCATGCTGACACCATGGCTGTAAGGTCATATGAGAAGGTTCCCAGAGGCCTGGGAGACTCCCATTATTTATGGTTGTGTACTAACTGTGGTTCTTACAATCTTTCCATCCCCTCTTCTGCAAGGGTCCCTGAGCACTAGGTGGGTGAGGTTTCATAAAGGAGTCCTGTCCAGGAACACAGACCCTGAAGTCTCTTATTCTCTATAGTTTGTGGCCTCTTGTGTTACATGAAGTTGTGGTCTTTTGTGTTACATGAAGAAACTTTGCTGTTGAGAGTTGATAGATGCATTCATATTCTCTCTACTCTGCTCTACTATGTTCCATGAGAATTAAGTATAGAGGTTCCATTCCAAAATTAGTGAAAATTCAAATGTCAGAACTCTTTGCTGCATTATTCAAGAATATATGATGCTCATGCTGAAATGGCAAAGACATTTCAAAACTGTAAATGGCATCACTAATAAAGAAAAGATCAGAATCTGTATAATGTAACATTGACTATATTTATCATAATAAATCTTTTGAAAATTGATTTTATGATAACTTTCAATAAACTACACTATTCAATTTACTAATCTACTTATTTATAAAAATGATCTAATAAAAATTTAAAAATTCAAATTTCATTGTCTATACATAAAGTGTTATTGACACACATTCATGCTCTCCTGTTGACTCTTCATATGTGAATGATTTCATGCTATAAGAATGTAATGGCAGCCGGGCGTGGTGGCGCATACGTTTAATCCTAGCACTTGGGAGGCAGAGGCAGGTGGATCTTTGTGAGTTCAAGGCCAGCCTGGTCTACAGAGTGAGTTCCAGGACAGCTGGGGCTACAGGGAGACCCTGTCTCAAAAAGACAAA